>JAGFMF010011791.1:6381308-6441202 GCA_019455555.1 Galemys pyrenaicus | reverse complement strand
TCTGTCTGTCTGTCTGTCTGTCTGTCTGTCTGTCTGTCTGTCTGTCTGTCTGTCTGTCTGTCTGTCTGTCTGTCTACACCTACCTACCTACACCTACCTACCATGTGGGTGCCATTCCTGGCCAGGGATTGAACTCATGCTGCAGTGGCTGCAGATAGCTTCATTGTGCAGAGACTTAACACCTTGCACTACCGGGGAGGCCCCTGTTAAGTACTTTTAATAATTCATTTGACATGTGAGTACCTCACAATGTGTTAAGTAGGCTACTCAAAGTTGACACACTGCTTAGTTTGTCAATAAAACACTAAAAAAAAATTTAAGAAACAGGAGAAAAAAATACCTTTGGAAGACTCATTTTAAAAATGCTAATTGTTACAACAATGTGTTACATATAACAGAACCATATATAACATTTGTACAACTACTACCAGTTTTTCTTTTTTAAATGCATACTTGGTGATCTGCCCATCCATTCTATTACTTTGACATTTCTTCTTTTAAATATTGTCATTTTTCTATTCTTCCTAATAATTGGGAACTAGAACATCAGTAGAACTCACTCGGTTTACAAACTGGGCATGTGAAAACACAGAGGTTAATGACTTGTTTTAAAACAGAAGAACTGTGTAAATAGTCACCATGGTGACCCAGATTCAAGATTCCACCTTTTTCTAGTTTATTTTATATTTTTAAAATCTTCATTCCTATTTATTGCTTCAAAGTTGTTGCTATTGTTTTTATGTCTTGCTGGAAAATGAAATGTAACTTAGAATACATCTGAAATAACCTAGAATATTAGTTTCTGAATAAACAAAGATATTGAAACATTGTATAGGATTGTGTAAGACTACAGATCACATCATCCTCTGTTTGACTTTTTTCTCTACCTTTTATTTTCATGAGAAAAAATATCAATTCCTCCAAGTTCTAGTTTCCAAAAAGTCATCCACCTTCCTCATTCTTTGCTGATATTAAAAATAAAATCTAGGGCCTCCCTGGTGGTGCAGTGGGTTAATCAATGTACTATGAAGCAAAATGCGGCCACTGCAGCACAAGTTCGATCCCTGCCACTAGCTGGGGAGGGGACCCACATGGCGCAGCAGACCCCTCCTGCCTCTCCCACTTCTCCCCTGAGCAGTGTGTTTCAGTCAGTCTGCCTGTTCTGCTCCCCTGTCTCTGGTGAATCCTCTCACCATCCTGGACTCTGACCTGTACCCCAGCTCTTGAATGTATAAATAAATAAATCTTTTAAAAAATCTATATATTTTATTGAACATTAGGAAATACTGTTTTCTGCTTTATCAGTCACTCAATAAAAAAAAAGCTTGCATTTAATATCAATCTCTTACCTACATCTAAAGTACAGCAGTGATAATATCTTTTAACAGTCTATCATCTGTCTTATGGTGTGGAGTTTAGCACGTCGTTTTCTCAACAGTAAGATTAATTTTCATTCACATTTCTTCTAAAAAAGTCTATTAAATAATTAATATTTGTCATTTATAATAGTATAAATAGTAACAACAGAGAATAAAGAAGACCCACTTCTTACCTTAGAAGAGCTCATACAGATGTGATCCTTGACAGACTGCTAATTTGATATTTTGTATTCTCAGTGCAATTTAGAGATTTTGCATTCCGAATTCTATTAAGTCCCTCTTGACTTCAGTTTCCTTTGGCAAAAATTTCTACTCCTCTCTTTTTATATAACTCACTTAACTCAAAGTTGAAAGTATATTTGTGTCTGTATGTTTTAGATGTATTTTATCTAATTATTTTATATTTAGATAAAATATATTCTGAGAACTCTCATTTATAATGTGAAATTCCTATCAGAGTGAAAAATATCAGGTCAAGCAAATGCTTCTAACTCCCTAAGGTTAAAAAAAGCTAGAAATTATATTTTTAGAGATCTAACTATGCCTTTAATCAATGTTGACTATATAAGATCATATACAATTATGCTTATATATAGTTATTTCAAATTAAATTATAATAAATTATAGTTTGTTTGAATATTATAATTATATACTGTCTACATATGGTCAGGAAAACAAATTTTCCAGAGTGTTCTTTGTATAAGATACTTGTAACTTTTGTGCAGTTCTGCCCAACCAAAACACTTTTTCACTGTCGAATTGTTGAATGTCTTCAAATGTGACAGCTTTTACTGCAGTCATTTTAAAGCTCAAAGATGTTAAAAAGTATTAACATATTGTTTAAAATCTTTATTTTTTCAAACACTACTGATTAAGAATTGATAGTGAATCATTAAATAAGTAAATATTTTCTTCATTTGTAAAATCAAAAAACAATATTTGAGAGCTGAAAAGCGGCAAAAAAAAAAAAAAATCTTTTGCTCAAGCGGAATACCAAGTAGTTTCCCCTTCAGTATGCCAGGTAGAAGACGAATACTTATGAACAAAACTGCCTTGTGCTATAGGAAGCAGACAATTCACACTGCTGTTTAAGAGTCCAGAAGGCAATTGTCTGAATTAGAAAATTCACAGTATTATATGAAATGTAGAAATCAACTGTTCCTTAAAGCACTGTAATATAACATAAGTTAAACACCTTTGTAAGGAAGATCAGACAAAATTTGACCTTTGAAGCTATTACATCCTTTTCTCAGTCTCCTTATTTTAAGATGATTCCTGGAGGGATTCTTGATTTTATTTTTTATGTACTGCCAGGTCACTTTAGATTATCAATCTTAAATTTTCTGTTATTGTTTTTGCTTTTAACCGTACTCTAATCATATGGTGGGTGGGGATAAAAATGTTCCAATTATCTATATGAGAAAATAGGGCTGATATAATTTTAAAGGTAGTTAATTCAGTTAAAGGATACCTTCATAAACTGAAATTATCACAAAAAGTACAGCTTTTAACTGGTAAAATCTCTGAAAACTACCTAGTAAATGCATAAATACTAGACAATACTTCTGAGCTTAGCTTTCTGAGTTAAATCTAAAGAATCTATTTAATTCCAGATAAAGGACTAAAAGATTTTGTTTCAGAAAATAAGTAAAATCAAAGCATTTCTTATAAGTGCTTTATGGATTATGTCCTATATGATACCATAAATAAAAATATGAAAGCTACTTTGACTCATAACCTAATGATGGTATTTTTAGGGTGAATATTACTTGATGAGAATCACCATTGCCACAAAGTATAATGAGTTCCCAGGGCAAATGCTAATGGGGTATGTCTTCAGGTCTGTCCTTTGTGATTGTATGCACACCTTTCTTATTATTAAGATTTACATTAGTACTGGGAGAAAACATGGACATGTAACCATGTTGAATAGTACAGAGAAAACTAGCATCAGCAAAATCTCTCTTTTATGTATGTTTTATTGGCTCTTATTGTTTGGAATAAAGTGAAACAATTCATAGCACAGTTCAAAATAGTATATGTAATCTTAACTTAGAAATATGTGATTTTTAGAGTTTTTCTGAGATATAAGCATGAGGTGATATACAACAAAGTCAAAATCTTTACTCTGCCGTTGTTTTCTCTTTGGTTATTGACGTTCCATTTTATTGGAATTCTTATAACCCAGCCAATGGCTCTTATGACCTTTAAGTTGTTTTACGGGATAAAGTTACTTATCTGCCAATTTCACTATCAGGAGTAGAAAAATAACCTATTTATTTTTATTTGAACAACAAATCTGTAGCTACAGTCTCAGTACTCAAGATTTTAGGACTTCAGAAACTTAGGGGGTATAACTAGGGGGTGGCAAGGAGCAGAGGGAATGAGAGGACTGTGAAAGATAAGTCACTTGTGTGAGCAAAGAATGGCCCATATTTTCTTTATGTATTAGTAAGTACCATTTCAACTTTTTCATCTTTTGAGTGGTGGATGTTTTCTCTACTTGTGTGCTTTATTTCATATTGCAGTTCTTCTAAAGTCTGCTGACTTAATGTTGTCTCTCATGTAAGAATGAAGCCAAACAAAGCCTGACCCTGTGGGGAGGGTTGTCCCCTGCAGAATTCATTTTGTAGCAGACAGATCAGGAGCTGGTCATATCCTTGGGAATCTTTCCAAGTGCTGTAGGGAAATGGTTTAATATATAACAGCTGCATTTTTTTTTCCATGACCATTTATTTTAATGCATTTTTGAGTCTCTCCTCCCCACCATGCTACTTCACCATACCCCTCTCTAATTCCTTAACAATATTTTTATTTCTTTGAAATAAATGCTAGACTTTCAGTTCTGTGGAGAGAACGAAGGCAGTTTCAATCTTAGGCTATTCTCTTGTGAGTATCATCATCTCCTTACTTTGTGACTTGTACACAGGAATAGAAGTACTTCAGGTGCTGCTCCCCTCCCCCCAGCTTTATTATAAAGATTTAGGTTGTACAGGGTGATATATGTTAAGGTGTGCAAGCATGATTATTTAATGTGTGTAGGTACTAGAAGTGATTATCAAACTCACATTAATTAGCACATTCATTATTTCACATACTCTGTGGTGAAAACCTTATGCATCTACTTTCTTAGCACATTTCAAGTACATAATACAGTGCTATTACTATAGATACCATGTAGTATGTGTAGAAGTTAATTAACTTGTAACTAAAAAATTGTGCTTTTTGACCAAAATCTCCCCCATTTTTGTTATCCCCTATGCTAATTATTTCTACATAGGAACAATTAGTGGTTACTAGAAGGGAAGAGAAAAGGGGGGGTTAGATAATCTTGGAAAAGGGGCCAGTATTATAATGATAAGCTTGAACTTTTGGTGGCAACTTCATGTAGTATGTAAAATGTTGATGCAAACCTGAAATTTTTTTTTGTGTGAGTATGTATGTAAGAGTGTTATATATCTATACATGGTGTGTGTATATGTATGTATATAATGGAATAAAATTCAGCTGTAAAACATAAACTCTGTACTTATGACAACATGAAGGCATACTAAGAGGCATAAGTCAGGAGAAAGACAAATACTCCATGTACACACTCATGTGGGAAATATAGAGAAATAAAATGAATAGACAAAAAGAAACCAAAACAAATCTTAGAAATTTTACTATAGAATTGAGACTACCATAGAAGGAGGATGAAGTGTAAAATGGGGAACAGCCCTATGAGTGTCTAGCTGGTGGATATGATAAATGGTGATAATTGAATGTATCATTGTAACTTTTGATCAAATTCTAATGAGTTTTTAAAATGAAAGAATAGCCACCATATTATCATATTAATTAATTATTAACTGAAAAAAATATTTCTACATTTTAAATGCTCAGAAATTTGGAAGTTGTTTTGAATAAATAATATTAAAAAATAAAATATGACAAAATGGAATAATAGTTCAAATTGCTCATTCATTAAAATGAAATAAAAGAATATTATTATAAAGTTGAACAAATTAAAAACCACAATGAGATATCACTTAAAATCCTCTAAGATGGCTATGATCAAAAATACAAACAAAGATAAATGTCAACAAATATATGGGAAAATTGGAATTCTCAGATAATGCTGAATATACAATATATAGCCATTGTGGAAAACAATTAGGCTGTTTCTCAAAATGTTGGAATAGTGAATGACTGTCAATCTTTCATAGCATTCAAATTACTCCAAAATTAGGGGAAAATAAATTATACATCAGTATATATATGCATTATCTTAATTTTAATTGTAATGAGTATTTTTCTTGACTCATTGGTTTACACTTTATTATAGTATTAGTATGCTTTTACTAAGCTGCATGAAAATATTTATAATATAATATGGAATTAAATATAAATAATTATAATTACATGAATGCTTGAATGAATAGATAATTAAGAAATGCTTATGGAAAGAAATGTTTAGGAAATAATGAAATGTCAGTTCAAATATCTAGCCTCTATTTATATACTACAATGTATAATCACAATGATAAATTATTAAAGATCACCATAATTTTGAAAAGAATTTTGAAGTCTTGAAGAAGAAAGCATCTCAAACTTAATTATGCTGTATTTATAATCCATGATTCTAAAAAGGATGCTAAAAGAAGACAACACTGTGTTTTTTTAACTTCTATATTTTGCAATATTTTGTCCTTCTGGAAGAAAAAAAGGTTGCATATTCTTCCCACACGCTATTCACTTGTAGGATATTTTTAAAGAGATGACATTTTGATTTCCATACACTTAGTGCTGCTTTCCTTGTATGGTTGGTTTATTGTGAAGATATGATATATAGCAAGCACCAGATAAAATAGTCGGGAGCATTGGGTTTATTGAAATTTGATTGTTTTACTGTGAGAAATTCACTGTCGAATTTGCTGTTTAATTGTATTTTATAATTTATAAGATGAAATATGTGTCAGTTATATGAATTTGAAGTCATGGAAAATTCTCTCTTCCTCTTTCTTCTTTTACCTTCAGAAGAAATAAATAAGACATATTTAAGATGAAATGGGTAGTTATCAGTTCAGCAGACTGACAATGGGATATTTTCATTTAACCTGCTAATCCAGCAGTATTCTGTATCAAATTAAGTAATATATCAACTAGATGAAATTTTTGAGGTTAATACAAATAACATAAACTCTGTCAAAGTAGAGTTTTAATTTTAATGATAGCACCCTATCATTATGACAAGTGTATTTGAGAGGGTAATGAGTAGATCACTACAATTAACTCATTTTAAATTGATGAAAACCCTTGTTTGAGTTCTACTTTTATATCTTCTCTATGGTAAATGACTCCTGTCACAGCACAGTCACATAAAATAAACAAGGCAATGATATTTGTAGGCAATTAAATAAAGCCAGTAGGAATAGTAACTTACTCTATGCTAGCAGACATTATTATATAGCTAAATAGCTTATTGTAGTAATTATTATTTTTGCAGACATCTACTGGATCCTACTGTGTTGCATTTAATGAGATTTTCACTAGTTCTAGACATTGAAATATCCTTCATTCCACAATTATCTCTGTGTCAATGCATTAAATAAATATTCCTTATATATTCTTTTAGTGATATATAATTTAACTATTTTTTGAGATATTTTAGGTTTCCAGAAAAACTGAGTGTAAGGTAGAGAGATTTCCCACATATTCCCTGCTTCCACATATACATAGGCTCCCCTGTAATCAAGATACCCCACCAAAGTGGTTTATTATTACAATTGAAGAACTAAAATACAGAGTTTGCATTAATATCAATATTGGTCTTGTAAATTATATGGAAAATAGATAATAGAATGTTTCTACCATTATATTATCATAACAGAATCTTTGCACCAGTCTAAAACTCATCTGTGCTTGTCCTATTCAAATGTTTTTCACTCCTGAACCCTGATAATAACCATTCATCTCTCCTTTACCGCTAATCTCTGGCAATGACTATTCATTCCTTCCTTACCTGTAATCCATATCAGTCACTTATTTTGTTTAGTTTTACCTTTTCCAGAATCTCATATAATTGTATATGTAGCATTTCAAGTGGTATTATCCATTCTGTTATTGCTGTGCATGTTCCCTTCATGTCTTTCATGGCTTACTAGCTCATTCTCTTAGATCTGAACATATCATGTAATTTATCAATTTTCCTACTGAAGACCAAATTGATTGTTTTTCTGGCACTTATGACTAAATAGTCTATAGCCATTCGAATTGAGAATTACATATGAATTTGTATTCAATCCCCTTGCATAAATATTGAACATGCTGGATGGCATGATGAAAGTGTGTTTAGTTTTGTAAGAAGACACCAGATTATCTTCCAAATTTTACAAATTTGGGGGGTTCTCATCAGGAATGAATGAAAATTCCTTTTTTTTAAAGATTTATTTATTTATGCACACAAGAGCTGGGGTACAGGCCAGAGTCACAGGAGGTGAGAGGATTCACCACAGACAGAGTGGGGAGCAGAACAGGCAGACTGACCTAAACACACCGCTAAGGGCAGCAGCGGGTGAGGCAGGAGAGGTCTGCTATGCCTTGTGGGTCCCCTCCCTGGCTGGCAGCAGGGATTGAACTCGTGCTGCAGTGGCTGCAGTTTGCTTCATAGTGTGTTTCTTAACCCACTGCACCACCAGGCAGGCCCTGAAAATTCCTTTTGTTGCACATCTTATCCACATCGTATCCACATTCTGGATTTTGGCCAATATTATAGATATGTAGTAGTATTGCATTGTTTTTATAATTTGTTTTTCTCTAATGATTATGATATGAAACATCTTTTTATATGCTTATTTGCTACCTAGGTATCTTCTTTAGTGAGCTGTCCAGATTTTTGATCCATTTTCTGATTCTTTGATGAGCAATACCTCCTTCCTCTTAGCTGAACTGTTGCCTCTCTTAGTTTCTCCATCTGCAATAATTGCCACCAACTGAGTAAGTTGGACAACAGATATTTATTTTCTCACAGTTATGGAGATTGGACATCCAAGGTCAAGTTGCCAGCCAGATTGGTTTCTGACGAACCACTCTTCCTGATTTCTAGTCATTGCTTTGAATATACACACAGAGAAAGAATTATCCGGTTTTCTTATGAGGACACCAATTCTATGGATTAAGTCCTAACCTTATGAGCACAATTTAACCTTAATTACCTCCTTCTAGTTTTTATCAATTAATACAGCCACATTGGAGATTATGGCTTAAATAGATTAATTGGGCAAGGACACTATTCAGTATCTAGCAGTGTTTGAGTTATACCCCTTTTATAGATTCTGAATCCACTGATACTGAGTATGACCTAGATTGGTCTTGGGGTAACTGTCCATTTGGTTAAGCCAGGGTAGACCATTGGATGTTCTACAGAAATGTGTAAAATATTTATATTTTTATGATATACAGTGATAAGAAATAAACTATACTTTTTCACCAGGTGCCAAACCCATTAGCATTTCAACTAAATGAGATGTTTGGTGTGTATGGGGAACTTTAGTAAACCCTTTCCTGATTTTTCAAATTTAATTCTCACAATAATCCAGGTTACCCTATTATCATTACAAGTTTCTAAGTTATTCTGATGGTTGCCTATATCTACATGTCAGTGTGTTGTACAGCCACACTTCAATTAAAATAACTGAGTTTATAATTTAGGGAAATTATCACATAAATAATTTTGAATATCTAGTATATTTAAACTTTAGCTACATGTAACTATAAAGTTAGATTGGTCTTTATTACTTGACATGTTGATGAATTCCATCATTAAAATACTAGTTCAGTAGTATTATCTTCTAAAATTATCTCAGATAAGCACCATCTTTTTGAGCTTACTGTACAATAAATGTTAATAAATATATCCTTAACTATTAAAGATAGTGAGTATTACTACTCATATGTAGAATGGAAAACTGTGATTTCAAGAGGTCTAGCAACTCATCTGATGTCACATAATAAATGAATGGCAGATATAGTATTCAAATTTATTTCACAGATTGGCTGGATAGATAAATAGATAGATAGATAGATATAGATTATACAAAATAGCAGATGTTCTCTCTGATGTTGGAAACAGAGAAAAAAATCTTATATATTGAAGCATAGTAACGGCTGAAAAGTGGAAGTTAAAAAGGAGGTAGAACCTATTTCCTAAGTTTTATGAGACAAAATTGGATGACATTTTAATTGTAAAGGGAAGCCAATGATTTTTAAAAGAAGGAAATTACAGTCATATTTAAGCAGTTAAATGATTGCACTTCATTTTGGACAATGGGGGAAGGAATATTATCAAGGAGATAATTAAGGATGTAGCATATGAACAAAAATTTGAAGGCTGAGGCCTTACCTTATCTATTATGAAACTGATCTTTCTGGTAATTTCTATTTAAATTGTTGTAATATCTAAATTGTCAATTCTGGAGACACTTAAGAGTTAGAATCACCTAGATGTGGTGAAGTTTTCAGTATGGTGTATAAGAAAGAAAGGATTGAAGAGTAATACTTTGAGGACCTAGGGGAGTTATGTGACACTGAGAAGGTGAAGCCTGGGATGATGGATTTTTGTGGGGAAAAATAAGATTTCTGTATCTGTCATGTTAAGTTTATGCTGCTTAGTAGGCTATAGTATTTGTTAAATTGGCAATGGGTTACACCATTTGTGAGTTCCTAAATAAGATCAGAGATGTAGGTATAGATGACATTTAAAATTGCATTAGTAATTTTATGATTTTATATGATTCTGGGATTAAATGAAAAATAGAAGCAAAAACCAAAAAACAAACTCTAGAATATTTCACTATACAATGTTTACAAATGAGGGAAAGCAGGGAAGGGGGCAGAAATTTCTACTGAGATGTGATTGAAACAAGGAGAGAAATCATGAGTTCCAGGGTAAAGAAAAGATTCCAGGAGAGATGATTGAGTGTGTAAAGTATTGCCAAGAAAGTTGAACGAAAGGAAAGCCAGAGTGATTACTGCATTTGGTACACTGAATCTGAGGGAGGATTAGGAGGAAGGTAATTTCAGTGAAGTGGTTGGGCTTAAGTCCAATTTGGACAGGAATTGAGTGAGATAACAAACTAAAAGCAGCCAATATCATGGAGCTGTCAAGGGTTTTTCTGTGTAAGAAATGTACAGTTGAGAGCCAGAGCGAGGGTATTTTGGAAAATGTTACCTTTAATTAATCTGTCTTCGCTATTTTGTAAAATCTAGAGATTGTCAATAACTACATGATATTAATGAAAGTGTCAGCATTTGATTATCTACCACTAAATTTTTAGTTTGGAGAGTAACAAGGACATTAATAAAAAAGTGTAAATCTATGAAACAATTGTCTATATTAAAGAACCTTCAATGATGATAACTATATATTAATAGTATCTAAAGATGAATTGCAATTATTACACATGTCAACATTTCCTTCCTGACAAACAGGTTACATGTAGAATGAATAACCATGTAACAGTGATTTGTTACTTAACTCAAAAACAAATTGATTTTCTCAAAGAACAAAAAGTAGCTGAGGGCCTCCCTGGTGGCTCAGTGGGTTGAGCAACGCACTATGAGGCAAGCCACAGCCACTGCAGCACGAGTTCCATCCCTGCGGCCAGCCAGGGAGGGGACCCACATGGCGCAGCAGACCTCTCCTGCTGTGCCCACTGCTCCCCTCAGCAGTGTACTTCCCTTGATCTGCCTGTTCTGCCCCCCACTCTGTCTGTGGTGAATCCTCTCACCCCCCCACACCTCTGGCCTGTACCCCAGTGCTTGTATGCATAAATAAATAAATCTTTAAAAAAAAGTAACTGATAAAAGAACATTAAGGGTCTTGATTTTGATGCAATAGAATTGGGATTTGAGACCCTACATATTAGCAGTGTTTAAAGAGCTGATGATAGAGAAAAAAACTCGTTATTGCTTTCTTTTCTCTCCACCCACCCACATATAACCAAAATGACTACATTTAAGATTTTCAGAACCAAATGTTGAGACAGTGATTGGGGTCAACTAGTTTGAGGATGGCATTCCTGAAACACTGTGAGATAGAGGAAAGCAAGACAAGGAGGAGAGAGAGATGGTAATGAAGGGGCGCATTGAGTGCCATTGAGAGAAACTGGCAACTTTCTATGACAGATTGTGGAGCTGGTCTTGGAATTTTCTCACTGAGGAACAAGGAAACTGGGATATTGATTTACTGTTTCATGTCTTGCAGTGGTTGTTCATCACCACAGCTACATCAGGTAGAATCTGGTGATAAACACAAGAAGCATCCATTCCTGTGGATAGTGCATATGCATGGAGAATAGACAAAAGGGACATATTGGGACACCAACAGTTTGCCAATAAACAACCAGAATATTAAGCTGTTCATATAGTCTTTTACATTTCATGGTGGGTTTATATGGAAAATAAAAATATGGAAATTAATATCTCTAATTTGTAAGAGGTTTTGAAACTGGAAAACACTGTGTGTGTGTGTATATATAGATATATATTGCATGTCTAGATATATAGAAATATGCTATGAGTACTTATACAAGTGAGATAGTATTGCTGCTGGAGCTGTAAAGATGTATTAAATAACTTTCATTTATTACTTTTATGGTGGGAACAGAAATGTGAACTATGCATGTCCATAAGTAAAACATCTCAACTGTGTTATCAAGACCATATATGCCAACACCTTTTTGTTAATTGTTATATTTTATGTGTGCCTGAATTTTTTAAAGATACTGAGTGTATTGCATGGCAGATTAAAAGGAAAATTATAAATGAACCCACTGAGAAGTTTAGGTTTTTTATTTTATAAGTTACAGATTTGGAAAGGGCCTTGACACTATTAAAATAGGGTATGAGGTTTTAAAAACTAAGATAAAATTAATTATGCAAATTGAATGACAGATTTACTAAAATACATTTTATTTAAATTATGTGAGTCCAATATAGGTTTTTTTTTTTGCCTGTAAAAAGTACCTCTTAGAAGGTTAAACAGAGGTATGTGTGGGAAAGAAATATTTGAAGGGAAAAGCTGGCATTTCAAGTGTCATTATTCAGTAGTTCAATTGTGTACTTACTGCATTTCACTCATTAAATCTTTGTTTCTATAAATCCTCTCAATGGGTTCAGATCAGTAATCTAAACACTGATCAAATTATAATCAATGTTTATTAAACCACTGTAAGGATATATTAAATGACATAATGTTTAATTGATATGTAATTCATATACCTTATATATTTTTGTCCTAGATAAACTATATTAACAACAATATGTTGTCACACATTTAAATTTTATCTCAAATTAAGAATGTAGTTTAAATAGCAAGAAATATACTGTTTATTAAGAGTATCTAATCAGGAAAATGGTGTAGTTTAGAAAATATAAGATATTATAATATCCAACAATGTTCTTTTAAAAACAAGCTCCTTATTCATTGAGGGGGAAATGATCGGCCAGCTAATTAATGCATTTATACTTTCAGCATTCTGAATCACCTACCTATCATTGAGAAGTTTTATTATTGGAATCTCAAGAGAAATGTACCCCTGTATCTCTTAGTATCATACACCCTGAAGCATCCTGCCACTTTACAGCAAACCTCTTGTTCAGTATAAAGAGATAAAGTAAAAAATGGTTTACATATTCACAAGAGAACCTTTAAAAATAAGTTATTTACTGACTCCATTGTTTTGCTACTTGATTGTCTTGAACTTTTTAATTATAAGAGTTCTAAGGTGAACTTTAAGATACGGTTTTCTCTATAAAAAGGCCCGAATGGAAATGAACCATTGAAAATTAGTATGTTTTCAAATGCTCTCTCCTAATTCATGACCATCTAAAGCACCTTATGATAACTTTTCAAAAGGGGTGTATATATGTATACCTAAATATATGTGTGTAATTACATGCATATATAATCATAAACATATACATATTATACAGCAGATGAAGTACTGTTACTTGTTTTTCATTTACTTAAAATCAGAATAAGATAATAGGCTTACCTTTTGTAATATTGTGAAATAAGTAAATATTAAAATTATAAATGGAGATCTAGAAAATAAGTTTACTTTAACATCATAATAAAGGCTTTTGGTATATTATTAAGTATGTATGTTTTGTGAGTTGTAGATCTCCTTCCTTTTCTACAACAGCACATTGCTCTTCCCCCATGATGTATAGAAACTGTATACTTTATGAAATTGAGATGTTAGGCTGTCACAGAACACTGCCTAACATAATGTGCTCTGTGATTTATTGTGGAGTTTAGTGTAACACTAACTAAAAATATGAACAATTTTTTCTCCAGGTAAGCAAGCAAGGCCTCATATTTAGCAGATGCTGTGTTAGTTAACATGTCTAGATTAAACTGACTATATATATGAAATTTCAATGAAAATTCCTAAACTCAAAAATGTATATGTTAAAATGGTCTGAAAATGCCAGCAATATAAATCTATATTTCACTTACTATAGAACTAATGAACTAAAAATTGAACAAAACTCTATAGAGTGTAGTTTTCTGACAACAAATCTAGAATGTCTTAGTGACATTATCATTAAATTCATATCCATATAGTCAATATTTGATGAAACAAGAATTTCATGTGATTCTTCACCCATAAACACTTTTCTCAGGTGCCCCTGAGTATTTTACCTTGTATTCTAGCAATTGTCTATAAGACCAAAGATGTCAAATTAATGAGAAAATTAGGATGAATATGATTATTTTACATATCACATATTATATACTTATACATTATTACGTACATTTTGTACATTATGTACAAAAGTAGACATTTCATGTATTAAAACAATTATTAATGGTTACACCATTGCTATCTATAGGGCATATTGTTATTATGAATACTTAAACAAACGTTATAAAATATATGAGCTGAGATTACAAATTGTAGATGTCCTTATTTCAATCTTACTATAGCATTTGTTATGACCCTGCTATCCTTATTTCCCAAGCATATCATGAATCATCAGGGGATCTGTGTTATAGCAGTTTTATCTGTCTTTACTGTGCCCTACATGTCTGTTGGTATATTAATTCTTGTCACACAATTTCAAACAATTTCATGGCTCAAAGTGGCAAAAGCATGACCTGCCATTGCTGAAGCTAAAGATAGTTCTAGCTGATTTAGATGCAGTGGCAGTGCTTTCTGTCTACATATTCAAGATAACCTGAGAACATTCTTTATAGGCAGAGTGGCCCAGCATTGATGGATACTGAGCCAGCACCGGAGATGGCTCTTTAAGTCCTTTGAATTCCTTTGAACTACACTACTCTAGTGTCTCAGCCCCATGACCTCATAAATTTAGTGCGAGAAATCTATCCTCCTTCTTTGCACAGATACCTGCCTCAAATAGAAAGTGAAGGTAAAAGTACCTTGTAAAAACCTATAATGAAATCACATGTTGTACAGACAAGACAAGTGACTTGAAAATTATGTGTCGTGTGTGTGTATGTAGACTGTTCTTTTGTTTCACTTCTCTCTAGAATATAGTTTATGCATAACTCCCTCTAATTTCAAAAAGAAAGTTCACCTGTAACCTTTCTTTCCAAGGTAGCACATAGGATTCTGTGGTCATAAGGTCACTTGTGGGAGGGAAGAAATGGCATCTTAGGATGTGTTATGCTACCCAACATTCTAGATTTACTCATATTCCTCATTCAAGGATGACCTGAGTGTCTAATAGTGTGAGTGAGATTTTTATCTTTGTAAAGAATATGACAGGGCTTCCCTGGTGGCACAGTGGGTTAAGCAACGCACTATGAAGCAAACCACAGCCACTGCAGCACAAGTTCGATCCCTGCTGCCAGCCAGGGAGGGGACCCATATGGTGCGGCAGACCTCTCCTGCTGTGCCCGCTGCTCCCCTCAGCAGTGTACTTCTGTTGATCTGCCTGTTCTGCTCCCCACTCTTTGTGGTGAATCCTCTCACCCCCCCACACCTCTGGCCTATACCCCAGTGCTTGTATGCATAAATAAATAAATCTTTAAAAAAAAGAATGTTACAAATCTTGAACCTATAGGAAAAGTACTGGTCTTCATATAGAGTAGAGTGTCTGAAGTTATTCTATAGAGTCTGTTGCTGTTGCTAAAGGTAGATTTAATTATATATATGGAGCTGATCTAGCATTATTAATTGTCTCCTGTCATTCTTGTTACTATTTAATTTTTCATTATGTTATAAGCAACAGAAATCTTTATTTGTGAACATTGCCTAATTTCTCATGGTTATTCTTCAGCAACTGTGATTCATAAGAGATACACTAGAGGGGAGAAAAGTCAAAAAGGCAATAAGTAAATTAAATACCCATCCTGCAGAATTTTAAGCTTTACAAAGAAGGGTGAGGTATACTCTGGTTTTTCTTCAGATCATATAAATCTTTTGCCTTTTACAAAGAAGGGTGAGGGGCAAATGGACCCATTTTAACTTCTATGGTTATTTATTTATCTTAGTTTACATCTATTTCTTTACTTATTTTTATATGAATGAAGAGGGGAATTTTTATTTGCATCAGTGTATGCATGTAATGTACAAGTTTAATGAATACAATGTAATAATTGGATAAGCATATATTTCAAAATTATCACTAGTATAAGGTTATTGAATGCATCTATCACCTCACATATTTAACAATTGTTTGTGTGTTTGTGTATGTGGTGAGAACTTATAAAACTGCTCTCTTTGAAACTTTCAAATGTACATTAAAAAATTGTTAACAGTAGCCACCATGTTGTATATTAGATCTTAGAACTAGGACTCATCTTAGAATCTAGAAGTTTGTACATTTGGACAATCTTCACCCATTTTCAACACCCACCATCTCTACTCTTCGCCACCATCTAACTATTCTGTTTCCAGGAGTATATTTCTTTGTTGATTGCAGATTCCACATGTAAGTGAAAGCAGATGGTATTTGTCCTTCACTTTCTTACTTATTTCTATAAGTCTAAGAGTCCACAGGTCCATTCATGTTGTTGTAAATGGAAGAGCTCCCTTCATTGTATGACTAAATATATCCAGGACACTGTTTCAATGTGTTGCCAATATGAACTAATACCTCAGTGAACATGGGATGGAGATAGCTTCAAGTCACTGTTTTGTTTTCTTTTCTCCCCTTAAGATATAAAACCAGCAGTGGGATTGCTGAATTTTTTGGAAGTTCTATTTTTAATGTTTTATGGAACATCTATACTGTTTCCCATAGTGGCTAGACTGATTGACATTTCCATCAACAGTGTACAGGGTTGAGAGGGAAGAATTTAGATTACAGACTTGTCCCGGGGCCCTGAAATCTCTTAGGTATGCTAGCAGCCTCTTGTAAAAAAATGTTAACTTAAGTGTATTTTGATGTATTTTATTTTTAAAAAATCTAGACATGCAGTTTGAAATATGTTTACAGGTATGGACATTGATGAATAAGGAAAGAATTTTAGGACCATTATAGGACTGAGCTGATCTTGGAAAATGTGAAATTCAGCATCATCATTTTAGATATTAGACCGCTGAGGTTCAGTCCATTAAACATATTTAACATGACAGAACTTGTTTGTAGTAAAAATGTGAACAGGGCCTAGATGGACTGTCTCTCTTTTATTAATTTTCTTTCTAATCTGAATTCCCAGAAGTGGAGAAGGTTATAGTATTTATGTCTTGGGTGCAATTTACTATTGCCTTTCATTTTCCTCTAATAATTCAATATTGACAACCCCGCTGAATCTGTTCTCACTTTTAATAGCTATTCATCTAAGAGATCATCATTTAATTACTAGCAATTTAATTATCAGCATAAATGGTTGTTTTTTAAGTAGTCACCAAATATTCTTTAGTCAGTCATTACTCGTTGAATATGTACTGGAATATTTTGAGTTATCACTGTCTGGTATCAATTTAATGTGTCAGTCTGTCAGTTTTTCACATGGACTTTTTACTTCAACAAGAATGAAAAAGAATATCATCACAGTCAATAATTTTTTAAAAAAATCTTAAAATAGGGCCTCACTGATGGCCTATCAGTTAAGTCTCAGTGCTACCAACACTAAAGTCTGAGTTTGATCCCCTGCCAGGGAGCTGACCCACATATGGCTCAGCAGATCTCTCCTGTCTCTTTTGCTGCTTCCCTCAACAGTGTATTTCAGTAAATCCTCCTGCACTGAATCCTCTCATTCCCTGTACTTCTAGCCTACACTTCCATTTTTTTCTATGCAATAATAGTAATAAAAACTCTTTAAATAGTGTGCATGCATGAATCCAGAGGTATGTTCTATTTCCATAATTAGAACATAATCTTCCCGGTTTTTGTTGCTGTCAAGGTGCATAATCGATTCTCTTTCCATGTATGTAACATGAAGAAGTTGGTTGGTAAGTTATTTGTTTTGTGTATGTTGTCTCATTTGATCCTCCTGTAAACTATATTGTTGATGGCACAGGCATACTCAACTCTATTTGGCGTTGAAGAAGCAAAGGCGAAAGCAAATCGTATGCCTTAAGTCTTGTAGTGAACTAGATCTGGACATTGAGAATGCACATATTTCCCCTGATCCAATTCTGTTGCTCTTTAATCTTAATCAAGGAATTGTAAGAACTTTTATTTGACCTTATTTAATGTATTTTAGAAACTCATTTTTTATTTGAGAAAGATACACATAGGAAAACACCTTGTACGCAAATCATATGTATTTCTTTTGCCTGTTTTAGGCAACTGTCAAAATTATCAATGTCAATGTACATAAAATTGATGTTAAGCATCTGTGAATTCTGCACACATTTTCGCAGAGAGCTGTAATCTGTATCATAGGCATCATTAACTTAAGCAATTAAGTTCAATGCCCTAGTTTCTGTTGACAAGTGTTACTATTTTTAGAATTTTTCTTCATGTCTTATATTGCTTCATTGCTCTAGCACCTCATGAGAAAAAAAGAACACATTTATGTTAATTCTTTTTTGAAATTCCTCATTGCAACCAAAGGGTGATAAATATGAACTCTTCATAATTAAGTCAGAGTGCTACTCCTAGGGAAGCTCGGCTTAGTAAAAGTCATTGCTAAAGGTGGTTATTTTAAACACAAACTAATCATTAATTTCAGGACCACTTCTGGAACTCTCCTGGTGATGATAAATCACTAAAATTGGTTTATAACTACACTAATATACTTTAAAATAAGTTAGTGGAGGTTATGATTGAACAGCCATTTAGCAATCCAAATCATTTTCTTATTCACACACTTAATTTCTACTTAGTATCCCATAGGAAGTTATCTGTTAGCTGTCAGGGATAAACTGTATGTTTATTGACCAAAATCAAAGATAGTTTACCTTTAAAAACAAGAATTTCAGTAATATAAATTATGTATGTCAGCAAGAATATTAAGTTTTATACAAAGAGAGATACCAAAATCATATTTTCCTTTTCTAAAAAGCAGCTAAAATTATTTTCCCATTGTTAGCACTGGTTAAACATTATAAATTAAAGCCATGATCAGAAAGCTAATATTGCACCATTCTTTTAAGGCATGCATCTCTTTCAAAGCTTAACAAAGTGAACTCTAAAGGCAGCATAAATGCAATAAACCTTGTTTTATTTAGTGGCTTTGCAATCTGAACAAATCAAAGAAAATGCCTGTGAATTAAGATGCTCAATTCAAAAATAAAATCATCATTGAGTTACAGGGTATTGACAATGGCTTTAGGCCCTAGAAGACTCAGAGAACCATTCTTATCCAAATTTTGACAGGTGTGTATCTATGGAAAAGTTCTGAAGCCTAGACCCTAGACTACCCACTTGTCAATAAAAAGACCAGGATTGCACCTCTAAGGTTATAGGTCCTTAATCTGTCACTTGAGCCTTTGGAGGAAAGTGGGCTTTGAAATTCAGATTTGGGGAGATTTAAGTTGACTATAGGACTGTTATCAGACACATTGTTTTTTTGTCCCATGGAACTGGAGAAACCCAACTCAGGAGTCACCTTTAATTTCCATTAGTCACTCTGCTCAAGTCAATTGGGGCCATTTTTTTTTTTAACTAAAGATTTATTTATGCATACAAGAACTAGGGTACAGGCTAGAGGTGTGGGGATTGAGAGGATTTACCAGCGTTGGAGTGGGGAACAGAATAGGAAGATTGATGGAAATACACTGCTGAGGGGAGCAGCAGGCAAGGTAGGAGAGGTCTGCTACACCATGTGGGTCACCTCCTGACCAGGGATCTACCTTGTGCCACAGTAGCTGTGGATAGCTTCATAGTACTGTGACGTCATCCCTTGCACCACCAGAAAGGCCACTAATTGGGGCCAAATTTTGAATAAATATTTTTACCTTCAGTATAAAATGGTTCATGATTTTTTTTTAATTTAGCTAAATAAAGAATATTGCATTTTATTTTTGACTTCCTATTTTTTAATGCCCAAGCATTTCTTTTCCTTCGTTTTCTCCCCACCACCAACCCATATATATTCATGCCTTCTCTCCCTGTTACTCTCAGGAGTCTCGTGTTGTTATGAGCACTGACTAGTTTTCATAAGTATTTCGCTTGTGAAAAATATATATACCAGCATTTGTCTTTGTCAGTGTGAATTCTCTTATTACACATAATGTCCATGAACTCCTTCCTTTTTGCTTCAAATGGCAACATTTTATCTTCCGTTATGCCCAGATATTATTCCTTTGTGTGGATAAAGCACATCTCCTCAGTCTAATCCTCCTATCATTGGGTGTGTAGGTTGTTCCTATATCGTAGTTATTGCAAATAGCACTGCAATAAACACTCCAGAACATATAATTTAATTGAGTTAATAATTTCCAGTTCTTGAGATGGAGACTTGAGTGAGATTTCTATTTTTAGCTTTATGAATTAAATCCAAAATATTTTTCAAAATATCTACACCAGTTTACATTCCTGCCAACAATTAAGGGGTTCCCTTTTTCTCTGCATTCTCTCCAGCATTTGTTTGTAGGGGTCTTTTAAATATGAGATAATACCTAATTGTGGTTTTGAATGTATCGCCCTTACTAAAAGCAATGATGGAATTTTCATCATCTATCCACTGGTTCTCTGGATATATTCTTTAGTGAATAGTCTGTTCAGATCTGCTATCTATTTCAATTGGGTTGTTTGTTTTCTAAAATTATTATATTGAGTATTTTTTGGTGTGTGTCTTGTCAAGTGTGTTAATACTTTCTCCCATATAACAGGATCTCTTTTTTAGTCTGCTTATATTTTCTTTCACTGCACAAAGGCTTTTAATTTGATGTAATTCTAATTGATAATTTTTGCTTTATTTTCCTTGTTGTGGGATAGAGCCTCCAAAAACATCTTTGTCATACATGATGGGGATATTGGAATTTTAGGAAAAGCCATGGTGTTTCATACCACACAGCTTGAAAATGTTAAAATCACATCTCTTTTTGATGCTAGGGTTTTACATCATTTCACTGAACAATGAGCACTTCATCTCACACTTCATGTACAATTTAGGAGGCACAAGCATGAAATGAAGAGATTTTGGCAGACTGCCAAAGCCCTGAAGCAGCTGCATGTCCAGGTGGAACTTTATGGGCTTTTGACAGGGGAAGTGTCATTCAAGTGTCTATACCATTGTCTTCTCAAGGCAGGAGGTGAGACATTTGATGGCTTAGTGGGCATGATAGATACAATTAACCCTCCTGGCAGAAATGGCTTTTCACAGGATTTATTAGTCACTTCTAAAAATACAAACATAAGTAATAGAAAACAAACAAATACTTCCCTTGGAGACCAAGACACCAAATACCTCCTTTCCCTAACCAAGATAACCCTACCAGTGTGAGCAAGTCAAATTGACTTGCCCAGTGCTGACGTTTGAACTATGGAGGCTGCAAATCTCAAGGCACAGGTGAGGGTAATTAATTAAATCATTGAAAAAAATTGTCATATATATGTACATGTATGCATGTATCCATATGCCATTGATGTGCCAGTCATCATATGATAAAATTGCTTAAGAGAAATAGTGCTTCTTATTTTTTTCATGTTTGGGTCTTCCTCTTACCTGAGTTTTCTTAAAACCCTTGGTATATAGATACCAGAGTTGTGCAAATAAATATGACTTTACACAACAAAGGTATTCTTTAAATGTGAACATAGATTGAATTGTATTTTAACTTCACCTGAGTAATAGGACATTAAATATTAGCCTATATGAAGCATTTCATTATTCATGCGTATCATTGCTTTCAAAGTACTAGAGTCTCAGAATTTTACAAATGGATTTCTTCTTTAAAACTGTACCATGATTTGTTTATTAAAAAGTAACTTTAGAGAAAGTCCTTTACACCAGGGCACAATTAAATGTGCTGAGTTGCTTTGGAAATATGACAGATATGTCTTACCTTTTCTGTCTTCTATCTAAAAATTTGATACTGTGTATACAAATTCATAAATTGCCACAAAACCTTCTTAAGATGACTTATTTAGAATTAGGCACAACTGGGCCTTGCTGGTGGTGTCAGGGATTAAATCTCAGCACTATGGAGATATCCCAAGCCGCTGTGCACAAGTTCCACCCCTGGCCAGGGAGGTGACCCACATGGCACAGCAAGCCTCTTCTGTCTTGCCTGCTGCTCCCCTCAAAAGTGTATTTCTGTACATCTTCCTGTTCCGCTCCTCATGGTCTCTGGTGAATCCTCTCACTCCCTGCACCTCTAGCCTATACCCAAGCTCTTGTATGCATAAATAAATAAATCTTTTTAGAAAAAGAATTAGGCACAATTATTTCTTCAGTTAAATATATTTCAAATAAATATACTTCTCCTTAAATATAATATTTAATTAATAAAGTGATATAGAATTAACAGTCCCTGTCCCTTTCTAGATTTTATGTATTTATAGATATATATATGTGTGTATATGTATATATGTATGTGTGTGTTATGGTGTCTGAGTATATATATTCATCTTTATGCTATATTGTGTGATACTTTGGTAATTAAAAACATAAAATTGTTATTAGCTAAAAAAGGTAAACATTTTGTCTC
This sequence comes from Galemys pyrenaicus, assembly GCA_019455555.1. NCBI lineage: Eukaryota > Metazoa > Chordata > Mammalia > Eulipotyphla > Talpidae > Galemys > Galemys pyrenaicus. Next base: position 6,418,758 of record JAGFMF010011791.1, on the reverse strand, counting down.
TCTCAATCAACACACACATGTTTTGTTGTTCACTTGGAATATTGGCTTAAAAACAAGAAATCACAGTAGAATATCTCATTGACATTCAATAGGAAAATAGTGCTGACAGAATGTTACAAGAATGAGAGTGGATCCAGGCCAAGAGAGTAAATTAAAAACAGTCTGATAGCTGTCTTCAACATTTTACAAGGCAAGCAATATGATCAAGTTGTTGAGCTGACATCATAAAACCATTTGAAACCAAGATTGGGTTCTGTTTCAGAGATACAATTTTTATAACCTTGCTACTTTGATTAAATGATTCAAGTCTAAAGATTTGGTAAGTAGGGCATATATACAGATTACATATATACAGCCTGCTATTTCACTTTTATGTACACCCTCAAGGACAAATGAGCAAACTTTTCCTAAAATTGAATTTCAGTGTCATTCCATTTATTTGGCCACTTATCTGTATCATGGTTTATAAAATCACATATTTACACCAAGCTATGACATGTATTTTAATGCAACGCTTCATCTTGACTTTGCAAACCTGATTGACAAGTTAAGGAGGAGGTGGCCTGCTGACACCTACTCAGGAGGATTTTTCACCATTCTTTCCAAGGAAAAGCTCCTCTATCAGTCCTTCATTCACTCATTCATCATTAACCAGTAAAATGATCAAACATGAAATTGATAATAGACTTAGTAACCGTGTTTGTACTTATTGAGCAGTTGTTTTGTGCTTAGCTTTGTTCCTAGGGATACACAGATATAGTCTCTCTCTTGCAGAATCTAACTTCATTGAAGTATTTCTCAGTGGGCTCATCCAATCTTTTTCAAGGAAGAAAACATTTAAATGCCCTACTGATTCATTCACTCATTCACAAAATTAGTGTGTAAATATTAAGCAGACACTGATTATTAAACAAAAGATTAAAATACACATGTATCCTTTGCTTTACTAAATAACTCTCTGACATTTTATGTATGCAAACTCTGCTTAGATGTGTGAGTAGATCTCCATATACGTGTTGTAATATCATTAAAATCATCACATTTATTATTGTATAATGAGTTATTACTACTCTAAACTAGATGTTATGTTCTATTTTAACAAGGTACATTAACTAGCCATAGTAGACCAGGGTTAATTCTCAAAAATTTTGACATCTGAAAGCAATTAGATTTAATTAGAGCATCACAGTAGAATTAATATTTTTACAAAAGTGTTAGTCTGAAATAGAGTGTAATAATAATAATAATAATAATAATAATAATAATAATAATAATAATTAAGTATAGTATCCTTTAACAAAGACTGCTTGAGATATATTGATCTGGACCAGGGACCAATGTTTCTCAAATAGTGTGATTTTATACAACCTGCCTCTCTCTCACTTTCTTTCTCCCCCCTCCCTATCCTTGACTCTCATTATCCTTCATGCTCTTGTTTTTGCTCTTTCTCTCCACTAAGAACGCAGCAAGAAGGTGAACATCTTTTAAGTCAAAGACAAATTCTTACCAGACCCTGAAGATGATGGTTCACTGACCACAAACTTCCAGTCTCTAGATCTGTGAAGAATCAGTATCTGTTAAATCCTAATCCATTATATTTTTCTATGGCTCTTGTACACTTAGTCTCCACAATTATGCACTACTGCATACTAAAACCATTTCCAGCCTACTTTTTTGAATTTTTAGAAGTGATTCCACTATGTAAATTTCCTTGGAGATTTTAGGAACGCATTTGATTTTAACTTGGAGTTAACCTTTCTTTTACACAAACTGAAATGGATTTAATTTTGTTGCTTTTTCCCGTTCAAGCATCCCTCTTCAAGTCATCTTTAGTGGGTTCTTTATTAACATTACAGTTTAGCAGCTACATTCTCACCCCATTGAGAGATGGATATAAAGAAGATTTCTTTACCAATACTTAATCCCATTACCTTTAAAGTTTTGCTTGATGTGCATATTACTAAATGTTTCAGGCTGCCTTAATGCTCCTTTACTATTAATGGCACATTAAGAAAATGTCTATGTCTCAAGGTCATAATAAAAGGTGCTTATTTGGTCTTCAGCATTTGGAAGCGAAGGCCCTCACTATGTCAACTCTGATGGGGTCAAAACCCGAGGGCTAGGGTTTTACTCTTTTAAATGAATTTTGAATATTCTTTTTAAAATTCAGTGTTATTTCTATAGGTCACACTAGAAGCCATTTACATCAGGAAAATCATAAAGAAAGCAAGCTAAGGAGAGGTCTTTGTGCAGTCAAGTGGACTCAGAGCTGAGCTAAGCATTGAAATGTGTAGCTGAAAGTTCATACAATTAACCTATAATGTAAATAAACAAAAAATACTGCATTCTTTCCAAATAAATTGAGTCTTTGACCACTAGTTTGGTTATTTTAGCTTTATATTTTTAAATATAAGCATGTTTTGTAAAGACAAATGTATTATATATTCTACAGATTTCAAGGCGAGGCAAGGTTTTCACTAGGGCAATCTGTGTAGATATTGTTTACCATGATCCATACTGACTAAGGCAACATATAAGCACGATTTTCGATAGATTATTATATGAGAATCTATAAAAAACAACATTTCCAATACTAGGAAGTAGAAATGCCTCAGTGCAGTAAGCCCACAACAATTGGACATACATCTCTATATTTTCACAATATTATATAAAAATTCTCATAAGAGACATACAAACTCAATACTCTAACTACTTCTGTTATTTTTGGCAAATTGGTTTAGGCAAAGAGTGATGAGATTGCTAAAGAAATTCAGAGTTAGTAGAACAGGTCTGCCAATAACTTTATTTCCTTCAATGTCATTTTGTTATAAAGTTGATAAGAAAAATCAATTCCATCCTGTGTTAAACTAACTGATGCTATTCGAGGAAAGGGTTTAATTATAAGTCCTTTTGCTCATAGTTTCAGTTTCTAAGAACCTAAGGGGACATTAAGTGAGAACTTATTTTTTCGAGGAATTCAGTGTTCTGAAGGGGTAAAGTTCAAAGTGAGAACAAAGTAAAAAATTGCCACTTGTGAATAAAGGGTATATATTTTTGTAGTCCCTTCCCATAATTAAATGTCACCACCATAGGCCTGAGGATGATTTGATAAGCAAGGGCTGTGTGATCAACTAAGTTTTAGAAACATCCCATTTAAAATTATGTTGGAAAAAGACTGTACATTAGCTTAGGAAGGCTTACCTTTATAATATCTGCTGTTAAAACACATTAATTTCATATTAGCATATCACAGTTAAGTTTTTAAATTCTTAGTTTTCAAAACCTTTTATCTCACATACAAAACAAGATATCAAGAATTCCTGTTTTGAACCTACATTTTGCACCTTGAAAATAGCGAGTTAATGAGTAGCTTATTTGAAAATCATCAAATGTATGCTTGATTAAAAAATATATATAATAGGAGTGCTAAAGTAACAAATCATGAAATGTGTATTGTAGATGTTTCTACAGGCAGTGAAATTATTGCCAGTAAATTCTAACAAAAAGTATTCATTAGTCTGGTTATGTAATTGGCATTTGCCCTGTTATTTGCTCATAGTTTCAGTTTCTGATGTGCATAATATCCAGTGCATTCTAACAAAATATCCACAATTTAGTGTCTTTAAAAACAGCATTATTACTTCTCAGTGGGCAGAACCAAAAGTCGGTGTATGTGCATGTATGTGTGTGTGTGTGTGTGTGTTTTATGAGGTATTGGCAGTTGATTCACATGATTCACAAACTGGGAAGTCACACGTTGGGACCTGGTAGTCTTGGTAAATTTATCCCAAGTCTGAAGACCTAAGGGAAGACTAGTATCACTGATAGTGTCTCAATTTGAGACCAGTAAATGACAAGATGTTCTGGAATAAAAGTCAGAGAGAAAATAGGTGATTCTTCCTCTGCATTTTGCTCTTTTCAGACCCTGGATGGCTTGGATGATACCTACCCTCATTGGGAAGTGTAATTTGCTTTACTGAATCCAGTGATTGAAACGCCTCATCCAGAAATAGTCTGGTATATATACCCAGAAATAATGTCTAACCAAATATCTGGGCATCCCTGCTCCAGTGCAGTCCACATATAAACTTAACTATGACAGCAGGGGGCAGTGGTGTGCATTTTCTGTTCCATAGTTTTCTCACAGTAGTCATGGCTGTGCTCACAAACCTGAGAACACCTGCTTCTCCACATGGACCCTCTCTTTCCTACCAAGCCTCCTTTTAATAAATCCATGTGGTGTCTCCTTAGTCAGGAGTCTAATTTTGACATCCTCTAACATGGCCCATGTTCTCTAGGAAGAGGAGGTAGATGCTGCCTTTCTTTCTTCTTCTTTTTTTTAAATTATTTTTGTCTTTTCCTTTTTAAATTATTTTTTTAAATTTATTTTTATTACAATATTTGCTTTCTTTTCTAGGTGTAGTTCCCATGGAATTACCACAAATTCACTTATACACCATCATCATAGTACCTTATGCTCCTCCCATCCCTGCCTTAATCCCAATCCCTCCCTCTTCCCTGCAGAATGTCTCTGATTTGTAGTTGTCTGTTTATTTTTGTTGTTGTTGTTGTTGTGGTTGTGGTGGTGGTGGTTGTGGTTTTGCTATTGCTGATGATGTTGTTATGATTATTTTTTTCTTTGATCCCCTTTATTCCTCCTGTAAGTAAAACCGTCTGGTATTTTTCTTTTCCTTCTAACTTATTTCACTGAGCATAATTATTCCCTTCAAGTCCTTGCATGTTTCTGCAAATGACTCTAGTATATATGTTTTGATTGCTGAATAATATTTATAATAGATAAGAATGGTATCAACCAAAATACCCAAAAATAGATGACTGGATCAAGAAACTGTGGTATACATACACGATGCTGCCTTTTCGCAGGTGCTACACTGAGACTCCAGAATATGACTTCTAGGACACCTGTGGATCAAAGTGATTGCACTGGACATTGGAATGTGTCATCTATTCAGTGCTTTTAAACAAATTTTAGAGTCAGAAATAATGAATGGTTTAATGGTTTGTGTCATAAAAGTTCTCTTTCAAACTTAAGGAGAATCAGAGAAGCAAGGCCTTTTATGTTACATATGTGACATAACATATTATATTTCATGTAAATATTAAAACTGCAAATATAAGAACTATCAGTCTTAGATAAATATGTTTAAATTTCTTATATATGCACATAAATGTATTACTCTACTTAAGTGAACTTCTGTGAATATCTGCTCCAAATTTAAATCTTAAAGATTTTATTTAGTTTTTGTTATGTTCTCAAAATTTTTGAAGTATCTTCAGCCCAGGAGTTTTCAACAGTGTTCAGTAAACTCTTGGAGTATCCTATGGTGTTGCTACTGGAGTAACACACTTGAATTCTTTGATTTATTTCCTTATTGAGGTAACATTGGCTTATCATATCTAATATGATTCAGAAGTACAGAATCATAGAAGTTCAGATGGATGTTACCATACCATATCTACCACAGTTGAATTCTTAGTGAAACTTTCCTTTACCTGAGAGAGGTCTATGGTTTAAGGTTTTACTTACTTGGTTTTCAATATGAAGTTTTAAATGAACGAGTTACCTAAAAATCATGGGGAAAATCTAGCATACAACTTACACCTAAAGAAACAAAGTCCATGATAAAATAGGTTTAATGATGTATTCAAGGTAAATAGCAGTTACTAAGAACTATACAGAGAAAAGTCCTCTTGATTTTGAAATTTTTTCTTCATAACCAGTGTTTTTTTACTTATAACTGGTATTTTTGAGAATTGCAGCATTATTCAGGGGAAGAGAACTTTAAGAAAGATAAGAAGACATAGGTCAGGCTTTCTCTACCTTAACTATTAATATTTATTTTAGTTAACTTTTGTTGTATGGAGGCCCTCTTGCAAATTGAAAAGTTTTAGTGACACCTGGATTTCTATGTACCAGGCCCCAAAAACTCCTCTCCCTAAAAATGTCTCCTGATATTGGCAAATGTCTCTTGGATGGCTACATCCTCTCCAAATGGAACAATTGATGTAGAAAGAAAAAAGTTGAAATAGTTAGTGTATGGAGAAAAACACTAGAATAAGACAATATAATACCCTGAAAACATCACTTTATGTCATAATAGAGTGAGTAAATTTTTAGGATATGCTTCTTCGGAGCATCAACTATTGTAGTATCTTATATGCCTTTGAACTATAATTGGGATAATTTTGTTTAATGTCATTTTACCTTTTACATTTCTATTATTGAATGCCATAATGGCTTAGACAATGCATAGGGCAGGCAAATTATTTGGCATTTTAAAATCTGATTATACATTGGTTACAAACAATTCACAATCAGTATACCCATGGTGCAAGAGCTTTTTAAAGTTTACTATTACAATTTCCATCAATTCTAACAAGTTTGGGGATCATTTCCAGGTTTTAGTTATACCACATTAACATCAGTTCACATCTGGGACTTGGTAAACCAAAACTCATCAAAAAGTTAAGTGTAAGGACTCAGCATAGTATAGATTTAAAAGTCAGAGCTAGATCTGTACTTCCCCGTGGTGAAATTAAATCAAGTCTTAATTCAGCAGAAATTTAAATTAGCCGAATTAGAGCTTGAATAAGGTATTTTATTTATTTATTTTGCTCTGGGAGACCTGCTTTTAAAAAAAGTTGATATATCCTAGATTGGTTGGACTCAGATCTTTTACAAGTTGCCGAATTTTTCTTTCTAGGAATTCTGGAACTATCACATAAGTTTGAGATGTCTATCATTTGAGTATCAAAAATATGTATCTTTAAGAAAATCATAAGATATTTCCCTTCCTGCATCGTTGTCTTGCTGCCAGAGTCCCCTTACTATAAACAAAGTACTGTAAACAAAAACCTTAAGAAAGTACAGGCTGTGTACCAATTACACAGGACAGGATATGACTGTGTAGTGTTGAGGCCAGCAACGCTGGGGGGATATGTTTAATGTTTTATCTTCTTTTGCTACTTTTTCTTATTTTTTATTTCTTAATCTGAATCTCCAACCTTCAACAAGCTCCATGTCGCTTGGTCCTTCAGGGAGATCCTTAACCACTCCCGTTCTCAGGATGTTTCCATGGAGGTGACCATCCACAGCAAAGACTCCTGTATAAAGTCCAGTTGTCATACTCATGGGTCAGGAAGAGCTGTTTTCTGGGTGCACAGGAAATCACAGCTATCCAGGGTCTAATGCTTTTCTTACAGACCTGTAACCATTCTTGATAGCTTCACTCTATGTCATGCCTTATTCCGGAAAGCAAAGAAATTATTTCTGCATCCTTTGGTGCAAACTGGACTTCTTCTTGGGATTTGTACTTGCAAACTAAGTCTTATTTCTCTAAAGTGATAAACACTTTATTATCACTCCATGTACTGTGTAGTGTTACCACTATTTTTAATCTTTATTACTGTAGATGTATGTTTTTGTTGAATTTATCTATTTTTTGGTACTGCCAGAAAGAATAGAGATTAATCTGAATTCAAACACTGTGTTTCACCCTCATCTGAATATTATCGCTGAATATTATCTTAGGATAGAACATTTAGAAGAAAGATTAAAATCCTGTTTAAAGTTGCTATGATGGGGGCTTATAGGAACTTTGGTGGCAGGAATGCTGTGGTAACATACCCTATACATGTAAAATATATACAGTGTTTTATACCAGTGTTACCTCAATAAACACAAGTAAAAAGTAAAAGTAAAAATAAAATTATTTTAAGATGACTTGTCACTGTGGTAGCAGTTTAAACCTGCATCTATTTGGACTAGTATTTTACTTTAGAAAATTAAAGAAGTTATAAAAATTAAGATTTCCATTTAATATATTCATTGTTTGACCTAGAGCTCTCTGTATTGCTTTATGTGTGCTTTCACTCTCATCTGTAGTTGCATTTAATAGAGTGAATATTAGAAACTCAGGATAATAGAAATATAAAATTATTTTAATAAAACTATATAATAATTTAAATAATATTTTGTACACTTAATATACTGTGTATTTATTTCTAAGTTTATGGTGATATTCACTCCTCCTCACAGGTAGAGCTTGTTTTTCAGATGATCACACATATTCAGTAGGCCATGTTATTGAATGTGATGAATACACACATGTTCAAATTCAGTTTATTTAAAAATTGGCAGTTCAGTTTATCTCTAGTTTCCGTTGATGATGTCTACTCTTATAGTTCCTCTGTTCATAGTTTCCTGGCTATTTTCTATTGCAACATTCCTTTACTGTAAACAGTAAGAAAGCATCACAACATCTATAATAATTCTTTTTCACTTCCCACCCCCCTCAAAAAATCCTAACTTTCCAAAAGTGGTTGTATAGAACATATTTTCATTAAGCAGGAAAATTAAAATGAATTACATTTTGTATTTATCACAATATGTTCTGTCTTGGGGGTGGGATGTGGACAAAAGGAAATGATAAGTATTGGATAAAATACTTAAAGATTTGGTAGAGAAAGTTTTCAAAACAAAAAAAAAACCCAAAAACATATACACTCTTTTTGATGAGATATGCATGTGGATATAAAGACGTTAAAATTCTGTAATAAGAACTTTAGTTTTAAAATATTTTGCTGAAATTGACAGCATCTGTTCAGATATAGGAATAGCATGTCAATTGCTTTGAAAATAAGTATATCTATAGGTTAACACAGACCAATTAAAAATTTGGTAGAAACTACTACCTTATTTGTTCAAGTACTGATAATTGAGAAAATACAATTATCCCAAAGTTGTTTGCTACTGTTGATAAAACTTTGAATTTTAAAGCGGATTATTTTTCTCGCTGTTAGTTTAAAGATTGTTTAATAAGTCCATTCTGTTATCTTTGAAAAATTTCAATTTAAACCATTAAATATACCTTTTTTTTTTTCACTAAAAATAAATTGCACTCTAAAGTTCAAACTTAGAAAACTGAGTATTTTAATAAGGCTAGTATTTCTATTGGACCAAATTTTTTCAAAGAAAAAAATACTTCTAAGCTTTTAGCAAAACATTAGACATCCTTAAACTTTGCCCTTCTAAACCTCTGAAGCCAATATCGCTTAATGGACTTAAAGATAATTTCATGTCTTTTCTTTCAAATGAGTCCATATAAAATTTATCTAGGTTAATGTGGAAGTTAAAAAAGGCAGAATCAGGACAAAATGAAAAGTACTATGATTTTATATTTTCTTTCCTAATGATACCTCTTCCCATAATTCCATTTCCTAGAGTAAAACAGAATCATTTTCAAAGTGTGATTTCATCAATGACCCCATTTCTGAAAGGCCTGTCTTTCAGAATAGACTTACTTATTGCTTGGTGACTTGAATTTGACTTAAAACTAATATCCTTAACTTAATAATAGCTAACAATTTGAAGCAGGAATGACAAAAGCCTAAATTGAAGTAGTCAGTTATTGTAATTGATGGGAAACTTGAATCCTAACAACTTAATATCATTCTTTTGGTGTTTAATCTTTGATGTCTCCCAGTTTATGTTGTTGACAAAAATGTGTGTTCTTCAGGTATCAGGTTTGACATTTAATAGTCCATGGGTCTGTATAGGGACCTTTCCTGCCAACCCATGTTGTTAGCTCTTGGGATAAAATGATCTTTTTGTAATAGAATGTAGAACTTTTCTCCTTATTGTGAGTGTCTGCTGGGACTGGGGTAAAAATGGCTAATGCCTTGCTCTGTTCTAAAAGGAATATAAAGATCAATTTTATGTGTAAAATCTATTGGGTCAAAGAATGTTCCGACATTTGGTCAAATATTTTTCAGGGTGTGTCTTTAAGTATATGTCTGGATAGAATTTACATTTGATCAGTAGGTTGAGGAAAGCAGATGGTCCTTCCTGATAGTTCTTGTCTAGTCAGTTGAAAGTCTGAACTGAACAAAAAGGGAAAGGGGTGATTAGTACTCTCATGCCTTCAGTGGGACTGTGATTATTCCCAATCTCTGGACTTAAACTGAAATTCTCTCTCTTCCTGCATTTCTATTCTGCAGCCTATGGTGTAAAAAAATGCACCATTTTGTCATCTAGCTCTTAGACCTCAGATTGGAAATGGAACTACACCATTAGATCATTCTGGTTTTTAGTTTGCTGACTAAAGATATTAGGAAATGTGGTCATCAACATAAGATTGGAATGTTCTATAAAAGCAAGACAATTGCTGCAGTTCAATGAATGTAGGTAATTTTTGTACTTTCAGGTTATTTTTTGTTATTCTTGAAGTGACATTGCATGTTATTTTTGAACAGTATTTGTATCTTATACAGATTTCATAGATATCTAGTTCACATGTTAAGTATAGATTATCAGGTGATTAACACATGTTGGAAAACAAAGGGTTTTTTAATTAATAAAATAATTAGTAAAGATTCTTTTGACTATGAGGAAGAAGGAATTAAGTGGGCAAAGGTGTACATGGTAGATACATCCTGGACTAAAACTTGGAGTAGAACTGGAGTTCTGCAAGAAATTAAAAAAAAAAGGATTTGTTATCTCTGCTGATCTTAGTTCTCATCTAGGTTATAAGTACCCAGTGTAGATTAGTGAATTAATAAGATGTGGTAGGTACACAATGGATACAATTCTCTATAACAAAATATGAAATCCTGCCATTTGGGACATCATAGATGGAAGTCGAAGGGATTATGATAAGCAAAATAAGTCAGAAGGAGAATGACAAATACCAAATGATTTCACTTGTGTGTGATATACAGAAACAAACCAATGAAAACACAAAAGAAAAATAAATCCTAAAATCTGAATATAGTTGTAAGAGGAGGTAGGATGGGAGATGGGAAACAGGAGGAAAATGGCCCAATGGATCAGGATGGAAGAATATGGGTGCTTGATAGTGGGGTTGGTGTGGTGATGTACATCTATAGAAGCATGAACCTTTGCCCCTAAATCATATACAGTGTTGTAAACCAATGGCACTTCAATACTTCTAGGATTCTCATGTTTGCCAGAGTTGATAATCTAGAGGTAACCCATTCATAGATAATTATGGTCAAAACACTGGGCAGTTGATTTAACACTGAATTCTGGACAGCTACCTGCAATAAACCCGCATTCTTCCAAAAACATATACAAGTAGAAGTCAGAGTAGTCTTTTGAGAAGAAGAAACCCATGATGGGGGTAGAAGTGGGTGGGAAGAGTTCAAGAAAATCTAGCAATTTGAATCTTAGACTGCTAAGAAGATTGATTTAGTGGGCGAGTTTGTTGTATTGCACTTTAACAGTTGGTGGTATTCATGGAAAGATGTCACATGATCTGTTGTTGAAATGTCAGGAAGATAATCTGGAGCCTATGGAACATATATATATAGAATCAGTGTAGAAATACAGGGAATATCTGAAGGTAGGATGAATTCTCATGGAGAAGAGAATGAAGAATTAACAAACATGACATGAAGTCAGCACTGACATTTCCTTTAAGGAAAGTGGAAATGAAAAGGGTCCAATCACTGAAGGAATACAGGAGATGAATAAAGAAAAAGGAAATTCAAGAAACTGTTTTCAAAGTTAAAGGAAGGATTAACAATGTGAGTGCCCATGGAAAGATAGTGATGCATTATAATTAGCCTAGTTAGGAAGGATTTCCTCAGAATTTCAAGAAGTCCTTGAGAAATAATTTTCTACAGAGGAAGATGATTGAAGCCAGACTGTCTGGGAATATGGTGTCTGAGTTGGTGCAATGGTGCTCAAGGGCGTGGACTATGTTTTCAAGAGCTTTTTATTTAAATAAATGGAGAGCAATTAGAAATAATTAGAGGGATTGGAGGATTAAGGTCAAGTGAGAAGAGGTCTGTGCATGTTTTTAAGCTGTGGGTTAGACAGCAGTGTGAAGGAAGCACTTAGTTACAGCAGGAATCTGGAGTAGAGGGAAAGGATAAAATCAAGAAAGTGGTGTCAACTAGTTTAGGGAAGTAGAGGAGAGATTATTTTGAGAAAAGAACCTAAGAGTTAAGAAATGAAACAAGTCAAAACTATTTGGAGTAAGAAGTAATGAAGTTATAGGATCTCCTTACAAGATGATCTTATTGTTGAGTGAAAAGGTGGTTTCACTCCTGTGTCCCAGAAGTTTAGAGGACGGCAGAAATGAAATTTTAAAAAGTCGACCAGAGATGATGGCTCAGTGAAATTTGCAGTGGCAGCAAATCGCAAATGGTTTTCCCAAGTGGAGTTTAAATAGACCAGGCAGTACAGGCAGCATACACCACTGAGTAGCACATAAAAAAAAAGAAGAAGCTGAGTTTTGAGTCCGACAGATTTGAAATCGATATTGGATGCTTAGATTTAATTTACTATCAGTGTGACCTTGGTTGGTCTGTGTATTTATGCTGAGCTTCAGGTTCCTAATCTGTAATCTGGGGATAATGCTTCTACCCCACTGTGGTTGTTTTATTTTCACTAACATAATATGCATGAAGAGCCTACCACCTTTAGTGCTTGTAAAAAGACAAAGTTATCTTCAAATAGTGACTGTGTTTTGTCACTCAAACAATAGCTCTTTCACTGGGAAAGCTTTCTTGTCTAAGGTAGTTGATAGCAAGAGTAATTTGGGAAATGTAGTACTTTCCTGGTGCACTTAAGCATATACCTCAATAATTATAATTAATGGTAACTAATAAGCAATATTGGACTAAAAATATGAAATCTTTCTTGCCAAATAGTTTGTGTTATATTGGCATAGATTTTTATTAATGAATAGCAAAAATGTGTCTCATATTTGGCAGAAAACCCACATCTGAATGTCTCAAGTTCCTTTTGATTTAGGTGCAACTGTTAGTTTACAGGTCAAACCTGGTTGGTCAAGGATAAAATGTCATCAGAGTACAGCTACATTCATTCTACTAAGTTTTCTCTATGACTGCTTTTACACTAAAGTTTCTGAATGGAACTGTTGTGACAGAGGTGATATGGTAAATCTGAACATATTTATTATCTGACTGTACAGAAAAGTTGGTTGAATCTTGCTTTAATTAATAAATTAATATTGATTTTAAAATAATGCAAGCTGTAGGCCACCATTGCAATAGTTAACATTTGTATTTACTAATAAAGACTCTCTCTTCTTCTGTACTGTGATATATAACACGTGTTAGATTCTGTGTTCATCAGAATGTTGATCGAGGGTATATATGAAATGTCCTTTCCACACTGTTTACCAAAGTCCTGGCCATGAATATAGGCTCCAAAACTTTAATATGGCTCCTATTTAATTTTTACATATCACATTTAAAGAATAAAATGTTAAACATTGTATATGCAAATTTCAGAACTGCCAAGGGACTAACAAAAACGATGAGTTTAAAAAATGCAATTAATGTATTACTAAGATAAAATATCATTAAATATTAATATAATGAAATATTAATATCTCTCAATGATTCCCTTTCAATTGCCCACTAATTTGCAAGCATAGATAAAGTTCAAAATTCTAATTGATAAAAGTGGGAACAAAGGAGTCTCTACAAAGGTTTTTCTTTTTAATGAGCTATTTACTAGAAACAATCAGGGACATGAAACACACCATCCCCTCTCTTCTTTCCATCTCCCCCAAGATAAAGAACTATCTGCTACAAAAAATATGTTTTCCTAAGAACAAAAAGTGATAGTTTAAAAAACCCACCCTTGATTGCTTGTCCCACAAATAATACAAAAGAGCAAAGGCAACTAATGGATAGATGGCAGCTGCACAATAAATAATTAACTCAAACCAAATGCTATAAATTTATATGTATCTACAATAAAATAATGGATGGTCTTTTAAATCTTGTTCATGTCTAACTGCCAAATATTTCATTCTATTATATATCTTAGTCACATATATATTATCTACAAAAAACACGACATTGTCTTTCTAAAATATTGGCTAAGAAGTCCCTTTCACTAAATTTTAGGATCACTGAAGGGATACATCCTACTTACACTTCAGTTGACATAGTTAATTAAAACCCTGATGTATTGAAACGCCTACACACCTTTGTACATAGTCTCTTTCTATCTCATGCTCCAATAAATATGACTGCATTTCTTTCTATGCTTTAAGTCTGTTTAGAGAAATCAGACAGCATGACTGCATTTCTCATCCAAGTATTCATGCGATACAAAGTAAATTGGTGTAAATGCACTTCAATTATTGTTCTTAGAGGTAGTCGTATCTAACTTAGTGCATGGAGTCCTTATAGTGAATGTCCTTGTGTATGATGGAGAATTCTAAGGAGCAAAACTAGTTTCATTGCAAAATGCAGCACATATATTTATCAATGTCTGTTGAACTATGTAATTATAATGTCCCAAATCCTGTCTTATAGAAATGTCAAGGTATCATTATATGAATATAAATTTGCTATAGATAAATACCAATGAAGTATCACATAATTAGGTGAAGAATAAATAACATCACCTGTATTCATGTTGTAAATTCAGCTTTACTGTTGGGCTATGCTGGCTGAAATAGGCATTGTTTCTCTCCTCATTTTGGACCTTACTTAAGTGATAACTCACCTGAAGACAGACCTATTTTTCCAAACCCAAATCTCATAGCTAGACAGCAATTTAATTTCCTTGGTGTTAACTCCTCATTTTAGAATATAAACCATAATGAAATATTTTTGTTTGTTTCTTAAGTCAATTTAAAAAAGTACAAGTCTATTTTGTATAAGAACAAATACACTGCCTCTATAGTATTTTGGGTTTTTATATTCCAGATAGTACAGTTTACAAACTTTATTACATTGTATTTAAGCCTCATCAGGACTCCATTAACTAGGTGATATGTCAGTTCTATAGAGAAGGAAATGTTTGAGCTGTACTATAAAATGAGAGTTCTATGGAACATTAGATGCAGTGCTCTATCAGCCTGCTCCTAATTCACCACCATAGTTTAATGGAAGTAATTAAAAATTAGATTGACACAAGAACTTGGCATGTTTCAAGTTGAAAATGGGAGAATTATACTTTATATTTTCAGTAGTCACAAAAAACTAAATATTGGACAATCTGTAGATAATAAAAATGGTGGTGATGAGCACATAGACACTTTCAAGAAAAACATTAAGTTTAACTTAGCAGTATAGTCCTTAGGTTTTGGCAAGGTTGTAAGGTTGGGGCTGTCTTACCCGTTACCCTAGAGTCCTTTTCGGTGACTGGGACCAGTAAAGAATAAAGTGAGTCAGAAAGAGACACAACAGATCTTGTACCACCTGTCTCTGTTGCTTAGTGTCTACCTCCACGTTGTCTGTCTTCCTCTGGGGGCATGACATCATTGGCACTGGTGAAAAATTTTAGTCGAATATGCCCTTGGACACTGACACGGGGAGGTTGCATATTACTAGGTAGTGTCCATGCTTTGCATCAGATAGTCCTACAGTGCTGTTCCCGAGAGCATCTGAAATCCATCATTCAGTAATGACAATAGATGCTGCCGATTATTGTCCTTTCTCTCTTTGTCCTGAATAATGTGGTGACACAGGCTGTAGTGTTAGTATTATTTATAATAATATTTATTATATTTAATAAAATAATATATATTTATTATATTTAATATATTTTAGTATATTTAATAGTTATTATATTTAACATGGGTCAGGCATATATTGTTCCAATGAAACTACTTTTTGCTCCACCATGGCCCTTGCTCCTCACACCTGATGACAGAGTGGAAAGTCAGCAATGAGGCCAGCACTTTCATGATCACATTTTGGTATCTCAAAGATTATGGTATAAATGAGCTAGAAGAGATAGTAGGAAGATGTATTGTTCTACATTTAGGTTGTAAAATTCAAAACAGAAAATTGAACCTGTCCAGAAAATAAATCTTTCCTAGTTTTCTACCTAATTTTCAAGCTAAATTGTTATCAATATCAAAGGACAGATGTTAAGTGTTGAGAGAGTCACTGAAAACCAATGTTCATGGATGGTACAATGGATGAGTAATGATATAAATTTCTCTAAGTAAGTGGAATTAGGGAACTGCAAAGGCAAAAAGATCAATATTGTTCAATACAAATGGACTCCAGCCCATTGTGAGTAATAATACCACTCCTATCTTTTGTGTAACAGAACGCGAAACCTTAGCTAGTAATGGTACATTTAACAATAAAGAATATAGAGATGGTTCCTACAATTGAACAGACAAAGATGGTGCTTCAGCACAAGAAAAATTTTCACATGAATTGTTTGGTCTATAAACAAAGTCATTGATACTTCCTTTACTGTCATTATTTTCAATCTTCATCAATCAATCAGTATACAAAAGATGAGCTCATACAAATTTGTAGGACAGATTTTAAATAAATTATATAGTGAGTAGCCCATGAATACATCTGCTGGACACTATGCACCATTGAGGTAGCTCTGTGAAGAGTTGCTGTATGAAGTGATCATGGAAGTTGATGATATTGCCATGAAAAAAAAAAAAATGCTTGTAATCCTGGAGGATCAGTTGAGTTTGGAGATCAGGCATGTAAAGGCACTAATCTATAAAATTGTGATATTTTCTCCCCCAGCAGCCAAATGCTTGGTTTTGGGGACAGGAAAGAATCATCTTTGCTTAGATTCTGGTAAAATATGAATAGAGAAAGAGCAAAGGGTTGTAGACATAGAGGGAGGGAGTGACTAGCTGCCATTTCGTGGTTCCACAGTTGCATCCAGGGGAAAAATAAACACATAAGAAAATCTTAATGGGCTGCAGTCAAATGACAATCTGTGGCAACAAATATAGGAAACTTGTCTTGACTTTGCAATTTGTGATATTTCACTGGCTGCTTTATTATGATGTCAGTCCCAAAGGGACTCTGATCCCCAAGTTTCAGTGGCCTCTAACATGTGTGACACCATTATTCTTTCCTTCTGAATACCTCATAATTTTTATCCTCACCTTCAGAAACTCATATTTATCTTCTAAGATCTACTACAAATTTTAAACTTTGGTGAAAAATCTAATTCCCTTTTTTGGTGTCATTTAATTTTTCTGTCTTACTGTCTTTGTAGAACCTCTGTTACATGACTTGAAATATTGTATTACAAATTTTGGGTTAGTGTTAATTTTCTTTTTGATTTTGTACATTTCCTTGGGACATAAAATACCTAATTCATTTTCCTCATTGGTATCTACTCTTCACTCAATAGTATCTTGAATTAATAATAGGCTACATAGTGGAAATAAAGCATGGGGTGTGAAAAATGAAATTGTTCATTCCCTCTAACATTTTCTTTCTTAAGCAACAGGGTAGAACTGGAGGGATGGTATTGTGTCTCCAATAAATATTCATACATGATTCTAAATAAATACTTTTTGAGTGCCAATGTGCCTTCCACAAATACATATGAGCAAAACACAAGAAGTAATGTACTTGAGTTGGAAAATTGCCAATTTATATAAATATATAATTAAACTGATATTAAGTTTAAACTTTTGAGAAGCACATCTAATAAATATAAAAACTGTGACTCTTTTGGTCTTAAAATAAATTATCAGGATTCCTTTGTCCAGGATTGTTTTTTAAAGGTTTTATTTATTGATGCACACAAGAGCTGGTGTACAGGCCGGAGGCTCAGGGGGTGAGAGGATTCACCAGAGACAGAGTGGGGAGAAGAAAAGGCAGCGCTAATGAAATACACTCCTGAATGGAATAGCGTGCAAGACAGGAGAGGTCTGCCCGACATGTGGGTCACCTCCCTGGCTGGAGATCGAACTCATGCTGCAGTGGCTGCGGATAGCTTCTTAGTGCCGCAACTTTACACCTTGAGCCACCACGGAGGTCCTATCCAGCATTTTTAATGTTACTATTAAAATGTTAAATTTTTTCTGATCAGAAAAAAAAATGTAACCTGTAGCTTTAACATATTTCATCATATGTAAAATTTAATGATTAGATTAGATTAGGTATCAGAATTACTGAACTCTATCACATTATTAAATGTGATAGAGTTCAAAGTTGTTACACCAGTGGTTGGTTTTCTAGTTTCAATGAGGAACTTTCATCTTAATAGTGTGGTTTATTACTACACATGGAAGTGTCTAAATCAATTGCTTTAACAAAGTTTGCCTGTAGTTTCCTGGTTGTTAATGTGGGAGAGAAGTAGAATATGTTATCTCAAAATATGTCATTTTAATGTAGGTTATTTTGAGCAGACAGTAATTAAGACCCTGTGGACTCTGGCAGGGAACTGTGGGT
The DNA here is from genome assembly GCA_019455555.1 of Galemys pyrenaicus. Lineage (NCBI taxonomy): Eukaryota > Metazoa > Chordata > Mammalia > Eulipotyphla > Talpidae > Galemys > Galemys pyrenaicus. Next base: position 6,400,548 of record JAGFMF010011791.1, on the reverse strand, counting down.
GTTCTGGTGATAGGGATGCTAGAAAGATGGGTACTGTGGGGTACCATGAGCTGGACCATCACTGTGTGCATTATTCAGTGAGTATGGAGAAATTCAAGGGCCAGGAGGATTCTTGTATAAGAAAACCTATCGGTGATTTATTTTGCTATATCAATAACCCACTCCTCATATCAGATTTAATATTTAGTTTGGCTTCCTTCCCCAGAGAGATGTGTCAGGAGAGAACTTGGAATATGTCCCACTTGGTCTGGCTGTGGTTTGTTAGTGGACTTCACAGCATGACTGCTTTTGAAAGTTCTTGAAAAAATGTTTTTAAATGAATTCTAAGTTTAGCTCAAAAGATGTGCCTCAGCTCCTCAAAATTTTAATTCAAGAGACTTAATGATCGTTTCTCGGCCTTTTGGCTAAGATCAAGTGTAGTAAGAGACTTAATGAGATATCACCAAAGTAGGCTTTTCTTTCATAACTGTTTTTGGAATCATTTTTTGAAATAAGGTACATTTTATATTTTTGACAAAGATGTGTCTCATCCTTTACTGTCTCACACTAATGCAGGTTTTACCTCATTTAAAATCCTTTCCATTCTAGTAGGGCATGATATATATATATATATATATATATATGTACAAGTTGTAATTTTTACAATGAGCCTTTTATGGAACTTTGGATAACTAGTCCCCAGCTGCCATTAGTGTTAGAGTTACTTACCATGGCTGAAATAATCTTGCGAATTGTGTTCTTTCAGGCTGTACTTGCTCTGAGCTAGTGCCCTGGGTCTTGTTGGAGCACACCTACTCCCTGTTTTTTTTGTTTGTTTGTTTTTTGGTATTTCCTCAGCTTGTATTTTATTGGGGTCATTTATTTTCATTTCTGCTTATCTTTACATATGCCCAAAAGCAAAATAGATTAGCTAATTATAGGGATTTTTTCTTTATGCTAGAAACAAGGAGAACACAAAAATGTGTATCTAATCCTTTGACATATCACATTTATTGATAAAATTGGTGTCTGGATTCATCACTTTGTTACCAAAGAGCCTAACTAAGTATAAGTCTCCTGACTCAAATGTCATCCACTTTTATTAAAATTTATGGTGCTGATGCATTATGTTTTCAAATATTTGTGTATTCATTAATCATCTTAATAATAATGATCTGTTTCTGAGATTGTTCTTGATTAAGTGAGGTGTGATATTCTTAATTGTGATGGTATCATAAAGCAAACCTTTGCATGGCTTATCTGACATCATACATACTTGTCACACATATATACAAGTCTACCTCTATATGTACAATTATTCACATATATGCACATATAGATATAAACTATTTAGCATATTTTCTAAATAATTTTGAGTAAAAATATCCCCATGAATTTATTAGTTGAAATATATAAAGCAATTAATTTTATTTACATTTGTTATGAATTAAAATGCTTTAAAATGCCTATTGTTTTGAGAATTTGGAAAAAGCTACAGGTGACATTTTTGTGCTCATGTATAAGACATTGTCTATAGGTCTTACTAGATAAATAATGTTGGGGTAGAGATTACCTGCATTTTCTCCTTTACTTGATATTGTCAAATAGTTCTTCAAAGTGGTTCTATCAATTTACATTTCCAACAATATAAGAAAAATTCCATCACTCCATATCCTTGCTTATTATCTTAATTTCAGACTTTAATTTTAACTAAAATTTTGTCAGTCTAAATGAGTATGAAATAGTACGTCACTGTTATTATTTTGCATTTTCCTTATAATAGCTGATATGGCATTCCTGTTTGTATATTTGCTGGAAGTCCTGGTTTTCACTTCTATAAGTATTCAGCTTATATGATAGTATATTCAGTGATTTTTATTGATACAAATATAATCTATCCTATAAGCTTTCTTCCATAAATTGAAAACATTTTCTTTCAAGTCATAGACATAGCTTTTTCTTTGGTTTGTGAATTTTGATTTTTAAAACTTGATTTTAATTTTAACTCAGATTTGTTACTATTTTTGGTTTGTGCTTTTTAACACTTTATTTAAAGAAAACATACTTATTTAAAGAAAACTTTAATTTCTGCTTCCTAAAACATATTCTACATTTTCTTTCACATTGTAAGCATTACTTTTTCTATACATCTGAAAATATGTGTATTTTTAGGAATTTTACTTCCATTTTGTGCATCTGTATAGCAAATTGTTCCCGGCACTGGTGAATGTCATTAACTTTATTTTTTAAATATAGTTGCATATATTTTAATTGTATTATATTTAATTGAGGCAATACTGCTTTACAACACTGCATATGATTAATTGTATAGTTTTATAGTTATAATGTATGTTACCGCATCACACCGACCACCGAAGGACAATCTTCCACTATAGTACTCTACCCTAGTCTTTTGAGCCTCCTCCACTCTGCTTTCCAACCCCATACTCCCACTCTGTAGCCTAAATTTTGCAGTTAGATTTCTAGTTCGTTTTGGTTTAATTTTATCCACTCCTTTGTTTTGTTTCTTTTATACATGTTGTGTGCATGTACTATGTCTTCCATATCCACTTATCTGTTGTTGGGCAACAGGTTGTCTCCTTCCTTTGGCTATTGTAAATAGTGCTGCAATGATCATAGGATCATTAGTGGTTTTGTACCCTTTGAATAGATACCTAGAAGGGGTATTGTTGGGTCATATGGTAGATCACTCTTTAAGATTATGGGAAAATTCATATTTTTCTATAGGAGGAGGACCTGTCTATATTCCCACCATCTATATACAAGTGTACATCCTTGCTCCACAATATAACCATCACTTGTTACTTCTAGTATTCTATTCTCACAGGTGTGAGGTGTTATCTCATTGTCCTTTCAAATTCCAGTTCCTTGATCATCAGCTTGACACGTATTGACCACATATGTCTACTTTAGAGAAGTGCTTATTAAAATCTGTCATTGATGCTGATGTCATCTCTGCTCAACAACAAATTTTCATATAATTATGGGTTTACTTCTCAGCATTTCATATACTGTATAGATTATCTGGGTTCTATAAAAATCCAGATAATAAAGGGCCAGCTTTTTTCCTATATTTTAAAAATAATTTTTGAGATCTGATAGAAGGAAAAGTTTCATTTTACCTTTCCAGCATAGTCTATGCACTTGCTTAGGTTTTATTTTCCTAATAAATGTTAGGTTTTGCTATTAATGGCCCATAGGACCATATCTAGGCAACTATACAGCTGTTTTTGATAGAATTTTTTTTTGACATGCTCCTACTTCCTAGTTTTTTCTCTTTAACTGAAAACTTTGAATGGATATCTGTTGCAATTAGCTATATTATGTCTATTTCTTAGGAAACATTTCACCTTTTATTTGTTTTATTTCTTCTACCTCCCTCCACAATATTGTAATCTAGAATTTTAATTACGAAATACTCTTTTCAAGACATCCCTATATTTGCTTATCTGAGTCTCCATTGTTTTCACCTGTGACATGTTAAGTTTTATGTTGATATTTTGGGAAACTGGAATTCATACACACATGAGATTCACACTTACCATCTGCTTTTTCAAGGATGACATCTTGGCTTTCTTTAGTCTTCTGTGAGCACCTAGTATTTGTATAGATTCTCAGAACTGGTATTTGGGAGCTTCTAATTACTGTTTCAAAAACTCTATTATCCCCTTTGCATGTAATTATAGAGTTCCACACTTTTGGAAAGTTTGAGTTATACCACTTTGATTTTACAAAATACCTGCTGTGTTTACTAACCAAAAGAAATCTGATAAAAGGAAAATAGCATTTAGTGTTTATTTTGTAGCATTTATTCTAGAGGAAGCTAACACTCTGAATGTAGGCAGGGGGCTACCAAGTTGTTTTTCAAAAACTATTTTATATAAGCTATGCATTTATCATATTTTTGGTTTATATATCGGGTGATTTTAGATTTTATGTATTAATTTTTGGACCTGGAAATGATTAATTTTTTCATAAAATTAATGAGAATTTTTGAGACATTTCTACTTATGAAATTTTTCATAGTAATACTCTACCTTCAGATATATAGGAAATCATTATTTCACTCCTAATTTCTTTAATTTATGTACCTAAGGTCTGAATTCCTTTAACAATGCTGTGATCTTAAACCCCACTGAAGCCCTAAATGACTTTATCTGTCTCTGATAATTTCCTGAATTGTCAGCTCCCACTCCTTTTCAATTATTATTAGTACCTTGGGATTTGACTTTCTCAGAGTCAGTGTTCCTTGAAAATTTACCAGACAGAAGAGATGTTTTGTACCATAATAATACCTTACAAATGTACTATGCTTTAAAGATGACAAGGTGTTCCCTTAAATTTTTTTCTAAAATTTTACCTGAGGATTGTGCATAGGGTTTTCTGAAGATTATAGAGGGATCCATTGTTCTGTAAACTCTGTGGTTTTATTCACTTTTTAACAGCATAATTATAGGTTACTTGTGGTCCTACTCTACAAGGATGAGAAAGAATTAATTATGTGGGATTATCAAGTAAAACCTACTCTCTCCTTATGCAAATTAAGATTACATCTATTTTATAATATCTTAAAAAGTATCTTAAAGCAATTCTTCATTGTATTTGATTTTATTTCTATTCTACTGACAGTATACACACTGTCTTTGTGAAATGGACTTATAAGGAAACTGTTTTATTCTAGTAATTTTTTCTCCTATGAAAGCTGCTTAAAAGCTAATGTGTAGTCTGTGCTAAACTGAAAAAGTCTCACAAAATGTAGTCATTTCCTAATTTATCAGTTTACCTCTTATCATAAGAAATTTATTTTTTTCTTTTTCAGATGTGATTAAGTTTGCATCTTTAAATTAGGAGATGTCAGGGATTGTCTGTGTAGGTCCAAAGTATAATCACATATATCTTTATAAGTGAGAAGTATAGAGATTTCACATACAGACATACTCATACACACACAGATGAGAAATATGTAATAGGAGACAGACAATTTAGGATATCAGTTAAAGAGTAGAATGATGTGGTCACAGATAGAGCATGCTGGTAATCTCCAGAAATTAGAAGAAGCAGAATGATTTTTTCCCTAGACCATTAGAGGGGAGGGCAGTTTTACTACTACCTTGAGTCTATCCTGATCATGTAAGTTCAGACTTCTGAGCTGTAGTATTGTGAAAGAATAAATTTCTTTTGCTTTAATCCACTACATTTTTAGTAATTTCTTTCTAAAGTTAAATGAAATTGATACAAAATTTGGTACTTTTAACCAATATTTCTAATGTGTAGTTAAAAGATATAGGGTGCCATCTAATCCCTGCAGTTTATTTCTGACTTTAATATTTTTTAATCTTAAATATTTTGTTTCACAGATGTATCATTATTAGTTGCCAGATATCTCTATTTGTTCATGGAGCTGTAACAAATTACTATGAAGTATCTGGCTTAAACAACAAACATTTATTTCTCACTTTTCTGGAGGCTAGGATGTCCAAGATCAAGGTGCTGGCAAATTCAGTTCCTGTTGAATTTTCTCTTCCTGGTTTGCAGACAGCTGTCTGCTTCTTGTGTCCTCACATGGAGAGAACAAAGAATACTTACTGCTGATTCTTCTTATAAGAGCACAGATCCTATACTTACAACCTAATATTCCAGAGATCCCCACCTCTGAAAATATCACAATGACTATTGGGGCTTTAATATAGGATTTTTAAAAAGATTTATGCATACAAGAGCTGAGGTATAGGTCAGAGGTATGAGGGGGGGGAAAGGAGCCACCAGAGACAGTGGGAACAGAACAGGCAGATTGACTGAAATACACTGCTGAGGGGAGCAAAGGTCGAGCAGGAGAGGTCTGCTGCACCATGTGGGTTCCCTCCCTGGCCAGGGATGGAACTCGTGCTGTAGTGTCTGCACATGCCTCATAGTGTGGTGCTTAACCCCTTGCATCAACAGGGAGACCCTAATATATGAATGTTGAAGGAATATAACTATGGGGTACCTAACACTAGAATAACAGGATAAGATGTGTTGGTGATATTATTGTACTTATAGAAGATACAAGTTAACCCAAATGAATTATTAGTGTATCCTATTGTTGTCTATATTTTTATTTGTTTTTGTGATTAAAATGATGATAAACACCTATAAGTATTCTGATTATCCTTTAGTTATCGTACTTAATACGCAGGCATTATATTATATAAGGCATATATAAGTACATTAAAGATAAAATTTATTTTATAGGTAAAATTGATATAACTTAGGCTTTTTATCTTTAAAAAAATCCAGTCATATGAAAACATGGGTATAGTAATAAAATCAATTACCAGAAGAAATATATTAGTTTAATTAATATATATCTTTATATATAAACTCTGTATGTGTGTATATATATATATATATTCATGCTCTCTTTTTAAAGATTTATTTATTTATGCATTCAAGAACTGGGGTATAGGCCAGAAGTGTGGGAAGTGAGAGGAATCACCAGGACAGAACAGGGAACAGAACAGGTAGATTGACTGAAATACACTGCTGACGGGAGTAGCGGGTGAGACAGGAGAAGTCTGCTATCCATGTGGGTCACCTCCCTGGCCATGGATTGAACTCATGCTGCAGTGACTGTTCATGTGTGGTGCCTATAGTGTGGTGCTTAACCCCTGTGCCTCCAGGGAAGTCCCTATCTTCATGTTCTTTTTAATGTTTTAATATAAGATACTTGACAGAAAAAAATCAGGCAGCTGTGCTTCTTTTTGCTTATTATTAAAAACTCTTTTCCTTGTTCAAAATGATGAATTTTAGTGGGAATAAATGACCATAAATAATCTATTGATTTTTAAAAATAATTTGTCAGAATCAGATACCAAGCACGCACTTTCTCACTCGAGTGGATATCTTTTAAAAAAAATCACTCCCCTATATTATTCAGATAAGAACATTTAAAATAGAAATATAGGATGTATTTTGAATAATATACTTTATTAGCCCAAGATACTATGCATTTGAAATGTATTATGAGACTAGACCCAGAGACATCAGTATCAAATAATGTTTAACTTAATACAAGCTATTATGAATATGTTTGTAAACACAGGTTAGAAGAAATACATTATTTCCTAGAGCAGTTCATTAAGAAATGGTTTAGGAGAAATAGTACACCAGCAGCAAGGACTATACCCAGTGCCCAGATCTTGGTTGCTAAAATCATTCCCCAAGAAATGGCGACAGAATTCTTGGCATATTGCTGATCTAGGGCTGCAGCGTTGAGGGTGGGGGCATTTTAATGTAATCTCATAGTGCCAGGGCATAAGGAAATGTTTAGTAAAGAAACTGATGCAGCGTGTCAAAAAGACACATGTTCTTGTGAATGTGCTGGCAAATATCAAAACTTGGAGGAAATAAAACAGCAACAGAAATAGCATAGCATTGAATTATAACATAAAATATAAAATAAATATCCATAAGTTCACACAAATAGATATAAATTATTGAATGAGTGAATGAATGAATGAATGAATGAATGAACAAATAATCAGATGGGGAGATGAGTGAAATCTTTCTTGCAGAAAAATTACAAATAAATATCATAGCTATTTCCACTCAAGAAAGTGGGGATTATCTCTGTCCCTGATTGTGGACTATAGTTAGTGACTTGCTTTTAAAGGCACAGTTTGGAAAGAAAGAAAATAAATTCTGGAGTCATGATCCTTTGATATGAAATAAGGAAGATGGAACCACCTTTCTGGTCTTCCTCTAAACCCAGTCCAATGGAAAAATGTAGACCTTCTGTTACCTCAGGTGTAACTATGAAGAATACATCAGGCAAATTACAGTATCTGATAATCACTCTTCAAAGTTCTTAACATCATCAAAAGCAAGGACTATCTGGGAAGCTAACACTGTCTAGTAGAGGCATAAATACTAGATCCAATAAGATAACCTAATACAAAATGGACAGTAGGAGAAAAGTCATGAAATCAGAATAATGTATTAATAGTGGTTCTTTTGAGTTCATGTTTCACAGAATATCAGCTTAATGTGGTAATTTTTACTTTGATACGTTGATTTTTAATGATGCACACCTGAAAATTATCTAGTTGTTTAAATGTGATGTTAGTTCAATAAAAATAATTTAAAAGTATTATGACAAAATGAACCATTGTAATGTAAAATTCTGAAAATAAGAAACACTGGTGTGGAACATATAAGAACTATCTTTGTAGCTTTTAAGTAAATGTTACATTTTTTAAAGATTTATTTTATTTGTTTATGCATGCAAGAGCTGGGGTGCAGGCCAGAGGTGCTGGGGATGGGGACGAGAGGATTCACCAGAGACAGAGTGGGGAGCAAAGCAGGAGACTGACAGAAGAACAGTGCTGAGGGGAACAGTGGACTAGACAAGAGAGGTCTGCAGCACCATGTGGGTCCCCTCCCTGGCGGGGATTGAACTCATACTGCAGTGGCTGCTAAACCACTTGTGCCTCTAGGGAGACCCTGTAAATGTGAAATATTTTTAGATAAGTGCATATTAGAAAAAAAATGACTTTGTAAATTTGTGTCTGTTTATGTTTTCAGCACTGTTTGGCTCTTTTTGGGAATATAGTCCATTTGGAATTCAATAGCACTCTGGAGTTCTAAAGCATGCCAGACTTTTTAAAGGTAAGTGGCAGCTAAATATCCCCAACACATTTACTTTAGTCTTCTCTTAACATATATTTCAAAATTGAAATTATTTATAAACTTCTTTTTAAAGTTTGTATTTCACTAGAAATCAGAATGTTCAAATATGCATATACTTACAGTAGTTAACATAAACATGATGAAAATATGAAACTTAAACAATTCTTACTTTTAGAAAGAATTCTATGATTTTAAGCTTCTTTACTGTATTTCTTTACACTGTTTCAATTTACAGGAAGATTTGAGAAGGGCTAGTGGATATGTACCTCCTAAAGAACAGAAATTGATTTTCTTCTTTTATATTCTTTTCATGACACTTTGCCTATTCCCTCATAATTAGTGGATATTACTCTTATTAAATTGGATATGTCTCATTTCAAAGGCAAGGCTTAGATGAAGCTCTGACACAGGAAACAAAGAGACAATGTCACAAATGTTCCTGTCTTTATTAATATTAATATGGTAGAGTCTAGTTCAATTGTTTCTTGGGCAGGCAATTGTAGGCTGCTTTTCCTTTGCTGGTGGCAGGAATCTAAACTCTGAAATAAAGACACTTATAGTTAACCTTCTGCAGACAATAATTTAAGCTGCCTTGACACTTCCTGCTTGCTAATTGTAATCTATTCTTAGGCCATAGACAAAACAAGTATCACGTTCTCAGTTCTCAATCGGTGATCAATTAAGATTAGCCATTGATATAATAGCTCAGAAAGAAAAGGTTAAAGGGATAAGGCAAACATGTTATTAAACTAATATGGCTTTATAGATCTTGCTGGGATATTTGTTCAAACTCTCTGCATGCTCATTTTTAATATGGAGAGAATTTATTTATTTCCATTTTGAACTTTTCTTTGATATCTATATTTAAATACTGTTTCTCTTTAATATAATTTTATGACATTATAAATTATTATGACATTATTATAAGTGACTGATTTGAATAAAAACTGAAAATTCTGATAACATTTAACAAGATTAATGTTTAAAATGAAATGAACTGTCTTATATCCAGTAATACTGATCTTTACTCTCTGTTGTCATTCAGTTTACCCTTCTGTATTTTCTCATCAGTATTCAAATTATCCATGTAGAGATTTACTTTTACTTTGTAAAATATTTGTATTTTTCAGGAAATTTTATTTCATTTTAAAATTCCTGATCTTGAATAAATTTTGAGTGGTAGTTTCATTTTAGAAACTATTATACTTACATTGATAGTGTAAGAGACATTGATATTTCAAATTTAATACCTATTAGTTAATTACATCTTCTTATTGAAACTGGATATTATATTATATAAACTAGATATATATTAGATGAGTATAAAAATTAACATCACATAATTTAAGTTATTAATTATTTTACATCCTTTTATTAAAAGAAAGATGAGACATTTAATTTTCCAGAGTCAAATGAAAGAAAATGGAGTCACACACTTCTTCAGCATTGTGTGATTCTTTTGTTGCTATATATATGTAAGAATTTGATAATTATTTTACTTTAAAATATTTTAAATAAAATAATTTGAGAAAGAATAAATTGAAGAAATGTAGAGTGGAACAGGAATTAGTTTTCAATCAGAAGAGACTTCAAATTAATGCAAAAGACAGTTAAGGAGAATGACTTGCAATTGTTTTGCTTTTAATGTGAGGTGTTTTCATAAACTTCACTTAGGAAAATAGAACTAAAAATAACTTGAATGGAATAATATAATAAAATTGAATATTACCTTTGAAAATTGAAGATATAGGGTGCATAGTCAGTTAGTTTTAAAACATTTGTCTTTCATTTATTGAATTTTGTATAGACTAAACAACCTACTTTGTATTTTTTAATATCAAATAAATGACAATGTATATTTCCTTTAAAATTTAAAAAAATCTATTTTAGATTTAATTATTTTTATGCAACTGTAAATGACATTATTTTCTTGATTTCTTTCACTTCTAGTTCACGGTGTATAAGATCACAACAGATTTTGTAGCTTGCCTCTATAATTCAATGATTGATTGTTTCTGATAGTTTTTTTTATGACATCTTTAGGGTTTTCTATGTGTATTATCATGTCGTCATCACTTAGTGATAGTTTTACTGCTTTTAAAATTCAGATTCCTTCTATATTTATGTATTTCTCTTGTCTAATTGTCCTACATAGGACTTCCAATACTATGTTTGACAGTAATGGTGACAGTGGGTGCTCTTGTCTTATACCCCATCTTAGGCAAATACCTTTCAAATTTCAATACTGAGTATATATTCTGTGGGTTTGTTATACATAAGCTTTAAGTTGAGGCATATTCCTCCAATTCCCAATTTATTGGGAGATTTTATCATAAACGGATGTTGAATCTTTGCAAATGTTGTTTCTGCATCTGTTGCAGTGATGATATGATTTTTATCTTTCCTTTTGTGGACGTGGAAAATTACAATGATTATTCTGCTTGTGTTGAACCTGGAATAAATCCCATTTGGTCATGATGTATGTTCCTTCTAATGTAATAAGTGTCCAATGACAGATAACAGTATGTTTGTGTATTTAAGGGAAGGATTGCTGACGATGCATTAGCTTTTTGGAAGCTCTGATTTAATTTTATGTGCATCTACTCCCTGCAATTTCTTAGACAGTTTCTTGTATATAATCAACATTAAAATATACACTTATGTAGAGATATATTTACATACTCTAAAGTTTTCACTATATCAAAGCTTCACATACTTTTGAAAATTCATTTCATGAAAATGAGCGGGCAAAATGTGGCAGAGAATGCGAAGTTGTGGAAATGAAAACGAGGCTGGTATAGAGACTTACAAATCTAGGATCTGCCTTTAAAAAAAACTTTAGATCATTGCTATGAGTATCAGGTCCTGATGCTTGGGGATCCCTGCCTCTTAGCAGTGATAAGGTGAAACAGAAACTGATGGAAACACAGAGGGAGCAACAGATCTGCTCAGCCAGGAGTGGATTTGAGCATTTCTGGCTTTAGTGCTTACAGAATCCTGCTGAGTTGGCAACAGGGTTCAAAAAATGAATTTCAGAGCCATCTGTTTAAAATAAGAAATGTACTTTGTACAGCATTAGTCCTAGAAATCATTTTCTAAATTTTGTTAGTATAGTTTTTCCCTGATGCATTATTGTTTGGGTTACAATTAGCACATCCAAAGAAAATAAATGCTGAGAAATTTCTAATTTTTGGCAATTGTCAAAGGTTATTCATTTGAGACATGCATGTTAGGATTTTACAATGAACTTGTCATTGGGAATTATGATTCATAGTCTACACAGAATAATAAGCATAGAAAAGAAAGGAAGCCTTGACTATTTTAACTTAGATTCTGTTAGGCTTTTTACTTAGAAGTAAAAATTGTTCCAATTATTCATGGTTGTCGCAAACTTCCAGGACTATTAAAATAGATTTACAACAAGTGATATCAGTAGAAGAAAAATAAAATGTAAAAATGATACTCCAATTTTCCATGAATTTTCTTTTATGTAATTTTCTATTTCTTTGCTACATACATAGTTTAAAGAGTCATAGACCCACAAGATGCTCTTAAAATCCTGTACACTCTGAGACTCAAAGGTCACTTCCATGTCTCTTTGTTCTTTGACACATATTTTTAGTTAATTTTAAAGGTCACCTTCGTTTTGTAAACCAAAAGGTGGTATTCCTTAAATAAAGAAGAAAACTATAAATAAATGCAAGATAGTTTCCCCCCTAGCTTTAAAGTAATCCTGCTTATATATCATACAGTTTTGATGCTGTGTGACAAGTCATAATCTAGGTCACTGTGCTATCATTCAGGTTAGCTGAACATTTCTTCAGATGGAGCAAGTAAGCTGTACGTGGCCTTTGTTCTAATAATAATAATAAAAAAAATCCTGCAGGAGAGATGACGAGAATGCTCGGTTATGGTCTATGGGACAACAATCCATAATTTACTTGCAGATGTCTGTGTAATTTAAGCAGCAGGCAGAACAACCACACAGTTGTAGCTGCTCTGGGGAAAGGATACCAAGAGGCTCATAAATCATGGTAAGGATTAAAAGCAATGAGCGTTCATCTTCTTAACCTCGTAAAGGCAATATTGAAAAGTCAAGGATTAGAACATACAGAACATGGAGTCTCTGTGCATGGATAAAAGGTGCTAGAATTTTTAAAGCTTCTCTCAATTAACATCGACTTGCCACTTGCAAGTCAGAAGAATGTGATTTTAAAGTTGATTTTAAAAAAGAAAAGCCTCTTCCCCTTCAGAATAAATTGAGTGATAGGACATCTTACTAGGGTATATTGAAAATAAAGCCTAATTACATGGAATGCTATAATCATTTTCTTAGATTGAAACATGTTTCTTCTGTGGGACATCTGTGGGAAAATAACCTTAAAATACCCAATCCAGAAAGATCTCCTAGTTAGCTAAATGTTTTCAAATAGTGAAGTATCATGAGAAAATCCTAACTTCAGAATAGTTAAATGAAAGAGATACAGACAGCTGGGCAATCCTATAACATTTAGTAAACAAATGGCCTGTTACTAATTGTTTATTTGAAAAATTATTCTAATCAAAGGTCTTTGGATGCAAGCTAGTAAATCGTACACAGTGAAGAGTTTCATTTTTTGTTGTTGATGATGGAAAATTTAATCAAATTATGAAGCTTTAAAAATACTGATTTTTTATTTTCTTGCTGTCTTTCAAATTAGGTTCATGATTAAGTGAATTTTACAATTTTATAAAAACACCAAGATAGAGCAGAAAATAATAAAATCACTTGTTCAAGGATCATTATGAGCCTGTTAAGAAGGCACAATAAAATCCAGCTTTGTATTCCCTAGTTTGTTATCAAACAGTCTTGGCAATGATTATTTATTTATTTATTTTTTTAAATGAGGTAATGTTGGTTTATATCTGTTTGTATTTTGGGAGCATAACATACCCCTTCAAGTCTTGTTACCATAATGTACCCATAAACAAATTGCCCATTGTCCATTATGCTTCTCCTCCAAGTTGATCTGGCTCCTCCCCACCTCCTCCCCTTCCTCACTTGTATAACTCAATTCTATGCATAGTTAGCTTTCAAGGGTTAGTTTTTAAGTTTGACTTTATCTGACCCTTTATAACTTCAGTTTTGCTATGTTCCATATATGAAAGACATTCATTATTTGTCTTTCTCATTCTGACTTATTTTGCATATTATAATCCCTTTTAATTTTACCATGTTGTTACAAATGGTATGAGTTCATCTTTTTTTGATTGCTGAGTAATATTCCACTGTGTATATATACAACATCTTCTTGATTAGCTTATCTGTTTGAGGAACTAAGATTGTTTCCATATCTTGGCTATTTTAAATGGTGCTCCAGTGAACATGGGAGTGCAAGTTTCCATTAAAGTTAGTATCTTTATGTTCTTTGGATCAATGTATAGAGTGTAGTAAAAAATTATATGAGTTAAGGAAATCTTAGCTGGTTAATACAGAGTGAGTGAAAACTAGACAAATATATTTTATTTGGCTTTGAAATGTATTTTCTGCTCATATTTGAACTTTACTCCACTGGATATTTTAGAAAGTCACAACTTCCCTTTTGGAAACAATCAAAGTAACATAAATGCATTGATATTATAATCTGGGCTACTTCTGTGCTTGGGTGTACTGTTTTTCATACTCCATCTTTGGGACAAACATCTTGGATGACAATAATATAGCATTCTAATTTAGTTTAACTATCTTTTTAGCTACCCATTTTTCTTACTCTGGAATAGTGATTAAATACCATATGCTTTGATATAAGCTTATAGCTTGATTTTAGGGCAAACACCATTATCATATTGCATTTATCTCTTCCTTCATATGTACCTCATTTCCACTAACATTGTAAGGCATTTGCCATTAACGATTCAAGAGAAAAAAGTCATAGATGGGGACTCTTAGACTTCTTTGTCACATAAACTAAGACTGATAAATATGATAAATACTTAGGGGAACTAATTTTTTTTGGACTGAAACTAATCTAAATCAATTTTGACATCACATTAACTTCTGCTCTTTAGCCACAAAATCACAGTCTCAGAACCACTAACAATGAAGTACCGTTTATTTAAAAATAAAAAAATATTGCTCTATATACTGCTGACCACAACAAAGACAAAAAATTATTCCAACAACAAACAGGAGTTTTTTTTCTTCATAAAAAAGCACTGGAAGACAGGGCAGATTGGAGTTAGTTTATATGTCGACACCCATGTGCACTTCTCTGAGTCCAAGGGCATGACCTTCTCTGTTTTTTTTTTGTAGAAAACACAAAACATGCAGGATCCTATAGCTTGCTACATATACTGTAGCAGGAACTCTATAACCTACTGACCTCATTTAAATAGGGTTCTGAATATGAATATCCACACTCTATTTATGAATCGTTTAAAAAATAATTCTTAAGGCCTCCCTGGTGTTATAAGGGCAAGTCTCAGTGCTATCATGTCTGGCTGTGACCTGAATTCGACCCCAGGCTAGGGAGCTAGCCCACATATTGCACAGTAGATCTCTCCTGCTTTACTGCTGCTCCCCTCAGCAGTGTATTTCAGTAGATCTACCTGTTCTGCTTCCAGCTCTGTCTCTGATGAATCCTCTCACACTTTGCACCTATGGCTTTTACCCCAGTACATATATGCATAAATAAAGTAAATCTTTAAAAAATAAATAAAAATAATTTTAAATGGGGTGAATAGATTACGGAGAAATGGCATTATATGTTTCATTTAAGTAACATGTTTAAATGTTCCTGTATTTCAAATACCTCTGTCAGATGGGTGACATAAAGGCAAAGCATAATTCACTTTTTCTGCTTTTTTTTTTTAATAATTTTTTTCCTAGTTTGTATAGCATGCAATACTTAATGGAGAAGATTGAATTATAGATTTCTGGATTAATTTGCTTGCAAATAATTTTGGAATAAGTCTACATGTAATTTTTTTACTAAGGCTGCTTCTTTAGTAATGGACACATTTGTGAAAATAACATTAAAAATTAGTAGTGGCATGTGCTTGCAATATTATGAGGAAAGTAGAAGGAAACAATTAAATTATGTAATATTTAAATTATACAGAAATAAGTTTATAGAAAGTGAGAAATACTATGCAACAAATAACCTGGCAAGAATGGTAGGTAGTTTTTGTACTGTGACTAGAGTTGAAATTGTACTTTGCCACTTTTAACAACATATTTAGAAGTCTTCCCAATAAAATGCCATTTGAAAATAATTGCAGGAGATGTGGGAGAGAGCCATTCAAGTGTATCATGTAAAGTATTGCAAAGAAAACTACAAATTCCATTTTGCTAAAATGGAAGATGGTACATGCATTCAGTCCAATCCCACCAAGACCAACAGTGTGGATGAAGCTGAGAGAGAACATGGAAGGGTACAGAAAATTTCATCCAGTAGGTTGTTTTACTACTTTCCCTGGAGTATGGAAACTCATTTTCAGGAAAAAAAAAATATAGATATATATATATATATATCTTGGCAGTTAGAGCAAAATATGTAATTCGCCATATGATTAACAATGTATTGTCCATCAGACCTTTTAGCATTGCCTGAGTAGTTTAATTGTCAATAGCTGAACATATTAGACATGATGACAAATTATAAAAGTTATAATCACTGATTTTATGCTGGATTATCTGGATTCTAATTCAACCCAGTCATTTACTGGTAGTGTCAACCTGGGTGAGCTGTTTAATTTCTCCATGCTTCATTCCCTTTGTTTACAGAATAGATTATTACAGGTCTAAGAATAATGAGTACCTCACAGGGTTTTCTTAAGTTTGTTATGAGTTATTTGGTATATATTATTCATCAGTACTTAGAAAGCTGTTTTAATGTAGAAATGGATTTTAGTGGTTTTAATAAGTAGGTTATGGTTTTCTTTGTTTTCTCTGGGACTTAAAAAGAAAGAAATGCTTTCCTTCTTTATTTTTCTGAGGCCAGAAACCTATGGGTCTCCTTCCATTTTGAGCCAACTAACTCCCTTTGTGATCAGTCCCCAGTGAATTTGAGAAAATATACACAGTTAATCTATTTTCGTAGATTCCATTAGATTTTAGTGGCTGCTTTTTCTATATCTCTTTTTTTTCCAAATTTCTTTGTTTTGTTAATTGCTTCATCATTCATTTAATGAACTATCATAAGATAGCTATTTCTGATATGTGTGTATGCATATGTATATTTATGCATCTTTATATGTGTATATGTAATATATTTATATCATATCTCTATGTGTTCAAATTTTTAAATCATATATATATATGCTTTCCATGCATATATGCCATAGCAAGATATTACTGCTATACAGAAACCATTGCTTAAACTATGGAGAGACATAAGACCCTTGCATATAAATTGTTTGTACATAACACACATCGCTCCATATCTCTAGTAACTGAACTAAAATCTGCAAAAATATATTATTCTTTTTTCAGTTTTAATAGTTTTTCATACATGCCTAGCTTATTAATAGACAATGCTTAAAGATTCTCAATGAACATTTTTTAAAAATGTTTCTGTGAAGAGCAATGGTCTTTAGAGTTTCTGCTGCATATGATGGAACAGATGGAGAAATTCATTTTTTGAGCATGATATTTATTCCATCTTTGGATGTTGTTTGAAATCGATTCTTCTCCTTGCCCCAAAGGGATGCCTGTCTTCTAAGCACATGTTTGAAACTAGATAGAAAGCATATGCCCTGTGTATCCCTTGGGTGTGACAGAAGGGGTGAGATATAGGATAACTGCTTCTTCAATTGTGCAAAAGGGAGTTTCCTGTATGGAAGTAGCATTCTTTCTATTGTAAAAGATGCTGTGTTGTAGCTCACTGAGAGTTTAATTATCATACAATTTATTTCATAACAATATAGATCTTCTTAAAGCTAATGAATATTGAAACTTGACATAAATGTCTCAAGATATAATTATGCCTTAAATCGAATTCTCCAACTTTATCACAGAGTACTCCTTGTTTTTGCAGAACAGCAATAGTAATTTTAGTGACAAATTTATCCTGACCTTATATATCATCTTATATATCATGCAAGTCTCTCCAGTCTTTTTTTTGCCAGCTTTATTTACAGTCACTCTTTACCCTGTGCCCAATGCTAAGTCATGTATACTATAAAAATTGCAGTTTCTCAACTACAGAACTTGCATTTACAGGACTTTCTTGGGCACGCTCTTTGCCCTTCCCCTCCTGTCCACCTGCCCTTCTACACACACACACACACACACACACACACCCCTTCTTTCCTGGACCACCTTCACAACTTTTGGTCATTTGTCTTTTGGTCATTTGTGTCAACCTCATTTCAGACTGTCAGGTTTCTTTTATTTGACCACCTCTTATCATTGGCTCATTGGTGGTTAATTTGTCTGTTTCTGCTAGTAAATTTCAGTATTCAGGGTCTTCTATATTTATTTCAAGTTCATTCTCCACTCTTTCCAATGGCTCTTTCCTAGTCTAAGGTATTACTGTCACCCTTGACTTCTCTCAGTCACTCAGCTTTCCCCTTATCTGAGGTCATCGGCATGTTTTCTCCTCTTTATTGGAATGACTATCTTTTTCCATCCAAAATTTGCAAAATTTTACCCAACTTCTGGATTACATCAGTGGACTGTATTCAGGGAGAAATTAAATAGAAAGGGGATTAATCTGTTGATTTAGGTAAGATAAACCTGAAATATAAGTTTAAATTGCATTGCATTAGATGTTCATCTTATAATTTGAGTTTAGACATATCATCAGTGACATAAGAGACCCAGAAGAATTAAGCATGATTTAAAAGTGTATTAAACATGCCATACTACTGTAAGAGGGGTTCAAAAAAATCTAAGCATATAAAATTAACTATTGTATCACTGCAAAATAATGAAATTATAGAAGATAAGAGTAAATGCCAGTCACATTATATCCAGAACTGTGTTATCAAATAATCCATAGTCATGTTGATTCACTCCAACAGACTGATATAATCCAGGCTTCAGTTAAGATATGACAGAAATCAACTAAGCAGAATGTTAATTTTTAATACAGAAGTACATGCTTGAAAGAGTAGGTTTGGAGGAGCAGGGACAATCTTGGACTCCTTGAATGAGATTCACATTATCATCAAAGGAGTCCTGTGCCCAAGGATTTTCTTTGTTGGGTACCTCAGGGTGTTGCAGGAAGAGGGAACTGAGTAATATTTTTGAAATGTTTTCTCCAGAACCTTAAAAGTAGTTTTCAGTAGTTATAGTATCTAGTATATATTTATGTATATGTGAATAAAAGTTATTATATGCTATCATTCATTTCCCTTTATCCATCCCAAGAACCAATTTGGTTGCCTTAGGGTAAAATGAAACAGGCTTGTTATGTTTCTGCTCTCCTGCAGTTCATACAGTGTGGAAAGTGACAGAAAAATCAACAAATAAATGATTATTATTTTTTAAACAGTGAAGTGTGTGAACAGTGCTTTCCTCTCCTCTCCTCTCCTCTCCTCTCCTCTCCTCTCCTCTCCTCTCCTCTCCTCTCCTCTCCTCTCCTCTCCT
>JAGFMF010011791.1:6348016-6381041 GCA_019455555.1 Galemys pyrenaicus | reverse complement strand
CTCCCCTCCCCTCCTCTCCTCTCCTCTCCTCTCTTCTTTTCTTTTCTTTTCTTTTGCATACAAGAGCATGGGTACAGGCCAGAGGCAGGGGTGAGAGGATTCACCAGAGACTGAGCAGGGAACAGAAAAGGCAGACTAACTGAAATACACTGCTGAGGTGAGCAGAGGACAAGACAGAAAAAATTTGTTGTGCCATGTGGGTCCCTTTCCTGGTTGGGGATTCAATTTACACTGTAGTGGCTGTGGAAGCTCCACAGTGCTGGACTCAAACCCTTGTGCCACTAAGGAGGGCCTAAATGGTTAATTTTTAAATATTTATGCATATGAGAGCTGGTGTAGGCCAGAGGTGCAGGAGGGTGAGAGGAGTCACCAGAGATAGATTAGGGAGCAGAACTAGATTAACTGAAATACACTGTTAAGTGGAGCAGTGGATGAGGCAGGAGACGTCTGCTGTGCTTTGTGGTTAGCTCCCTGGCCAAGGATCAAACTCATGCTGCAGTGACTGCAGATTGCTTCATAGTGCTGAGACTTAACACCTTGTGCCACTAAGAAGGCCCTAAATGATTAATTTATGAGAAATGATTAGAGAGGAGGGATGACTAATGTATAATGAAATCAAAGAAGAACATTTATATATGAGGGATAAATTGGGAGTTCACTTTTGATTGGTGGTAAGTAAACATTTTTTTAGTTTGAATCACTTAAAGCAAACTGTGAATGACCAAGAAGAATTTAGGAGATGATCAGATTCAGGGAGAATTTACTAGGCAAGAACAACAGCTATTTGGAAAGAAAGCTACCTGGATGAGCAAGCACCTCCTAAATGAGGTGCAAAAAGAATGGCAGACTGGCTGGACTGTGTGAGGTGTGTGAGTGAGGGTGAAGAAGAAACCCAAGAGATGATCAGAGACAAATATGCAGACCTGTTTAGCCATGGCAATGAGTCTGGCTCTTCTTTATGTAATCAATGGTTGTAAGTGTAAGGTAATGGCACCGTGACAACACATAAAAGTTACTCATAACTTCTCAGGAGGGCAGAGGAGGAATGTACAGTACAGGGGATTGAGAGTGATAACATCCTGGGAAGCTTGGCTTTGAAGGGGACTTTGAAGAATGAGCAAAATTTTTTTAAAAATAGGTTTGCATGATGGTAGAGGAATGGAATTGTGAAGGAAGCTTTAAAGACTGGAAAGTTATTTGGAATAGGTGAGTGACATGACTAGAGTGTGTATTCTCTAGAAAGAAATTGGGGAAGAGATTATTTTGGTGTTCTGTTGTTATCTGTACTAGATGTCTCATTAATAGTACTTTCACTGTTCCTTCTTTTTCACAAACCCACACAGTGAACTCTGGAGGTGAAGGGGATATATTCTCCATGTCACTGTTAACTCAGCTTCTGCAAGGCTGTCTTGGTCAGAACTTCTAAAACTCAGTAACTGTATCAGCTCAGAATGAATTTTGCCCTAATTCCCTCCGTTTCTATGCTGAAATGCTAACTCCTGTTACCTCAGAATGTGACGGGAGATACTTAAAAGGTGGTTAAATTAATGAGGTCATTAAAGAAGTTCTTAATTTAAAGTGACCTGTGTCCTTATGAGAAGGACACAGACAAGAATAAAGAACAGTGATGTGAAGACACCGAGAGAAGATGGCCACCTACAGGCTGAAGAGAGAGGCCTGAACAAGTTCCTTTTCTCATTATTATCAGAAGGAACCCACCTAGCTAATACATTGTGCTGGGACCTCTAACCTCCAGAACATCGAGATGATGAGTTTCTGTTGTTTAAGCTACCCAGTCTTCAATACATTATCCACATGAACTTTCCTAATTTATGACAGGACTTTATCTGTTTAAACCAAACCCAGGCAGTTTCATGCAGAAGGAGAGGAAAGCAGGACTGACAGAGCATGCTCCTATCTCCTCAGCCCACAGTGAGAATTCCTTTGAGTTTAGTGCTTCTCTACAAAACCCATAAAGTTACATAGTCAAAGGCACTAGTTTTATGTCCTTCTTGCATTTTTTTACTGTAAAATATATTTATAGAGAATACTGTTAATAGTAGATGATAGTTGTGTGAAGTTATTTAAAATGTTTAGCTTTATTAGAAAAAGCTGGCAGGGCATGCTCATCCCGTATTTTTTAATGATTACTGATTAAATAAAATACAAAGTTGAGAAATCTGAAGAGAACTAGATTTTTCTCCTTTTCCCCTATGGATTTTCTGTCTTTGCAGGATTTCCTGTTATGAACAGTGGATATTTATTAACATGTCTTCTTTTGGGTTCTTCTGTTCTCTGACCTATTTCTTAGCATGTGATGTCTTGTTAAGCAGGAATTTCTTGCTTATTTTAACACATTACTCTTCAGTAAAATAAAGACAAAGCAGTGCCTTATGGATTCTGGGAAAAAACTGATAATTTTGAATCCAGGGCAGCAGAGAAAGAACACACAACAATGATGTGAGGAAATGAATACTGACTTTGTTTTATAGATGTCTTCTCTATTGTCTTGAAATAGGCAATGTAAATTTTTCCTTTGAGTGATAAGCATAGCATCATCACAATATGAGACTGTCCATTTTCAGTTGTTGAAAATATTATTCCAGATAAAATTTAAAGAGTTAGAAACAACATTATTGTCATTGTTGCTCCAGTCTCATTCAATCATACTAATTATATTGTGATAATATAATGTGAAAACCATACCTTTCATGGGCAAACTCAGACTATCAAACAATAATATAAAACTTGGATTTGACATACATTTAAGTGGAAATGCTTCACTGCATCATGAAATAGCCTAAAATTGTTGTCACTTCATTTGCAACTATAAAATTGCAGATTATATTGCTAATGCTTTTAATAAAGTTATGTCCAATTAAAATTAAAATGCCTTGAAATTATTTTTATGACCATAGCTTGAATATCCAAATTGTAACTAAAACTATGTCAATAGTAGAAAGGTCACTCTAATTCTAATGCTGTTAGATAGCAAAAAAGAAAAAAGTTGTTATTAAGTGGTCTTGAAAAATAAGATTTAATAGAAATGACTCTCCTTTAACAGTACTTAGAATCGATTTTCCTCAGATATGGCATGAAAGAGACAGGAGGTGAGGCACTTCTGTGACACAAGGAGAAGGATCAAGTTTGGTCGTGAGGTAGAACAAGGAAGAGGGGGTAATGAGAGGACAAGAACATTTATGGGAAACTTTACAGTTTCTATGGGAAGGAATGGATGAGTCAGGAGAAGCAGGTTTAGGACTGGCTAGTGTGATAGATTACAATGAGCATTGAGGAATAGGGACTATTCTTAAATGTCTTGGCCCCAGTGGATAAGGGCTCAGAATTTGAAAATCCTATAGGGAAGGTAGTTGGAGGTATGTTCTCTGAATTGGTTAATTTCTCTATGAAAGATGCACTAACAGTAAATGTTTGCTATTTTTAAGCATTAGGGAAGTGTGAGAGCAGCAGTTCCTCCAGGTCAGCAAGGCCCAAGATAGCAAGCATCAGAATAGGGGAAATAAAGGCATAGTTTCTGAAATTTTACTTGATTTGCTTTATAAAATTATGTATTTATATATGAATCTATACATATATAATACAATTGTGCATGTATATAATATATAATTCATAATGTTTATGTATTAAACTATATATAGTATTTCTGTGTGTGTGTATGTGTGTGAGTGTAGTCACAATACTGGTGAAGTTCAAAACATTAGCATAATGGTAAGGTAGATTGACTCCAATTGGATAACTGTTTTTTTGATTCTTTGCTATATTAGCCATAAAAGAACTTCTATTTATGATTAAATGATTAAGTCACTTTTCTTGCAAAATTTAAAAGTGATGAAGGAAAATGAGACAAGGGATATTGTCAGATTTTGTCGAAGACTTACTTAGCTGTCAGTTTTAGTACTTTTCTCTCTCAGGTGTGTCAAATCATATTAAATTGGAACACTAGATAGGTTATGTTTCTTTGCTGCAAAGTACTTTTCTCTGATTACATCATTCCAGTTCTAGAATATATTACAAGATTTTTGCTTTTGCCATTAATACTTTACTGTGATGGATATTGTATCAAAATAATTTATTGAAACCAATGACATTTATATTATCAGACATGCCTTTTATGTGAAATAAATATGGTGGATTTATGTAACCAGTCAAGCACATAGTTTTATTAAAAATTAACTTTATGGGCCTCTGGTGGTGAAAAGGGTTAAGCACTGCATTATGAAGCATTTGCAGCCGCTACAGTATGAGTTCGATCCCTAGCCATAGAGGTGACCCACATGGTACGGCAGACCTCTCCTGCCTTGCCCACTGCTCCCCTCAGCAGTGTATTTCAGTCAATCTGTCTGCTCTCTTCCCCACTCTGTCTCTGGTGAATCCTCTCATCCCTCACACTCTGGCCTGTACCCAGTTGTTCTATGCATAAATAAATGAATCTTTCAAAAATTAAACTTTACCATTCAGTATTTTATGCTAATATCAAATACTATTGTCAGATGTTCACGTATATCCTCTAGTAATGTGATAACTACCTGTAAGAGTGTGTTTGATTTTTCTAGCCCTGAGGGAAACAGATTTGGCCTTTTTCAATGTATCTGATTTTTAGGCATTGATATCACACATTTTTGATAGGCTGAATTTTATCACTTATGTGACAATTCTGCAACTTCTAGATTCAGTGTTCACCTCAAGACTCAAATCATTTCTTGATTTTTTTTTTACTAGCATGCGTTTAAACTTAAAATAGTCTCATTCATGATTTGTCCATAGATATAGCACTATCTGACACCACTTAGGTTAGAAAAGATGAACAACTGCCCTTCTTCAATGTTAAGGTCTGGTTGTAGAAATTGAATATAATGCTACTGTATTTTGCAACTAATAATTGTATGAATGCTATAGTAACCCATACGCATTACTACTGGTGTTAAAAATGCTTTCTAAATCTGTATCCTAAGTGTACAAATTTTCAGCTCTGAAATGAATAAGGCCTGAGGGTCTAGTGTAAAGCATGGTGGCTATAGATGATAAGGTGGTTGTCATCTAGTAATTGAAAGCTGCTAGGAGGTGAACTTATATATAATATCATCCAAAGAAAAGATAAAGGAGAAGAAAAGTAATAGATATTTTATTGAACAAGATAGGGAAGATCCTTTGTCAAATCACCAAATGCAGAGTAAAATATCTTAGTTTTATGAGTCAAATTTATATGAATAAAACTGGATTTAAAAAGTTGTTGGTCAAAACACTAATTTTTAAAAGATTTTTATTTATTTATACATACATACAAGAACTGGGGTATAGGCAGAGTTGCAGGAGGTGAGAGAATTCACCAGAGAGAGGGAGCAGAACAGGCAGATAGACTGAAATACACTGCTTAAGGGAGGGGCTGGAAAAGCAGGAGAGGTCTGCTGTGCCATGGGGGCCCCTTCCCTGGCTGGGGATCGAATTTGTGTTGTTGTGTGGGCGGATACTTCACAGTGCAGCGCGCAACCCATTGCGCCACCCATTGCGCCATCAGAGACCCTCAAATATGCTATTTTTAGAATTTTTATTCATCTTCTGTTCAAAAACCTATTTTTACTTATTGTAGTGATTTTGATTATGACTAGGTGATCTTTTTTAATCTGAACTCTAAACTTGGAAAGCAAATGAATTGACAATATTGGTCAGTGGATGAGGATTTTTATGTATGTATTTTTAAAAAATAAATTAGTGTTATCAGGGTGACCTAGGGATTAAGTTTCAACACCATCACCACTATAGCCTAAGTTTGTTCCACAGCCAGGGAGTTAACCCACATGGTGCAGCAGACCTCTCCTGTCTCACTTGCTGTTCTCCTTAACAGTGTGCTTCAGGAAATCTGCCTGTTCTGCTCCTCTCTCTGTGTCTGGTGCATCCTCTTACTCCCATACCCTGGTCTACACCCCAGTTCTTCTAGGTGAAAATCAAACAAACAAACAAATAAAAGATAACTTTTCTTGGTGAGCTTTTAAAAAAGGAACTGGTGTAGGGAGATACAGATAACAGGAGAAGGGAGTATTGACACAAAGCATGAAGGAAGAAGACTGAGACTATGGGAGAAGCAGAATGGCAAGCTTGGAGGAACCATAGTAGAGACCTCATAGAGAAGAGGGGAGTGTGGGACCTTGGTTGCACTTCATCTCCTGCAGTGGTTCAACTGCCCTGCAGCTCCCTCTGCAATCGCTCTTCTTCTTTTTTTTTTTCATTTTTAAAGATTTACTTACTTATGCATACAAGAGCTGGGGTACAGGCCAGAGCCATGGAGAGGGTGAGAGGACTCACCAGAGACAGTGGGGAGCAGAACAGGCAGATCTACTGAAACACACTGCTGAGGCAGCAATGGGCAAGGCAGGAGAGGTCTGCAGGGTCCCCTCCCTGGCCAGGGATCTAACTCGCCCTGCTGTGTTGCGGATGCTTCATAGTGCAGTGCTCAACCCACTGTGCCACCAGAGGCCCCCTTCGCAATAGTTCTTAACCCAGTGCTGGCAGCACCTGCTGATGTGGGGCAAGAAGTGCCTGAATCACATTGAGATGCTTGCATGCTTGTTCCAATATACTCTAGAAAACACATCTTAAAAAAAACAAAAAACAGCCTAATGTCTGAGTAAATCAGAAAACGAAAAGGTGGATATTAGCTTTATCATTTTGTTATGATGGATTTCTCTCATAAAAAAGGTGTCTTTCTCTATTTCCTGGAAATCTATAAAATGATTTCTTATATGCACTAAGTTTCCTGTACTTATGTGAATAGTTAAGTTGAATTAAAATCTTACTTAAAAGCTATATTTCAAACTTAGGACTAAAGATGACAGGAAAGAAATGGAAATTAAAACTAGGAAAATAGTAATGTAATTCAATATAATCAAAACAAGTTATTGAGAAAATCTGAATGATTTAACTCTAGGACAGGAAAGAAAAATGCAGATAGAAGAAGGAAACAAGATAGTTTTTTCAAAGGTTAACAGTGTTTACAAATATATTCTGTTCATATTCTATATGTAATGTTCTATAAATAATTCTATACAAAATAAACAAATGAATTTTTGTGTAGGTAAGCAATGTTCCTTATAGATATATAGTGAAATATCAATAAGAGAGCTTTAATAAATCTACCTATTTCACAAAAAAGTAAAAGTGCTTTATATATTTTCTAAAATAGCCACGCAAAATTTTTCCCTAATGCATTTTAGTTGTTTTACACTATGTATCCAAAATTTCTGAATAGGGGCCTCCTTGGTGGAACAAGGGTTTAAAAACCACAGTATGAAGCATCCACAGCCATTGCCACACTAGTTTGATCCCTGGCCAGGGAGGTGAACCAGATGGAGTAGCAGACATTTCCTTTCTCACCCATTGTTCCTGTCAGCAGTGTATTTCAGTCAATCTGCCTGTTCTGTTTCTCACTCTGTGTCTAGTGCATCTTCTCACCCCATACACCATCTGGCCTGTATCCCAGTTCTTGTATGCATAAATAAATATTTTAAAAATTCTGTAAGAATGTGATGTGGTTATGTAAATCCAAAACTGGATAAATGGGTGCAGCAGACATCTCCTGTCTCACCTGCTGCTCGCCTATGCAGTGTATTTCAGTCTATTTGCCTGTTTTGCTCCTTACTCTGTCTCTGGTGACTCCTCTTACCCCCTACATCTCTGGCATAGACACCAATTCTTGTATGGATAAACTAATAAATCTTAAAAAATGTATAAATGCATATTAGTTTATATGAACATATTTATGGTTTATAAAAAAGACAGAATTTGTACCAATTTTTGTGAAGTTCATATATGTTAGGATAGCCTAGCTGACAGTATGATTTTATTTCTTCATCTTCTTGGATTATGATCTTGGCATTTTGCTTGTCCTGGCATCTGCTTAATAAGTTTATATATTACTTTAAAACGAATTTAATCTTTGCTGTATGAGAACCTTTACAAGTTTGAAGAATTAGCATCTATGTTACCACTGTTTAACCCAAGTTCATTTTGATCATCTATCCTTCCAAATTCAGTCTTTACTATCTACACTGCTCATTAGCCAATTCTCATTATGCCTTTAAATCTTTTACATGTCTCAGAATGCCTATGATATCATAAAGGAAGTTGTATTTAGGGAAATATTTCAGATTAAATACAACTAGAGTTGGGTTATTCTGTTTTATGCCTCTGTTTACTTTCCCACACAATTATCTTTCCAATAAAGCTCATGGATGAAACCTGCTTTTAAGATCTACCTGTTGACTTTCTTCCTTTCAAGAAAACAACTGTTGATAAGATGTCAAGGATTAAATTTAGTTTAGTATGCATTTATTTAAAGAAACATTTTTACCTTTTAAAATTATAGAAATTAAATTTTAGAAAGATTAAAGGGGCAAAAATAAGATAATCATTATCACTCATAATCTAACATCCAATGATAACATTCAATATTTTGATATGTAATTTTCTTATACTTTCTATGTAGTAGTCATAATTTTTAAGTTTATCAAACTATACTCTATCCTTTATATAAATCACATCTCATAAAAATAATTCCTTATTATTGAACAAACATTGCTTCTCAATTTGGAATTCCTGACATTATATGACCCCTGACATCTGCTGTCACTCACTTGTTCCCACTTTATATACCTTTTGAGTCTGGCTCCTTAACAAGACAGCTGAAGTCTG
Organism: Galemys pyrenaicus; assembly: GCA_019455555.1. Taxonomy (NCBI): domain Eukaryota; kingdom Metazoa; phylum Chordata; class Mammalia; order Eulipotyphla; family Talpidae; genus Galemys; species Galemys pyrenaicus. The sequence continues at coordinate 6,372,335 of JAGFMF010011791.1, read as the reverse complement.
TCTAAAGATTAAATGTTGCTATTCCCTCCTGGATAAAATATCCAGCAGATGCTCACAAAGCTCATTCCCATGCTGTATCTAAATCTCTAATCAGATTTCTGCTCATACAGGGGCCTTTCATCACCATGCAAGAGTTACAAGCCGAGCAGCTGTCTGTCCTCTTAAATGCTTTGCTCATTTGCTTGGTATCACTTAGCTTACACCACTAGGAAGACTCTTTCTAAAATCAGAAAAGATATCTAGGGCTTCCATGCTGGCCTAGGGGTTAAGTCAGCACTGTCACCGCTGTGGCCTGAATTCTATCCCAGGCCAGGGAGCTGACCCACATATGGCGCAACAGACTGGCCCTGTGTCATTTGCTGCTCCCCTCAGCAGTGTAGATCTATTTCAGTAGATCTGTCTGTTCTGAATCTCACTCTCTCTGGTGAATCCTCTCACCCTCTGTGAACCTCTGGTCTAAAAAATAGAAGAAAATAATAAGAAAATATATCTGCCACTATATTCCCATCATTTATAAAACAGCTCCAGAGAGGGTGTTCAATAAATTTTCATTTGAGAAATGTTCTTGTGTATATATTTTGTCTTCCTCATTTGTATATGTTTTATTTCTTTAACTGAATTATAAGAAATTTGAACAGCAATAATAGTGTCTTGCTTTTTTTTCTGTTTTTCCAGAAAAAATGACTTGATAAGGCAAACTTTTTGATATGGAACAAGTTCAATTATTAGTTTTTTTTTCCAAAAAATTTTTTTACAAAGTTTGTATTTTCTTCTTTAAGTATAGTGACTAATTTAAGTATCCCTGCATAGCTTCATAGAAACAAAGAGATGAGAAAGGGTAGTATGTAGAATAGTGAGCTGTGTATGTCTTCCTGTATAATCCTGAAAGTCACTTTTTAAAGAAAGTTGAATGAATTACCAGTAAGCAAATGAAGCATTACATTGTCAGAGTATGTCCATCACTGGAAGAACACTTTGACCATATCGATGAATTGACTGCATTAGTTTGGACATTTTATGATAGCCATATATCAATTCATCATCTTTCAAGGTGAATAGTATTTGTTGGAAAAGTATCTAACATAATCATATTTATCACCTTGGTAGAATTTTATTCATGGTATATAAACTTAACATATGAGAGAGTGTAAAACAAACTATAGTTCAGAAGAATGCATATAACTTGATAAGGAAAAATTATACATTTTGCTTATGCTCACAAAATTAAACCTTAATTATAATATGCTGAAAATTTGCCTAAACTGCACTTAATTAAAAAAATCTTATGGAATGTGGAAAATTACTGTTTGTTACAGATGATTTTATAAGAAGGAATGGATTTATTTTTCAGTTATATAAGCTTTGTTTGAATTAATTGGTTTGCTTTTTAAAATGTTTCCTCTGTTTTTAGCTAGTATTTTCAACATGAAGTCTTGTAGAGTCATGCTGCTTTTTGAAATAATTTAGAAAATCTTTCACATAAATCTAGACAAGGGGAGCTAGAAGAGCAAATGGTCAGCTACTGATCAGCCTTAACAAGGCTACTGTGAAATAATTGGCAGTGATGTTGGAAAGAAAATACTCTTTTCAGAAACTATTGTGGAAGTTCCCTAGAGTTAAGAATCAAGGATCCTGGCTTATCCAGAACTTGTTTTTTTGAGCTGTAACATGAAAGCTGAGTGAACAATCTGTATGGTTAGTTGTGTTCTTAGTTATTGTTTTATCATCTAACCTTTCATGGTTATTTTTTCAAATAAATCACTGTCCTGTGTTGGTATTACAGGTGATCAGTAATGAAACTTGCATAGTCTTCCTTGATTTTCACTTATTTCCATTATATAAATTAGTTAACTGATATAGACAGAAACTAATGGTCAAATATGAACATGAAAGATTACAGGTGAGGTTACCTACAGATTCACTATGGAACAGCTTTAGTTTTTATGATAATGAGTAGCAAACAATGATAAAAAAGATACTCTTTCTCAAATGATAATAAATCTGAAGGAAATAGGGAATCTCTTACTCAGAAAGAGATTTGTGTTTATTTCTTTTTTAATGATATCATGTACATTTTGCAAATACTGATTATCTAATTTTCAAGTAAAGAAATAAAAAGAATCTGAGATCTTTGTCATTTTTCTCAGGGCTCATCTTTCTGTCTCTCTTTTGGCATATATGGGAATTCACCATGGAAACACTGAAGTATTTCTGTTGACCAGAGACAACCTTGAAAACTATTTCAGGAAAAGGTTGTCCATTATTTTTAGGATTATACTTGTGGACTTTGGGAATAATTCATAAAATTGAAATCAAAATCATATTTTAAATGGAAGTTGTTTATATACCTAATGAATATAAAGGTACTTGGTGCAAATGCCTAGTGAAGAACACCACCTTTTTTAAAACAAAAAAAAAAAAAAAAGAGAAAATTTGATGTCATAAAAGTAACCTCAGCAAGCTCATTTAGAAATACACGGTTTTTTTTTCCCCTTAGATCTAATCTATGCACATGATATACCATTGTGAACAAAAATATCAGAAACATATAGTGGGTGCAAAATTTGCTCAGAATTCAAAGTCCCAACATTTTTATCTATCTATCTATCTATCTATCTATCTATCTATCTATCTATCTATCTATCTATCTATCTATCTATCTGTCTGTCTGTCTGTCTGTCTGTCTGTCTGTCTGTCTGTCTGTCTGTCTGTCTGTCTGTCTGTCTATTTATTAAGATTTATTTATGCATACAAGCACTGGGGTACAGGCCAGAGGTGTGTGGGGGTGTGTGTGAGAGGATTCACCACAGAGAGCAGGGAGCAGAACAGGCAGATCAATAGAAGTACACTGCTGAGGGGAGCAGTGGGCACAGCAGGAGAGGTCTGCTGTGCCATGTGGGTCCTCTGGGTCCCCCTCCCGCTCCTCCCTGGCCAGCAGCAGGGATCTAACTCACCCTGCAATGGCTGTGGTTTGCTTCATAGTGTGTTGCTTAACCCACTGCGCCACTGGGGAGGTCAGTACCAACATTTTTAAATCTTGCCTAAATTTATGGAATCAATGTTACCTTGCTTTGAAAGGAATATAGGGTTTGTATTTTTAGTTTTCTGAAAATGTAGCTAGAGGATATTTTAATTTTCTCAAATACATTCAAGGAAAGTCATGGTAGCTTAATATTTAATGGGCTTGTTTCTGTATGATTTTGCACTATTTATACATAATAAACATATTTTAATTGACTTTTAGTTACATATATACAAGTATCTATACATGTTAAACCACAAATAATAAAAATTAAAAGCAAAAAAATCCAAAATTTCTCAATCTGAATATCAATCTTTGATCTAATTTTAAGAAATATAATTTTTCTTGAAATGTGATTTTCAATTTCTTTCATGATGCTTTTGATTTATCCACCTTTTGAACAGTGCCTACTTGGATAATTTTTAAATGTCTGTATGTAATTCAATAAACTTTAAATAAAACTAGGATGTCTATGTTCAGGATATCTGTTCAGGTCAATAGATTGATGGACTTTCACCATGCACATTCAGAGATACATATTCTTTCCAGAAGGGCCATCTCTACCATCACCGCTTTTTTTTTTAAGATTAATTTATCATGCATACAAGAACTGGGGTACAGGTGAGAGATGCATTAAAGTGAGAAGATTCACCAGAGACAGAGTAGGGAGCAAAACAGGTGGGTTGACTGAAACAACTGCTAAGGGGAGCAGCTGGCTAGGCTGGAGAGGTCTGTTCCACCATGGAGGTTACCTCCCTCCGGTGATTGAACTCCATACTTCAGTGGCTGCAGATAGTTTAATAGTGCTGAGACTTAACACTTAGCACTACCAGGGAACCCCTCTACCATCTCTTCTTTGTGGGTGTTTTTCTCCGTACTTTGGGGCCCCAGAGTATGGCTAAACACTATGTTATATTTACTTGTGTTATACTTTTTTAATGCTTGCATTTCTCACTGAAATGTTAGTTCATAAGTATTTTCTTTACATTCTTTATCAAATAATTGACATAGTGTCAGAAACTTAGTAGTGACTTAATAAATGTTTGCTTTCTTTGTATTAAAATATGTTAGACAAATATTGGTTATAGCCCACTAGTAATTTCCAGAAATTGTGAAAACAAAAAGCAAATAATCACATTTCTTTTATTTTGTAGTGGGAGAGAGAGTATCTAAATTAATAAATAAACAGGCAAAGAAAGCATGTATTTTAAAGAGTGCTGAATAATTAATTTTACAACTAAAATTAGTGAAGGTGAAGAATGGCACATCACTCATTAAAATACTAGAGGGAAAATTAATTACAAGGCAGGTTGTGAAGATTATGTTTAAAACTAATTATATTATCTTCAACAGCTTTATCAGAAACAAGAAAATCTTCATGGTAGACTCCATCCACTGGGATACCAGGGCAGGCTGTGCTGCTGTAGATTCTGGTTTGAAATATGAATCTGTTGTGGATAGTTGCTTTTCTTTTTCTTGTATACAGTTAATGGTCTCTAAATCACTCAATGGATGATAAGAACCTAAAACATAAACATGCTAGAACACTTTGAAATATTAATACAGTTAATTGGATTTATAGTATCATTTTCTATGATAAAGAGCAAACAGAAAGCCTTTTCCTCCATTTTCACTCTTCAATTACACCAGAAAAGACCTTTCAAAATTATCTAAATGATACTATCTGCCCATTAGCATTTTTAGGAAAAGGAAAAGAATAATAACACTCTGATAAGGATTCATTATATATAGGATTTAATTATATTAATAAATGGATGTACTTTGTGATTTTAAATCCATAATTAACAACAAATGGGACTTTCTTTTCCCATCAATTTACTCCTTCTAGTAAAGACATTTAAGCAAAGCCCGTCCTTTAGGTTCAAGCACTAGAAATCAATGCATGATCATAATATATTTGCTCTTAATATTATTTATGTGGATATTTTAACAGATATAACAATAGCACTTCTCAATTTGAACATGCAGTTCTAGTTCTCATTTAGATATTGTTAATATAGTTAAGTACTAATGATAATTTATGCGACTATTTTAGACTGCTTAACAAAAGTGACTGGAAGTTATTTCTCAACTTGAATATTTAACATGTAGATACACATGAAAATTTCATTTTTACTTTGTAATTTTCAAATAAAATTTGCCTTTAATTGAAATTCCCTCCTTATTTGGGATATATTGCAAGGAATAATGACTCAAATAGTACATAATGAGATCTGAATTCAAAACTTGGATTAAAAGTGTCTTTTCAAGTTTAAAGAGATGTGATTTTGTTTAGAAAATGCTAGAGTCTACGGCCATACCACCCTGAACGCGCCCGATCTCGTCTGATCTCGGAAGCTAAGCAGGGTCGGGCCTGGTTAGTACTTGGATGGGTGAAAATGCTAGGAAATCCAATTGACTGGCTCATTTCACCATTTGCAGAAAGCTAAGTTATCTCACCAGAATGAATTTGTGGCTATGATTTCAATATGTGAAACCTTTATGTTATCTTTCTAGCATCATATTTTATAATCATTGTAGGTCAAAGCATTGGAACCCTAAGAGTTCTTCTGTTGATATTTTTATTGTTTGTTATTGTGTTGTCATTTTTATTGTTTTGTTTTCTCAGCAGTGAAGGTGGTCTAATAGTTTATAACTGCTCTATAAACTATGTTTGTTTTATATGAATACCTATATGTATGCATGCATGTGTACATGTATGTGTAAAACAATTATGATAGATGCAGAAATGGAATGATTCTTCATATGCAAGGGATAGAACCTTCTCTGGGTCTTGGGACAGGCTTTTGTTGAACCACTTCAATCACCCTAAATAGAGTAGCATCTCTACCATCTTTTCCAATTGTAAACATAGAAAACAAATGTTCACTTGGGACTCTTTAATTTCAAGAACACTTAAAATAAACAATTAAACAATCTGTAATGCACTATAAATTGGCACTGGAGTACCAATTCCAAATGTCCTTTATAGTGCACCTTATATCTTAAGTATTAAATAGATACTGTATACAGTTTTAATACACAAATTTGAAATAATATCTATTAATTTAATTCTTTACTGGGCCTGCCCCAGTGGTGCAGTGGGTTAAGCAACACACTATGAAGCAAACTGCAGCCACTGCAGTACGAATTTGATCCCTGCCACCGGCCAGGGAGGGGACCCACATGGCATAGCAGACCTCTCCAGCCTCGCCCTCTGCTCCCCTCAACAGTGTGTTTCTGTCAATCTGCCTGTTCTGCATCCTGCTCTGTCTGGTGGATTCTCTCACCACCCCCACAGCTCTGGCCTGTACCCCAGTGCTTGTATGCATAAATAAATAAATCTTTAAAAAATAATTCTTTATTGATTCAAGATGTTAACTCTGTTTATGTGTTTTTTGTGCAGTAAAATATACTATTTGCACATAATTAGTGGCATATTACTTATGACCAATATAATGTCATAGTTTGCATTGTTAAGTATGGTCAGGAGATGAAGAAGCAGCAAAGGGTAGAGACATTGAAAGACAGAGCACTGCTAGCAGTGAAGTTTTCAGTGACTACTAGATTTGGGGTGAGTAAAGCAGATTATTTTAAAATGTGTGGTTATATTACAAAATGTGTGTTCAGAAAAAGAGTTAGTCCATGTCTTAATCCTAGCATCCCTGAAGATGAAACCTGTGGATGCCTTATATCGATGATAGAATACCACTTAAGTGTGTTGAGTGAAAACTAATGGCCAAACGCTTTATGTATGTTACTGTTTCTCCTTACAACACTAAGGAATGGTTCCTTCTTAATCCCTAAATTTTGTCAGACCAGGTATAAGAATGAATAAAATTTATTATTTAAGTTAATCACTTATTGAAATTAACTTAATTGCATTATGGCATATACCATTTAATAAATAGTAATAAACTATTTTGGCTTAATTAGTAAACTAGATTGTCCAAAAGACTCTATATTCAGGTAATTATATAATAAAATTGCAATTTACACAATTTTGATATCATGTATGGGAATTCATTCAAAAAGGAAGGAACTAAAGGGAAATTAGCATTGTTTTTATTGCAAAATAAGCAAAATTTCCAGACAGGGGGAAAGGACAGCAGATACTTTGACCACTAAATGCATAATAATTCACCATAATTTCATCTCTGGTTTCAATAAAGATAGATAAGTAGAATATGTCTGTTAATAGAGGAACAATTTGAAAAGCAATTATACAGGTGAATGTTTGAATATTTTTCATAAAATATTTATATTTCATATTTATATTTTATATTTATATTTTTCATAAAAACTTTTAGATTGAAGGCAGTTTTTCATTACTATTTTTATTAGTATATTGGTAGCTCAGAGGGGAAAAATAAGCTGTAAGAATTTTTTGAACTCATGAAATCTTATTTTTATAAGGCCAGGTAAATTGTAGCTCATATGGCTTTTAGTTGTATAAATGATTTCAAATATACATTTAGGGTATCTTGTTCCTTTGCAAATATTTTAATTACTAGATTATTTTCCAGATATATATAGATTATTTTAAAGATGGAAATATTTATTTAAACACTAAATTGCAATTTCTTAGTGTTGTCAAAAAAGGGTTTGGGGAAAACAGAATGAAAAATTTTAAAGGAAAGAAATCTAGTGACCTATCATTTTAGAGTATTTATGGTTTTCTTTGGGTAACAAAGTACATTTAACCTCTCCACATTTATATTCAATCATAGTCAACTTAATGTCAAAGAGAAACCACATTTTTCCTATTAAACACAATACCATTTTGCATCCTTTCCACTGGGAATATATTTGTATAAGTGTTGTCAATATATATTTTTTAAATTTTCACTTATCCTATTATTTTATAATATACCCTTTACACTAAAACATAAAGATCATTTACTTACAAATGTAAAAATGAATAATTTTCAGTAAATGGGTATGTTTATTTTCATGTATTGTATGGTAAAACTAAAGTGCATGTTGTTTAAGTCTTTAACCCATTTGGAGTTTCATTTTTGTGTATGGAGTTAAAGAGTTATTTCATCCATTCATTCATTTGCTTGAGATGTCTGCTTCCCAACACCATATATTAAAGAGATTTTCCCTTCTCTTCTATATGGGCATGACTTCTTTCTCAAATATTGTTAGCATATATGTGGCTTTATTTCTGGAGTACCAATTCTATTCCCCTGATCCTTGTATATCTTTTTATTCCAACACCACACTGTTTTAATTTTTTCTTTGCAATATAGCTTGAAGTCAGATAATATGAAACCTCATTTTTTCACTTTTGTCTTCAAGATTACTTTAGCTAATGGCCTACCAAATTTTAATACTGTTTCTTATATGTTTTCAGTTATTAGAATTTTTATCACCATACTTCCTATATATGTTTTAAGATGAAAAATATTAAGTTTAGTTGAATAGTGTGTGTGCTTTATATTCATTTAATTAATATATATTTAATAATATAAAATGCTTAAACCATTAGCATACCATAGTGAAAAAAGTCAAAACACCTTTTATAATTTATATTAGGGAGAAACAAGCAAAGCATATATAATAATTACAGTATATGTTAACAGATGCTGAATCCTACAAAGGATAGAAGGACAAGTACATAAATGTGATCGATTAAGATGTGAATCTATTTATATAGAGAATTTATGAAGGCTCCCTGAAAAAAATGACGTGAGCAGAAATGTTATTTAAATCAGGAAATGAGTCATACCCAAAATTAGGGGATACTATTTGGAAGAAGAAATAACCAGTGCAAAGGCACAGATGTGGGAGTATGTGTGGACTGTCCAAAGCTCATTTGCCATTGTAATGATGCACTATAAGTTAGAGAGGAAAGATGCAGGAGTAGTTGAATTTGCAGAATTCCAAGGACAAATGGGATTAGGCCTGTAAGGTCATGGTTATGAACTTGTTTTTTGTTGCAAAAATCCTTGTGAAATGGAAAGACATCAGCAGGAACTGAAAAAAGGATTAGTGTTATATAACTTGTTTTGTTTTCTGAGAGTTCAATACATGAAGGTAAGTGTGAAGAAGCAAGACTTGGCAGAAGATAGTGTGCAGAGTCTAAAAAGAAGTTGAAGGTATTATAAGCCTAGATCATATTGCCGAGTGAGATGAAACTTCACATCTCCTTTGAAAATAAAATAACAAAAGTTTAATTGAATGGATGTGGAAATGAAATAAAGAAGCGTGTCAAGGGTGATTCCACATGTTAATATGATGGACTAAAGTCAGAGAGATGCTGGGTGAGAGGTATATTTTGGAAGTGTTAAGATGTCTGTGAATTTGTATATGCAAATCAACTGGCATGTCTGGTAAGCAGTTGGATATTCATATTTGAATTTAGGGAAAATATTCAGGATAACAAATGGATATTGAGAATTTTGATGGCAATGAAAACCACAGAACAAGATCAACTCACCAAGGAAGTAAATTTAGTTAAAGAAGGGAACCTGGAGATTTTAGTCTGGGCATTTTAAAATTCACAACTTGGTTAAAAAGTGGAACCTAACAAAGTATTTGTCCTTCATGTATCTTTATTTAGGCTCTTCTGAGCCCTGGCCCCGGCCCTTTCTCTAGTCTGTTCTTTCCAGTCTGTGCAGTGGTTCTGCTAAATCACTTTAGTGGAAATCCCCCAGTCCTTGATATCAGGTTACCTTGAATATCTGATCAAGTTCCTCATCTTTCCTCCACTGCCAAGGCAGTCCTTGACCTGCCCTCAGCAAGAATCCTATTAATTCAGTTTTTTTTTAAGAATCTCTCTAACCTTGATGTCTTTTTCTTAGTAATTTACCATCTTCTGATACCTTTATGCTTCTCTTTGTCTACAAATTCCCAACAGAATTTGCTGTATTCAGAATTTAACAAGTTTTCTCTCTTTCTTGTTGCAATAGTTTTGAATAAAGTCTTCCTTACCATTTTAAAAACTGTCAGAATATTTTTTTTTCTTTAACAGATCCAGTAAAATAACCTATGGTAAAAAAATCCACAAAGCAAAACAAAACAAAATCACCAATTTATATAGAGTGTGGCTCTGGAGAGTGATGTTCTGGAAACTAAAGAAAACACTTGAGAAAATAAGGTGTGATTGATTTGTGTCAGATGGTATTATTAGAGCAAGGTTGAATGGGGGAGCTGTTGGAATGCGATGTCATTGGTGACCTTAAACAGATCTGACCTAAAGAAATGGGGATGCAATATTATTTTGGAATCTGCTCCAGAAACAATGACAGTATATGAATTGAAGGCAGAAGCTATAGATTTTCTTTTTCCATAATTTTATCTAGTAGTAGATATAGTCTTAGCGATGGTGAGGAATATAGAATCACAGAAGAACTGCTTATTTTAGGATAGAAATGTGTATTTGCAGAATAGTTTTTTATTTCTAGAAGGTAAATAAAATGATGAGGGGGCAATGGAATTCTGGTTTGCGAACAGAGACTTAAGTAGGAGAGGAAGTTATAAGGTACAGGGCACAGCTAGGTGTTGATGTTAGAGAAAAACATTAAAAGTTCTTTCCTTTCTGTAGAAAATAAGGTAAATGAATGTATCTATATAAATATGCAGGGAGTATGTAGAGTGGACGTTGAGAGAACACTGGACATTTTTCTTTGGAATGCTTCCAATTTTCTAGAACATAAAGAGAAGGAGCCTAAGTAAGAAGTTTGCTAGGAGGAGAGTATACGTCTCTCCTTTGCTTAAGATGAAGGGAATTGGTTAGGGGAAATATAGTTGTTTTCCAGATAACCTAATAGTACATTTCAGGGACGTGTTTATGAAAGTAAAGAAACATTACTATGATTATGCATTTTTCTCCAGTTAAATTTAGTTTTTCGCATGAGCACCCTGAGTAACAAGGGTGTTGGGTAAGACAAGAGTTAGGCTTTTGCCAATAAAAGATAATAAAATAAAAAAGGAATAAGGAAACTGAGCGCTCATGTATACCCTGCATTTAGCTTCAATTTAAAGATATAATACTTTGACTCTATCCAATAAACAAAGGACCACCATCTGAAAAATAGAAAAGATGAATTACAACAAATATTTATAAAATGGAAAAAAAGAGGCAAGAGGAAAGTTTGAAGTGTTAACTCAAACAATAGTAGTGCAAACAAGAAAGCAATAGTTTCCTATACCTTCCCAATCCATAATTCTCTGAAGCAAATTACATAAAATAAAAAATGTCATAACTAGCACCCCTGTTTGCAAAGTGTTTGCTTATAAAATCATACTTTTACAACTTGAAACTCATATGCCATCCCATGTCAGACTGGATGCTTAGAAGCAGCAGGTTGTGCTCTCTGGTGTTCATTAATTATTCATAGGACAAAAGATTTCATGCCAGAAGGTATATCTCCTCTTTGATCACTTCACCTCTGCCAGGGTTAACCCAGCAGTCTTCATTCTCTTGTCTTAAGGGTTCCTGTTATTCCTTAAAAGAGAGAGAGAGAGAGAAAGAGAGAGAGAGAGAAAGAGGACACGCAGACTCACTTGTTCATGTCAAATAGGAAAGAAATCACTGTACTTTGAAGAATTATCCCGACTCTCATATCTTGGCAGAAACAAACTAGAAATATCTGTATGATGTGCACAGGAAGGACTTTCTGTGCTTTCTATCCAAGAAAGTGTCTGCGTACAATTGACCTTCATCACAAAGTCAACTTGTGCACATGTATGATTCTCTCATAATTCTAGAGGGAAGAAAGATTAGGAATTAGCAACTCATCACTATTGCAACCTATTAAAAATAGTAAAATTCCTTTTCCTCCCCCTCTCTCACAGAAGAGCACAAGAGACTATGGTGATGGTTCACAGGTGTATAGGTGGTGGTAATTTTATGGGGAATACACAGTGATGTAAAATATATAAATAAAAAATTGAAAAAGTACAGTTCAATTAAATATAGATATTTGCATCTAGTAAACCAATTTATTAATATAGTAATAAATTATTCAATTAAATTATTTAAAATATAAAGGCTTTACTTTTAAGAATTTGATGCAAATAGCCTCCCTTTGGTTAGTTTTGATGAAGGTATCACATCTTTCCTATATGTTATATACTCTATTTAAAATATATATGTAAATTTGTTTTATGCATATTATATGCATAGATATACATATAGTACACTTATATTCACAATATACATATATGAATTTTACTTTGACTTAATCACTTTCTTTTGAGCATGTATTTTTTAACAATTACTTGTCAGTTACATTTAACTATTTATGTAATTTTTGTAAACATTAATTTTTATAATCAAAGAAATAATTCTTCAGATTTATGTACTTTAATTTGTAAAACTTAGCTCCTTATTATAAAACAGTTTTGTATACTTAGTGCAAGTATGAATACATTAGAATTTGCAGTATATTTAGTACAGTTTTTATGTAGCAGGATTTTAAAAAGGAATTAAGAAAACAATCATGGACTCTTTAGGCTTCTGTATGAACACTGTCAAAGTCCATTCAGAAGCATTGTACTACTTATACATACACAAAAGCAATTATGTGAGTGATCCTTTACAACTCATTGTTGCCAGCAGTGGTTAATATATTTTGCTAATTAGATTTGGGAAAAATTATATTACTCATTTTTTGCATTGTGTTTCTTTCATTACTTTTAGTTTGAGCATTTTCCTTGATTTATTCCTAATTATAATTTATCTTTTTTGTAATTATGTTTGTGGTCTTCCTGTTCATTTACTAGAATCATAGTTGTTTTCTTCTTATATTGTTTCTTCATTTAATTATGTATTATTCTCTTAGCATCTTTATGGAAATGAATTTTCCATCACAGGTTTTTGGTCAGAACTTTCAAAACTCTTTGCTAATTGCCAATTAACTGAATTAACAGTATTTATAGGGAGCGAGTTGGGTTATTTTCTGCAACGGTGAACACTCCCCTGGTGCTATGTCTTTTATATGTTCTGTACTACTTTGTGGATTTCTCTTTAGTGTGTGTTTCTTTCTCTGAAAAATTTACAGATTCCCTGCATTTAATTCTATCAGCAGATTTTGCTTCTGATTCTACTAGGGTAGAATGGGTTATATTTGTTCTAAATCAATTTCATGTTAATGTCTGGTGGGACTGAGTGTTTCATCTGTTGCACCTGTTCATATGTTGCACTTACGAACAGAGTAGCAGTCCGCCTCTGAGTTATCTTGTGAACACAGATATTTTTGTCTCTTTCTTTAAATCCCTCCTTAATTCTGATTTATACAGGAAGTCAACTTTAAACTTCTCTTCAAAAGATTGGTGGTGGAAATTCTATGGGGACTACATTTTAGAAAAGAAAGCAACATTGTATAAAAATGAACAATAGTGTAAAATATAAATACATACAAACATAAATAAATAGATGCTATGAACTCATCTTCCCTCATTCCACAGACATTCAGTGCTGGCTTTTAGGATGTGTGTTTATTCCTGGTTTGAACTTCTATTCCTTAATGTGACCACGTTTCTGGTTTTGATACACTCTTTTTTCCTGGTTTCTGCTTTCTGCTTTTTTTTTTTTCTTTTTTGACATACTGTTTGTCAGACTCACTGTTGGGGGATTTCCATGTTATATCATTGACAAATTCTTTATTACAGTAGGCCTAGTATGTTGGGAGTTATTTTTACAGTTTCTATTAGATCCCTATGATTCATAATCTATTATTCTTTTAATATTTGAGAAATATCCTTTACAACATAGTTCAATCATGTATTTTCAGTGGTAATTTGGTTCATCGGGAGTTAATGAATGTGTAATATGAAGTTGTTTATGCAATGATTTTTACATTTTTCCAATTGTTAAAAAACTATAGAATTTTCTATTGAATAGATTTTCCTTATTATTCCCTTTCCTAATGATATGTCTATATCAGGCTAATATATATATATATATCTTATATATATATGTTTGTTAATTTATAATTATGCATTTGCTTAATTTTATATATTGATTAATTCTTTCTCCTTTAAACATATTATTTTGTAATAGTTCTTTATTTTCTTCTCATATTTTCTACAGAATATAATTTTCACCTCCATATACTGCTATTTGCCTCCATATACAGCTATTATAAAGCTTTCTATCTTTCTATTATTACTGCATTCACATTCATCTCATTCACTTGAAAAGTATGAACCAGTTCAACTGACAGATTCTTTGTCTTTATCCTTTCACTTACTCTTGACTCATAATAACTGACTTACTTGGATGGCATATTATAGAGAATGTTTTGTATATAATTGTTAAAAGAAAACAAAACCAGTCAATCTAATGTTGACATATATTGTTTTCATTAACTGTATTAGAGTATATAAGATACATCATTGTTTCAATCTTAATTTTCACACTAAAATTCTATAATATGGTTGCAAAATTATATTCATTTTCAATTTTGTAATATAAATTTTATGACATACATCAGAAAAAATAAAGATGGGTAAATGAAATTATTTTATTACCTGATTTGATAAAGTGTCTCTTTAAGATGAAAAATTAAATCATGAATGGTAGATAATTAATTTCTCAATTGCAACAGAGTACAAGTTGTACTGAGAAAATTCTTAGAGAGACACCTGAAACAGTTGGAAACTAATCTGTTGCTGAGGGTACAGTTTAGCCTCATACCATGATTATAGCAATAAAGTTAATGATCTCATTATAGTCACACCAACATTTTTATAGTGCTATTAAAAGCATATACTTATTCAAGGTGCACGAAAGGGAGCAGGTTTTAATATGTAAAAAGTAATGATGTTTTCTGTCATTTAATTTTTTTAGGTTGAAAATGAATAAGAAACATGCTTAACTATAATGGGTATAGTTTAAAGTGATAATTGAATGGAAACACATTTGAACCTCACATTAAACAGATAGTAATTTTGATTTGAGTATATAAAGTGAGTGTAAATAAAATACAATTTTAAACTAACATGCATTATTAAAATATCTAAAAAAGGTACATTATATAATAAATTTGAAAAGCATGTTATTACTATGTGATGAAACTTTTTTCAAAACTCAGAATTATTAATTATGTAACAGCAATTGTATAATAATTAAATCCTCAATAATTGACCTGTCAACTAAAATCTTATGCAGGGGTTTTTATTCCTCTTCTAAAGACTGAATAAGTGGGTTGTAATTAGTTAGGTGTTTTATAGATTGAATTGTGTCCCCAACAAGGGTCAGTTGAGATCCTAACTCCACTAGTATCATGAATATTGCTCTATTTGGATGTAGAGCATTGGAAGATGTAACCAAGTTAAATTTATTGAGTAACTCCTCAATCCACCATGACTGTTTCTATAGGAGGAGTAGGCACACTGATAAAGAAGACAGTCATGTGACAGTGGAAGCAGAACCTGAGGTGATGCATTTGCAAGTCACATAAATCCAAAGGCAGTTGGCAGATCACCAGAAACTAAGAAAAGACAGAAGAATTTTCTCTGAAAGATTTCCAGCAGAGCATGGTCCTGCTGACACTTTCATTTCAGACTTCTAACCTCTAGAACTATGAAACAATAAATTTCTATTGTTTTCAGTCACTTAGTTTGTGGTATTTGGCATGACCTCCTTAAGAAACAAACACAGGCATGGAATAAGTACATCTCCTGGATATGACTGGGGTACTTGTTTGGCAAAAGAAAACAACCTGGCTTTGTATGAATTTTACTTATGTTCAAAGTTTCAAA
Source organism: Galemys pyrenaicus (assembly GCA_019455555.1). Lineage (NCBI taxonomy): Eukaryota > Metazoa > Chordata > Mammalia > Eulipotyphla > Talpidae > Galemys > Galemys pyrenaicus. The sequence goes on along the minus strand of JAGFMF010011791.1, from coordinate 6,356,596 downwards.
ATCTAAGAGAGATCTGAGGTCTCTGATAACTTCATATCCAAAGGACTGAAAATGTTCAAAAGATAATTTAACCTTGATTTTCTTTTACTTAAGACATAATCTTGTCCAGAGTACTCCAAAAGGCAGAAAAAATAACAATTCAATTCAGATGAAGCAATGAACTCCCAAGTTTACTTAAAACTGCTGTGCACCATCTGATCTACTTTGCTATCAACGATCACACTTGTCTTTTCACCTCAAAGGTTCAACAAAAGTCAACCATGCAGAGATCTTGTCCCCCTTGGTGATTATATGTGTTAAGTTGGAGAAAATATGTTGGTCTTTTACATAAATTATATCAAAATTGGGAAAACATGTCAGGATATTGCATAAATTACATAAAGATTGAATTACATGAGTTAATACATTTATATCAACCACAAAGTTCGAATGAGATATATTTGTTGTAGGTTTCAAAGTCTTGAACAAAAATATTTTATGCACAAAAATATTTTATGCATTTTACAGATATAATTTATGTTCTATATCGGCATAAGAGTGTTTTAGAGTTACTGGTAGCAGGTTATAGATACACGAAAAAACAAACAACAGTATTTATATCAGGTAACCATTAACATACTTAGCTCTGCACCATTTATGACTATGTATTACATGAGACTATAAGATTCCCACTTTTGAACACCTCAGATTTAGTAGATGATACAAAATTAACAAATATTGTTAAATATTTGTGGTATAAAAATTCCCAGACCTAGAAAAAAACTTTGCGATTATAATAAGTGTATCAATTTGAATGGTAAACAAATATGAATAGAAAAAAAGCGCTGCATTTTGGGCTTAAAACTGAAAAGGGAGGGGTATTCATTGCTAAGGAAAGATACTTAGTGAGCAGACTTTAGAAGGAAGGTAGAGCCATAATTTTGGTCAGACCTATTTTTGGAATTTACATGCTTCTAGATGTGGAGATATCAAATATTAATTTAGTACCTGATGTATGGCAAAAAATACTTCCTATGTTGTATGTAACCAGTAAGTTGGAAGGCTAAACAACAATATAAGGTATGTTTGAAAATTGTATTTGCTGACTTCGGTGATCATAAAAAGAAGTTGTTACAATTTTTAAGAGATGTCATAGAAATGAAAATTGTAAAAGACAACCAACCATTTTCTGTAATTAAAGAGGAAGATGCTAAGATGGTTTAGTTCATTCACATTTCAAGGTGTTAGTAGCATAATTTTATTGTTTTATAATCAGGGACTTCTGTAGATATTTTAAAAATCGGTACATGATTTCACTGAGATAAAACTATAGTTCAATTTTATTATATAATTATAATTATAGTTTATAGAATATAATTATAATTATAGTATATAACTGAACTGAAATAACTTTTTATAGTATTGTTTCCTTTCCAGAATGACACTGCCAATATTCCTCATTTTACAGATATAATTTATGTTCTATATCGGCAGTTGCTCATTAAAAGAAGTAAGTGTATATAATTAATATAAAATAGGGGGCATTTCTATTCATTTTACTACATTAATATTTACCTCCATTAATGAAGATATCATAGTGTTAACTATAAAGTTAATCACAATAATTTTCCTCATTGTCTCACTTCAATAAAGTGAATTATTTCATTTTCAATGTTTTTTTTTTCATTTTTTCAAAGTTGAAAGTATACTTAGATATCTTTTATAAGATTTTACATTGAATATATTGACACCAAAGAAAATTAATATTTTTGAAGAATATATTTTTATCCAAGTGAAAATGATGTTGGGGGACAGAGTGCATAGCCCCAAAATATGTTAAAGAAAATTTGGACTCAGCAAACTCAGGAAAGGTATTACTTTTAACCTTTCCATTAACTACCTGAAAAAATTTAGATAGAAGACCAGGAAAAGAACTAATATAGGAGATACATTTTCACATCATAAAGACTTATATTTGTGGTATGACCAATAATTATTTACCAAAGATGTACTCTTTCCACTTTCCTGTTAATTGCTTTCCTCCTCTTTGAGATCCTCAGAATAGCACTGAAGCCTCAAACCAGAGACTGTCTTTGGATTTTATGTCTTTATGAATTTGAAACTGTAAAAATTTTTTCTCCCGTTAACATGACTTATGTTAGTAAGTTATCTTCCTCAACAATGTGACACTCCATACTCTTACAGTTCATGGTAACAGAAACTTCTAAAGAAAAGACTTTGAACCCTCCCAAGATCCTTATGCATCTTTTGTCAAGGAAGTTAATGAGGTGAGAAATGAAATGCTGGGTTGTGCTTCCTGTAAAGAGATGTATTCACATTGCATTCAAAATAGTTTCAGCTTGCCTTAACTAGTAACTCAAAGGGGTGAATAATTCTGCTCAAGGATAATTGAAATCTGTTGTTTATTTTGTCAGTGTTATTTGATTCTTATCAATCCATTATATTGGATTTTAGTATCAAAGAAGTAGTAACAGAGAAAGTTTTACCTCATGAATATCTGAAAAAGTAAGAAAGCAATTCATGTGTTCAAGGCCATTATATATATAATGATCTGGAAACATTTTTGCTTTCTTACATTTCTTGATTCTTTTTAAAGTTTGCCTTTGATTTTAGTGCTTTTTGTTATATGAAGACATTTGCAGTAAATAAGAATTCTTGTGACTCTAGTGACGCTAACACAATTGTACATAGTATTTGGTTGACAATTATGAAAAATAATCATCATAAGTCACTTATTTCAGTTGCTACAACTCAATAGAAAAGAGACCCCCCCCCAACCTCACATTATGTTATTGCTTCCAAAAGAATTATCTTTTTAAAAATATAAGAAATACATACTCTTTGTCTTTATGGTCAATTTGTTTTCCTTTAACTTTGAAAAAATATATAAAATACTAATTTAAAAATCTGTACTTTAAATGTTTTTATATTTTTTGCCTTATTTTAGTGCTACCTTATTTTACCATATCTGGAAATATACAGTCAAAGAAGACTTAAAGTCAGTGTAATTATTAAGGGATTTAGGCAAGCAGATGATTAAATCTCCTAGTTATTGCTCTGAATTATTTAAATTGCTTAGCAATATCGCCGTAATTTACTAGATAATGGCATTTTGATCTGTACTTCTACATAACTTCATTTCTGCTGAATGCCCTTTTAAGAAACTGAATCTTATTATGTTTATGTGAATAAGAATATATCCAGTTTGTTTATATTTTTTCAGCAGGGGGCCAGGTAAAGAAGAGATAAGTGAGTTGAATACAGGAATACATTGCACATTTATTTTTTTTTTTGGATTGGGCAATGTTAAAATTTGAAGAAATGTTAGGCAAATACAGGATAAGTATAATAACTTCATTTTACATTAAATTTTATGTAAATTTCTTATTACTTAATTTTTGGAATTTTATAATGCTCATCTACATTTATGAATATCATTATCTGAAGTACAATATCTCTATTTTAGATATGTTTTACTCAGTGATAAACTTGTTCCCAAAATGTATTCCTCTGTTGTACTGGTTCATTGTCTTCAAAACTTGGGGAAACAAAGGAAAACGAGAAACTGGCAATAGTTTTAGCTTGCTAGTCATTATAATTTTTTGAAAGATTAATAAAACCAAGTTAGAAAAACAATCTAGTAAAGATCAATTCATAGCTATAGTTACTTGTTCCTAAATTTGAAATTGGTATATACATATGTGATTTCAAGCAAACAAAGTTTTCTTCCTGTTTCAATATCATAGCAACTACACTTTTTTTTAATCAATGCAATATTTTTGAAATGAGATGACACAGGCCATATATGAGACTTGTTAATGTGCTCTTTTGTAATTTAGTAAGCCTTGGTGTTGTCACTGAGAGTGTAAAGAATTTTCAATAAATATTGTCACAATACTGGGGGAAATTCTTCCACTCTGTTTGGGTTCTTCTAAGGTTAGGAAGACACATAAATTAACACCAGATAAATAATAGAAGAAAAATCCAAACTTAATAAGTTGTGTGGAGAATTTATGTGGTTGTAAATTCTGAAAAATAATGTAGTGACCTGGGTATTTATTCTATTGCTAGGGACCTGACATGTCAAAGAAGAGGAGCTTATATGACAGAAAAAAAAGAGGTTACCTTACCTTTTTCTTAGAGTAAGGATGAAATTCTTGAAAAGGACATTTTCATGGTTAAGTCTACATCTGGCTGAACCTCACTCCACCCACAAAGTTACATTATTCTAGGTCATAAAAAAGGGTGCAGTGATTGTTTCTCTGATTAAGAAAAGGGTAGAACTTAGGGCAAGACTATATTTTCTTTAATTAAGGAAGGAAAAAAGACTTAGGCAAGGATAGAAACTTTTCCCCAGCCTCACAGGACTTCAATACCTTTTAGCTCAAAATATTCTACATGTTAGAGCAGGCATATTGACACCAGTTCTGGAAATTTTGGGATGGTCTGCTTTTCACACCTTTGGGATATTTTGGGTAAATTAAATATAGAAAAATAGACTATGTTTAGAAAAAACAAAATGAGCATATAAGAAACTTAGACTAACCTCTGGAAATAAGGCCCTTCTCCTATAAGAACATATTCTTCCCTATAGTTAATGTGTTCACTCATAAAATGAAAAATCATTCATGTAGATAGCAGAAGAGAACATATCAGAAAGTATATTTTGATATGATATGCTAATGCAACCTGTATGAGTTTGCAGTTAGCTTCATTGTTAGGGAACATTCTTATTAGGAGGCACAACAGAATATTGAGCCCAGTGATTGCTGTAACAAATTGATATTGGCTATTTCAGTTCATTTATTACTTATATTTCAGTCTGAGTAGATATAAAGAGGGACAATATTAAATGATCACATTCCATGATTAAAACTTAAAAGCTATTTTCAGACTGTATGTAAGAATATTATGGATATGTTGAGGATGATTGTAAATTCAGTACAACTTTGAAAAATATGATTCAAAGAAAAAAAATAATTTCATTGGATATATACAGCTATATTCTTTTGATCCATTGGTGTGTTTGTGGTGTTGCTTACCAATATTATAGCTGCAATGCTTTAATCTATTTTGATTCTTCTAGAAATCTATAACACACTATACCAGGGAAGAATTGACTATACCAGAATGAAATCTTTCCAACTCTTCATTGTTTTATTTGCTTATAAACATTCCAGTTGAGCTACATGCAAATAGCCTCATATAAAGGGGGAGAACAAGTGTTAGAGAAGAGCTTTTGAGTCCCAATTTTGGTTGAAGATTATTTAAATTAGTTCCCTTGTTTATTTAATAAAACCATCCAGAAAATGCTTGAAAATGTGTTAGTTAGAAACTGGTTTTGAAACTTGACACATTGCCCACTGAGAGTTATAAAGATTTAAACTTGGAGTGGTAAGATTGTTGGAAATTTACAGAGAAATGATCTAAAAGTTCTTTCTTTCATTGTGAACTCACAATCCTGGGAAGAACAGATACAATGTAATGGCTTGAAGCACCAAATTAAATTTCCCGAATGTCAAGGACATGGCAGACATATTAGACTTAAATTTAAGTAATTTAAGGGCTGGGAGTATAGGGCTGGCAATTGTTCCATGGACTGATTACATAGAGTTTGGTTGGGTGGAAATTCAGTTCACAGGGTACCAGTACAAAATCAGATGCACATCCAGCCTTTTTCTAAACAATGGCTTTGTGGGTCCTTTCTGTGGAAACTTGAGAAAAAAGCAGCATGCATCTTTTGAGGAAAGCTGGGAGATATCAGTAAAAGCAGTGAGAGTAAGTAAAGGATGCAAAACTGAGAGGCTAAGAGGCTTAAAAATTTGTTACAAACATAATTTTTATCCATGTAAGTATACATTTTTCTATCAGGAGGAAACCTAGATAAGATGCCCAGATGCTTTGGAGACTGTAAACGAGATGCTCTCTCGTTTACAGTCAATGTCTTCTTAAGTGGTATTCATTAGTCAAGTTGCATTTTTTTACTAACCAATTGATTGATGTATATAGTCTAAGTTTGATGAACAGAACTTTACTTTATTCTAATGTCTCTGTACCTTCAATTGTGGTAAGTTGAGATATATTTTAAATCAGTTGCAACAAGGAATCAAAATCCCTTTATATTTTCTGGTCTATGTTATGGAAATTTAATGGATTAATAAAACTCCAAAACTGCTTCAACAGGCATACTTTCACAATATGTCATTTATTTGAGAGCTGTCATTTGAGACTCCTTAAATATCAACTCCAACATATAAATTGGTCTGCAACTTTTTATCTTTGTAATAGTTCTAGGAATTAACAAGTCGCTCTGGACATTCTGGGTTCATTTTACAGGTGACATCTGAGGCCTTGAACTTAACTAATCAGTAATTACTATGTAGGCTGCCTCAGCCTCTCTCCACAAGATGACTTAAAAATATAAGATGTATCTGCACCCGCTGCAGCACAAGTTTGATCCCTGGCCAGGGAGGTGACCCACATGGCACAGTAGACTTCTGCTGCCACTCTCACTGTCCCTCTCATCAGTGTATTTCAGTAGCTCTTTCGGTTCTGTTCCCCATTCTGTCTCTTGTTAATCCTCTCACCCCCCACAACTCTGGACTATACCTCAGTTCTTGCATTCATGTATAAATATATCATAAAAAAAAAGAAATATAAGGCGTATGGAATTTTCACATGGCATGTTAGTCCATATAGAAAGTCTATGAAAAGGAAACAGATCACAAGAAAATCATTTGAAATATAATCTTTAGTTAGAGTCCTATTTTAATTGAGAAGATGCTTCTGTAGAAATTAAGAGATGTTATCTAACAGATTTTTTTTTTTTTTCACTAAATCTGCTATTGTGTGTGTGGGGATTGTATAAGCAGAGTGAAGAAATCCATACAAATATCATTCTGCTTTATCAGGCATGAGTTGACATTAGCCTGTGCAGTGCAAAATAATTCTATATTTTTAAATCTTGTCTCAATGCCTTACCGACAGCACTGATAAACAAACAAATAAGCGAACAAATAAATGAATGAATGAATAAATAAATAAATGAATAAATAAAATCTGGTCCAAGTATCACTTCAAAAGTCAGAGACTTAACTGCCTGTATTCTTCACATTTTTTCCTGTGTTTGGGGAATTATATACATAACAATTAACTTTTTAAACCTTATATATTAACCTTGTATGATAAAAAGTGCCATAATAAGAGAGAGGCAAAGGATATGAGTCAGCAAATGCAAAGTAGGTTTTAGAAAAAAGTCAAGAAAAATAATTTGTTTCTGGAATATCCAGAAAGAACACAGTTCTTCTGACATCTTGAATTTGATCCACTGATACTGAATATAGCATTCCATATTCTAGAACTATGAATGATAAGTTTGTATTATTTTAAGTACTCTGTTGGTGGTAATGTGTTACAGTAGCAATAGAATAGTAACATCCTTATAAACTGGAATAAACTGGGATAATGGAAGTCTGAAAGGATAGCAACTTTTAGTTTTAAAGTGAATATGGTTGTGGTAATTAATTGTGGACCATATCTATTATATCATATTGCATTATCAATCAGAAAATCTGGACCAAACTTTGTAATAGGAAGTTTGGATGACAATATGCAAACTTTTACCCAAATAGAAAGTCTTCACTTATGTCTCAAACTAGTCACATAGAATTATAACATGACTTTGTGGGGGCCAATCCAGCTTACAGTAATATAATCATGCACTTCCATTGACAGCAATATGAGGAGAAATCATAAACTACTAAGGTAAAATTCTAAACACCAACCCAGGTGCCTGTGGCGTTGGGATCAAAACTCTCCTTATGGCATCAACACTTAAATAGAGGTATTTTTGCTCCTCTTGGCAAAGACTAGAAAGACCTAAGTTCAAGAGCTGGAGAAGACTTTGGAGAACTCATGATCATGAAAGTTAAAGCATCTCAAGTTGATTTAAATCAGTTTCTATATTTTTTTCTGATCTCAAGAGCACATTATCACAGCCAACAGTTTAAATTTGGGGGCTTGGTATCTTAGCACAACTATGGCTTTATCTATCTCACTTCTGTTTTTCTTTATCAATACCCTTGCACACAAGTAATTGCTTTTATCATAAACTACTAAGTCACTCCATGTGTATGCATCCATTTCTTGGTCAGTCAGGTTAATTATTTATCAATACATATATAAACACATATCATCTTGCATGTTCATTCAACATTTTTTCTTATTTATTACAGTTAAGCTCAATTCCCACTTCTATATGAGATTATTTTTCCTATTTGTACCATCTGGAAGAATCTCCAGGAACAATATTCTTCTAAACTAGCTTTCATTCCATGCACACTGTTTTTTTAAAAAAGCATATCATTTTACATATCCTCTACTGCTGTCTAGTAAACTTGTATATTTTTAAGAACCTTGTCCTTATGTTCATAAGAGTGAATTTTAGACTGAAATTCCTTTTCTATTGAAAATGGATTTTAGCTTTTTTTTTTTTTTAAAGATTTATTTATTTATGCATACAAGCACAGGGGTACAGGTCAGAAGTGTGGGGGGTGAGAGGATTCACCACAGAGAGCGGGG
>JAGFMF010011791.1:6323500-6347966 GCA_019455555.1 Galemys pyrenaicus | reverse complement strand
CCCTCCTGGCCGGCGGCAGGGATCGAACTCATGCTGCAGCGGCTGCGGTTTGCTTCATAGTGTGTTGCTTAACCCACTGCGCCACCAGGGAGGCCCCTGGATTTTAGCTTTTGAACTAGTTGACGTTCATCAAAACTATGGTGATAAAGACAGCGATAATTATTATTTTCCTGGTGTCTCAGTTGTGACCATTATAAGTGTAAATGCAAATATGAAAAGAATACAACAAATTAGCTGTTTTCAAAGAGGTCCCTATCCCTTGAACTTAGCACACTAATAAAATGAATCTACATGCTTCTAAAGGCACCCAGATGATGGTACCTAATTCAGGTTAAATTTGGGAACCCATCAAATTCTTCAGAAAATCTAATTTCATATTTTATAAGGATTTTAACATCCTATTCACTAACCCTCATACTTTCTGAGGATTTCTTCTTTCCTTCATGCATATTTAGTGTATGCAACTGGTGATAACCTCAGATATCTGATATTTTCCACTTAGAAATTCCAAGAACAGTTTTTAAGAACCCCCCACTCTAAACATGATCAGGACTTAGTCTCCTTGAAATTTATTTATGAAAAAAAAAAGATACTTCACTAAACCAAACAAACCCCAGAAATCTATAGAATTGAGACTATCAGAGGGGATGAGACAAGATATAGAGCAAATTGGGGAGGGGTGCCAAATAACCATGTGGAGGGAAGACATATAGTTTTGTTGTGGGGAGTAGTGTGATCTTATACCTCTACATCATAGAGAGTGCTGTATCAGAGTTATCTTGATTAAAACAAGAGAATAAAAATTACATTAGAAATTAAAAATAAAATGTACCTTAAAGTTTTTTTTTTTCTTTCATTTTAGAAGGACAGGTTTATTGGGAAAGGGAGAAAGTGAATAAGGGGAATTTTTTTGCTGCATAGTCACAAGGCCAGCTGGAGAGTGGTCTATACCTTAGTATTTTGAAAGACAAATGTTTATTTTACCTCCACTGAGATTCAACTTTGGAATGAGAATGAACTTCTCAATTTAGTAGTATACAAACTGGTGAAATTGATTATCTATTTCCTTATCCTGAATCATTCTCTAAATGAACTAGAGCCTTTTCTGCCATTAAATATTTCCATATTACAGCTATTACCTTTTTTCCCTTTATATATATATTTGACATCAATTGTAATCCCCATGTATTCCCCATCACCATATCACCAGTGCATCATCACCTTAGTCCCCTGTGCTCCCATTTGCACCCAACCCCCCCTCCCCCTCCTCACCAAGTAACCAAATAAGGATCAAGGAAATAAGAACAACAATAACAATAATAATAACAATAAAGACACAGCAAAAACCAAAAATGAAAAGACAAGGACAAACTGGGTATAGCTATTATTTTAAAAATATTATTTGAGTCTCATCAACATTTTATTGAAACAATGAAATTCAGAAATAATTCTTTGGTGTAGAGAGTAAAATTTTCTGGTTATGTTTTTAATTAATTTATTTGAATTGAAGTAACAATGGGGTGTCCCCATCAGGAGGTTTTTTTTTTATTTTTTTCTGAAGTAAGGAGTCAGTTTTTATGTCTGTATAATATGACTTGTCACTGTCCAAATGCCCTTGGCTTTAATGCTACTCATTTTAATAATTATTCATACTAACCAGATAACAGTCAATTTTAAATACTTCAATTTAATATTTTCAGTTATGATATATTTCTTGATTGTTTCTCTTTATTTGGCTTGTCCATGATAATAAAATTAACCTGATCTTCAATTTATAGTGTACTTTATAGACATAAACAATGTAAAATTAGTTATTTTAATTAAATCTCTCCTATCAAAATGAATCTAATTTTAGCATAGATAAATTAGATGTTTATGTGATTTTTACCTTGTCATATTCATATTATTTTTAACAAGAACTCTGATTCATTGCTGCTGGGATTGAAAAATGATATAAACACTTTGGAATTCAACTTGGCAATATTTTATAAAACTAAAGGACACTCATCATTAAATCTAGTAATCACACTCCTTGGTATTTACACAAGAGAGTTGAGAACTTTAGTCAACACCAAAGATACACAAATGTTTATAGCAGCTTTATTGATAATCCAAACCTTGGAAGAAATCAAGAGTTTTCTTAGTAGGTAAATAGATAAATAAACTGTTGTAACCCATACAATGAGATATGAGATATTACTAAGTGATAAAAATAAATGAGCTTTTGATGACCAACTCATTGTGAGTTTACCAAACCTTCAAGGATGAAATAATACCTATTCTTCTCAAACTCCTAAAAAAATTGATGAAGTGAGCTTTCTTCCAAATAAATTATATGAGGTTAACATTGCTCTGATATCAAAAGAAGACAAAAGTATTAGGATTAGAGCATCCTAATCCTAGTTCGATCCTTTTACTTGTAGTTGTTCAGTATAATAGAATTAAACTAGATTATTGTCTCAAATCATGTACAAAAATTAACTCACAATGGATAATATAATTGGATATAACACCTGAAATTACAAAATACATTAAAAAATAAAAATCAAGCAAGAGCTCCAGGGCATTGAGTCAACAGCAGCAGCAAGGGCAAAATAAGATAAACATAAAAGACTACATCAAACTGAAAACATGCATACAAAAAGAAACCATGATGTACAAGAAAAGACACTTTCCCGAATGGAAGAAAATATTTGTATGTCATAAATATGACCAGAGCTTATATCCAACATCTACAAAGAACTCATACAAATCAGCAATAATAAAAACAAATAATCCAATCAAAACAGGCAAAAGACCAAGATAGACATTTCTTTAAAGACTTACAAATGGGGGCCTCCCTGGTGGCGCAGTGGGTTAAGCAACACACTATGAGGCAGACCGCAGCCACTGCAGCATGAGTTCCATCCCTGCTGCCGGCCAGGAGGGGGACCCACATGGCACAGCAGACCTCTCCTGCTTTGCCCGCTGCTTCCCTCAGCAGTACTTTGGTTGATCTGCCTGTTCTGCTCCCCGCTCTCTGTGGTGAATCCTCTCACCCCCCACACCTCTGGCCTGTACGCCAGTGCTTGTATACATAAATAAATAAATCTTTAAAAAAAAAAAAAAGACAAATGGCCAACAGACAATGAAAACAATGATCAAAGTAACTTTTCATGGGGGGTATGCAAATCAAAACCACAATAAGATAACATCTCACAGCAATTCTAACCTGTGAGAATGGCTCATATTCAAAAACCAGAAATAACAGGTGCTGGGTGGAAATAGAGTGAATGCAAAATCACATGCTGTGTTATTGGGAATGTAGACTGACCCAGCTCCTATGGAAAACAATATGGAGGTTTCTCTATTATCATATGGTCTATCACATGATCAACCAACTTAACTCCTGGGAATATACCCAAGTAGTGCAAAATCACATACTGTGTGATGGCAGCTATAGCACATTCTAGAAAATGCCAAAACAATGGAGTATAGTAACTATGATTTTAAGAACACACACACACACACACACATATTAAAATCAACAACATAAAAGAAACCTCTTAAGAATATTTACCCTATTGGAGTTTGGAAGTGAGATCCTTTCCAAGAAAAAAAATAGTTTCTGAATTTAGTTTTTTGCTTAACAAAAAGTACAAAACATTATCATTGCTGGCTGCTTCATATACAATGGTAAACAATTCCATTGGCCAGTATTTTGAATGTGTGATAGCCACTTATTTCAGGTATACATTCTCAATGTATAACTTGGAATAGTTTGCTGCATTCACTTATTCAGAGTTAACATATGCCAAAAAAAAACAAAAAGTAAGAGATGAGAGGGTGTTCTGTTGGTTTTCAATAACAGTAGTATTCAGTGAGAAAAAAATTGATAATTATGAAAAATGCTTCAAATTCAACTTTTAAATTGCTCCAATGATTTTTCAATCTCAGTCTGCTCCAGTGAAAGATTATTTTATTCATCCTGCAAATAAAATTTTCTAAAAACTTAATATTTATATGCAATGGCAGACTTCTTCATGGTCCTTTGTTTGCTCATGGTAGCCATTACCGTCTGTTTCTCTTTAGTTAAGAGATGTATCACTGAAAAATTTTTATCTCTCTGCTGTGAGTTGTGAAGTTCAAGTGAGTCTTGAGTGTTCTTCATTATTACTAGAAGCAGTACTAATTTGAACACCTCAAATAGCTAAAGTTTCTGGAGCATGTAAAGAGTGCACTGGCAGTCAGTAGGAGATTTTGTCTAGCAAACTAATTTAGCAGAAAATTACTCCCCTACTAGGACTGTAAGTATTTAAGGCATTTTTTAAAGTAGTCAAAAGGTCCTGGAGATATATAAACGGCAACTGGAAAAATAGTGATTCTTGATCATGATAAATGGTAGGCACTGTAGCAAATGCATTACCCTGGTAAAATTCTGAAGGTGTCTTTTATTAGTATCTTTCATTCTTAGATGTCTCATTATTTGGCCATTAGTATTAATTGGGAACTCTTCATTTCTCACACAAAGATTCTATGACTTTGAACAGTTCAATTAACTATCCACACTGATTGTTTCAATGTCATAGCTACAACCCAGTGACTTTAAAATTTGTCTTAAGAACTTAGTGTAGATTTTACAAAGGCCACAAAATACAATCGATTCTAGTGTGGATAACTTAACATGAAATATCTCCACTTCAAAAACAAAAGAGAATCATCTCTATAGAAATGTTGTTACATTGATCTAATAAAGTAGTTCCATTGCTAGGAAGTTATTTCATTATGGAGTGTCACAACTTAACCCAGAAGTGTTTATAAGAATACTTATTGAGGCACTATGTTTAACATAAAAACAAAAAGAAACGTAATTACCATATTCAAAAACTAGCAATAAAAATCTTAAAAATCACTTAGATACAAGAAAAAATGAATAGTGAGATGCATATAATGGAATATTTTAAAAAGATAGAATAATATATATATATGCTAATATGCAAATGCCTACAGTCTCTAACAAGTGAAATGGCAATTTTCAGACATTATGGAATCTTTTATATTTATGACATATACTATATGAAGACATTCTTATTTTTAATTTAATTCTTGCTATTATATTTATTTGCCTTTCATTTTGTAACACTCATAAGTGAGTTTTAAATAGATTATTTTTCTGCTTTTATCTGATCAGCTGTCTTAAATCATTCATTTCTTCTTTTTCCAAGTTTGCATCTATAGAATTGTTGGTGGAAATTCTATGGGAACTACACCTAAAAAAGAAAGCAAACATTGTAAGAAAAAAAGTGTAAAATAAAATCAACCAATATAAATTTTCCATAAAATAGAATATAAAGGTTAGACAAAAATAATGTAGCAATTTGAATGAGTAATACTAGGGAATGAGAGCAAAGCATATTAAATCCTAAGTGGAAGCAATGTCACTAGCAAGGAAGAATCATATGTAAAAACCAATCATATGTAAAGAACACCTTGAAAAACTGCATGAATATTACACATAGAATGTTTATCTGCTTAATATGAGTAACAAACCACTAAATAATTTAGTGGCTGAAAGTTGAAAACTTTTATTAACTTCATAATTTTTTTTGAATCATAGTAATTTCACACTACTCAATTCTATAGTTGTTCTACTTCCACTCAAATTTCTGTAATCAGTTGCTATTAGTTAGGAGTCAATGGTTTTGAGTTGTACCAACAGAGATTAATTGGACTTTATAACTCCTATTCTCGAATATCTTATCCTGACTCTCAGTTGGTGTTACTCATAATGCTCCTAATAGAAGAAACGACAGAAAAAAACTTACTTTTCTGCCAACTGTTTACATCCTGTTTGATATAATTCTTGAACAAACAATGCATAAGTTAAAACTCAAAGTCACAGTAAAACCCTGTTCAGAGAGAGATGACAAGCCCTGAATAAATGACCGTGTTAATAAATACAACGTGGCTCAAAAATAATTTAAGTTAATATTTTTTAATTTACCAAGTTAAAAAGGTGTAATTCTATCCAGAACAACTTTATATGAAAACAAAATAACAAAGTAAAGGTCAACATTAATTTAATAAATGTTACATTTATTAAACACACATACTTTTAAAATATGGTTGAAACTGTTTAAGCATCAAATGATAAAAAGAATGTTTAACTGTCTGTGGTCCTAAAAAAGAAACTGAAGCATGTGCAAACATTTCTGAATCACATGTGAACTTTGAATTCTAATTCAACTGGATATATATATGTGGACACAGGCAGAATTATGTACATGTTTTTATAGTAACATTATACGAATATGGCAACCAATATTTCAGTTTAAAACACAGTAATGTGTTATTTTATACCTATTAGAATTAGAACGGTGAAAGCTACTTGACTCAAGCACAATAAAAATTGGAAAACACTGATCAAGGGAATACTGCTGTTTTCTTGGAAAGATGGTGGAAAATACAAGTGTTGATGTGTGTCCACTGCAAGGGACACATTGAGTGGAACAGTGGTTACAGGATCATAAATTGGGCAGTAAGATGTATTATAATGGTGCACACCCTCACCTTATAATGATACACACACTCACAAAATATGCATCCCCATAAAGAGATATTCTGAAGAGACAGGATTATAGTTAGTTCTGTTTGTAATTTTTGAGTTAGAGTTAACAACATCTCATTCAAAAGCTGTTGAATTATAGTATGTGCAATGATGTAAAATTCTGCTGAAAAATTCTGGCTGATTTTTTTTTTTTTTGCCCAGTGTAGTACCTAAAACAGGAACATAATTAAAGTCAAGTATTTTCTCATTGCTTGGGATTAGGTAAATGACCATAGCCAGGAATGAGTAAAATAATAGCATTTAATCTGATTTATATTCATCCATATTTTCTGTTTTCCTTCTCAATATGAGATTGTGAGAAAATGTTGCTTTATTTTACTAAGGCCTATGCTCATAAGTTTGTTACAAATTCATTATGGGAATAGATTCAACTCTATTGCATATTGCTTCCTTTAAATGTATTTTTAAAAAACTATTTATTAAATAATCAACACTCAATAAGTAAGTACGATGTTTCTCTATATTACCACACTTGATACTATCAGTTTCTTATCTTAGAGACATTGTACAGAATGTTGTAAATACACTTATTGCATCACTGTTTTTGCATGTAATTGTTTTTTTTTAAATCTCATTATTCTTTACCAGATAGAAAAAAAATATATTTTGTGTTTTTCAGCTTTAAACAAGTCACCAGTTTCACAAATCAGAAACATTATTAAACCTTTCAATATAGTCTTTGTAAACTGTTGCTCAGGAATTTACAATTACTCAATTTACCTTTAACATCACATAAGTGGCAGTTGGTGACTGGGGTCATAGAAAGATGAGGATTTAAGGAAACCTGATGAGAGGGATGATTCTCACTATTGTCCTTCATGTAATAATTAATTGGACTTCAGGTTTTCTTTCTCATATAAATAATAGGGAAATAGTGTTCATCTTTGCTTTTGTATTGGGATTTATGATTTATTAGATTAGTTCACTTATTACATTTGACTCCATTTGTCACTATCAAATCACATTGACTAGCTGTAACTAAACTTACCTTTTAAAGATATCATCATTTATTTACTACAATGTCTAGCATTTTCTACCTCAAAGGTAATTCTGATTAAGATTTGAGCTTTTTTCTTTTCCCCATTGAGTTCCTATCTTTGACCTGATGGAATTTTGACTTTGCTTTCGCTTTTGGCATATGAGAATCTGAAATAGGGGAAGGAGGATACTCTGACTGAAACAGGGCCAGAGGAGGCTCCGAGGCCAGAGAGCCCCCCAAAAGCCCCTAAAGGCCAAAGGTCACAAACCAGAATCAAGGGCTTTAGCAACAGAGGCTATAGCCTATCAGAGGACAGTGCCCAACACAGGTTCTCACCCATGCACACAACTGCAAGGAACTTCAGGCTACAGGAACAACAACCATGGGGTTTATTTATAAACAGGAGAAACAAGAATGCTTACGTATCCACAAGAGGCTAGCTGCTTCATCTGGACAGCATCAGTGTTGGCAGTCACTGGTCACCAGTTCTAGGCAGCACTGTCCGGTAGCAATGACCACTATGGGCCTGCAGAGGCAGTGTTCCAGCATTACAGCTCTTAAGAGTTGTTGGTTTATACCACCAACAAACAGTATTTTGAGACACCAGGCCCAGGGCCTTTGGTGCTCCTTCCAGTCAGTGTCACAGACAGGACCAAGTCCCAGTCTTTACAAAGTCCTTCAGTCTCTCTCCCCTCCTCAGAGGGCAGCTGCTGGAGGCTTCCCTCCTTTCTTCGAAGGCTGGAACCATCTTCTCTTCCTCTGCAGGAGCTTTTCTTTCTCTGCTGTTTCTTCAGACCCCTTCTTCCTCTGGGCTGCTGCTTCTCTGTCCACTCCTCCAGCTCACTCTGAATCCCAATATCTTAATCCCAATGTCAATTGTCCCTTCAATCCGGCCTTATAATCACTTTCAAAGTGCCCCCCCCCCCAACACAGTCTGATTAGTCTATTTTCCAATCCTGCACCTGATTGGTCCATTTTGGCCTGTTTCAGAACTCAGGAAGTGTAATTTACAAGAGGGCCTCTGCTACCACTAACGTGGTGAGAGGCGGAGTCATGGTATCAATCAACCCTAGCTCATACCCAATTGGTCCATTCCATGATCCAGGCAGCACACTGCTCAATAAAAAAAATTTTTCTGAGGAAGGACTGCCACACTAACTTGCAGGGGAGCCAGAGACCACTCCTCCTGCTGACTGCAGCCAGGTAACAAACCTTTGAGATTTCAGAAAGATGTGTCAACTCCATATTAAAGAAGGCTGAATTGATATTTAAAGATTCCAAAGTGTCTTACATATTTTTTAAGTATTGTTATAATATATATTCTTTGGTCTATAATCAATACTGAGAGGCTGGAAGCAATGATGTTAGCTAGATACCTAAATAAGCCCTAGAAAATAAGCTTTTACTAGCTTGTAAGCAAAATAATTGTTAGGTAATTTGGACACAGAAATAGAAATTGATGGGGATGTTTAAATTATTCTTCATGGGTAAATGCTCATTTTCACATTTCATACTTTATAATATCTTATAATTGTTAAAACACCATGTTGGTTACTAAGAATGTAGGGGGCAAACAGAAATACCAGTGGGTATGCTATTGTGAAGTTATTTCCTCAAACAAATGTTTTCTCTGTAACTATTCTTTTCTTGCGCCTTTCTACAGGTATTGTTCTGACCAATATATCATGTTAAAGGTCTAGTCATTACCTTGATGCATGAGATTCATTTTACTGGTTAGGAAGGCATGGTTGGTATAGCAGTTTTAATCAAATACATAATTTAGGCAAGTTTGAAAGAGCATTTTTTTCCTATACATAAATGTCTTTCTATAATGTTGCTTCTATGTATTTGCTTCTTTGAAGTTAATAAAACAAACAAACTAAAAGCAAAAAAAAAAACAAACAAACAAACAAACAAAAAAACTTCAGGCTCCTTGATTAGAAGGCTATAAGAAGCAGGGAAAGTTCCAAAACCAAGTTTATATTACTAAAATGAATATTGGAACATTGTAGCAAATGAAAAGTATGGAGATTGTATAAAGTATAGAAAGAATAGCTATGGGACTCAATAGTTTTTATATTAGACCAAATTCTACACTAATCTAGACAGATGAGCCTCTATATGCTAGTAATTTGAACTTCCTTAAGTAAAAGTGAGGGATTTAGGGATGTCCCTGGTGGTGCAGGTGTTAAAGTCTCAGTGCAATCAAGCTATCCTAGCCACTATAGCATGAGTTTGATCCATGTGACCCTCATGGTGTAGCAGACATATCCTGTCTTGCCCACTGCTCCCCTCAGCAGTGTATTTCAGTCGATCTGCCTCTTCTGTCGATCTGCTCCCCACTTTGTCTCTGGTGAATCTTTTCACCCTCCACACTTCTGGCCTATACCCCAGCTCTTGTATGCATAAAAAAAAATCTTTATTTTTTATTAGCAGTGAAAACTTGGTGATGCTGCTTATGACAAACTTGCTGACTGATCTAAGTACTTAACATAAGTGATTATTTACCATCCTGTAACCTGGATGGACACATGTTGTGACTTTGGGAGAGTTCTAAATAGTAGACATGGAAATCATGGATGTAATTATAAATTTCACATTAAGTCTGTGTTAATGAATAGATTCCATGCACAGAACAAAACTTCCAGTGGTACCCAGGAAATAAGAATAGGTTAAAACAGTTTTCAGAAAACGTATCTACTTAATTGTTTAGTTTGTCAAATATCTTAGTTATGATGAGTCATAACTAGATGGATGTAACAATGATCAACTTAATTTCCTTCATAGAGGAATTCAAATATATTTCAGTTGAAGGCAATATGATGCTCTGAGCCACAAAGCACGAAAATCATTATTTTATTTTGTTCTACCTTTTATCATTTCTGTCCATGACCAACTAACTTCCATGTTGGTCAACCTACTTCAGCCAGCTCTGCTTTTCAGTGATCAGGAAGAAGCAGGTCAAAGAAGCAGAAAAAAATGCTAAGTATGATTTTAAAATATTCCTGTACTACTGAGAAATTTATAAAGATAAAATAGTAACATCTGAGACAAAATGGATGGATCTTGAGGTGATAATGATGTGAAATAAGTCAGAAAATGAAAGACATTATTGGATGGTCTCAGTCAACTGTGGATTATAAATGACCAAAGAGAACAAAAAGCAAAACAACAATAATAATATTTAGAATCTATGAGTCTTTTACTGGTTACCAGAGTGAATAGAGGAAGGAAGAAAATAGGGAAGGGAAGGTGGCAGTTTGTGGCAATGTGGTAATGGATTTCTGGTGGTTGAGCAAGTCGTATATATATATGGAGATGTGAAGTTTTACTCCTCAATGTATACCATTATATAATATAATCTAGTGGCAAATCATTAAAATTTAATAAAGTAAATAAATAAAAATATGCCTGGAAGCTGTGCATAATAAATCCACTACTTCCTGGTGTTTAGTAATGAGGCTAAAAGAATATGTCACCTATATAGCAAAATATCTGACAGTCTAATGATATCAAAATGGTGAAAAAAATACATTGTACCAAAAGTTATTTAGAAACTTAAATACCTGAACAATCTTTCATTTTTCTGTTGTATGCATTAAACTTTTCTCCTGGTGGAAAATATACTGAGTCCCAGCTAGTAACTTCATTGAAAACATTCTCCAAGGTTTCTATGTGATATGATAGATAGTCTCCTCAGTCAATTCCAGGAACTCTTTGTTGTATCGTGACCTCTATAGAGCATGACACAATAAAAATCAACAGTAAACTTGGCTTAACTCAGGAGGTGAGGAGGCACAGCAGTGCAAAAAATCCACAGAGGTGGACTAAGGGGACAAATTAGAAGTGTCTTCCTGCTAAAAGGGTGAAATATTTATTTTTTCTTGGTTATGCTAATGATGTTGAAAGTGTTCTCTAGTAAGAAATAAGTTTCAGACTCTGCATACAATGGATTAAAGCAAGAGTCCCCTTCATTAGTTAGACCAGAGAGGATCTAGCATACTGGGGTCAATCAAAGACTATTGTATTTTAAAGGCTTTTGTTGGTTTTAATGGTTGTGATGAAACACAGAAGCTAGGTTTGACATTTCCTATTCCAATACTGCCCCAGGTAGAAAAATTTGCTCTACACCTGGAAATTAAAATTCAAGTTCTGTGTCCCTAGCACATTCAGGATACGATTATATTGAGGTAATGAGTAACCATTTCAAATCCTGCATTCAGAAAAAGGAAGAATGGGAAACATAAGCAGTCATTACTCTGGGAAGGAACTGGAGGCTCCTTGCACTGGCAGGATAGTTAATTCCTGTTAGACCATCTGTCAGTGGCTGAATTTGCTCTCTGGCAGGAGTTACCATTTTCATTGTCCTCTATGGCCTCTGGATCCTTCTTTCTGGAAGGTTTATTTTGTCTATTATATTCTCTGTCCACATGTGAAGTTGGCAGTGAAACAGATGTCCTTTTGAGAGGCTGAATGGTTTTAAAATGACAATTATGTTGATGTAGGTTTGTTGGACTTAGTGATCTTTGTGAAGGGTTGCAGGCTAGGCTGATGATATTTTTCCTTTGTCTACATTTTGCCTTGTATTTCCTTTTCTTTTGCTATACAATTCTCAAAAAACAAAACAAACAAGAAAACCTCTAGAGTACTTCTTATTAAAAAAAAAAAAACACTCTGTTTTGTCATATTCACATGGTCCTATACACCTGTTACATCTAACACTGTGCAGTTTGAGATAGTACCCTGGTTGTAAAGTACATGATAGATAAATGAGTACAGAAAGATATTTATATGCTTAGAGATACAGACTGAAAGAATGGTAGACACACACAGAAAATATACCTGGAAAAATACTATATATTGACCAAAGACAAAAGAGAGGACACTTTTTTTTACACACATAACACCCAGTGTTACTGCTATTTCCAGTTGCTGTATAATGAAATCTAATCTAATCTCTCATAGGGCTGTGTAATGAAAGCTAAACATACCCGTATGTAGAGCACTGGTGCACCACATGAGAGAAACTGCAGAATCATGTGTCTTGAGCTTATATAGGTGCTGACACATCTATTTCTACTTCCTTCTGGAATTAAGAGGAATAACTTATCTCTTTTTCTGAAATGTAAACAAATCTTCTCTTGCAGAAGAAGGTGAAATTCAAGAGCTAGGAATTAAACTTTGGCTCCTGGAGAGATAAGGATAGGCATCATTATCCTTTGAACAGGAGCAGATGTATCTGGTGAAAGGGGGGAAGGTTGCATTTGTCTATCACCTTAAGAATTTAAAGAGCAGATGGTACTGGGGGAAATAAAAGAGACATTTTCTATCATTACAACTCACAATTTCTGTTTTTTAGGAGGTCTGGACAAAGCAGAAATACCAAGATATCCCAAAAGTCTTACTAGACACACCACCAGTCTTACTAGATGAAAATTTTAAGTCTGCAACTAATATGTTTAGGTTCCATTCACAATCTGTCTCTTCTAGTTGTGTGGTTAAAAACTAGACAATTATGGGCCTCCCTGGTAGTGCAGCAGGTTGAGCACCGCACTGTGAAGCACCTGTGGCACAGCAGCAAGAATTCGATTCCCGGCCAGGAAGGGAACCCACATGGCGCCTGTTCTGCTCCCCACTCTGTCTCTGGTGAATCCTCTCACCTCCCGTGACTCTGGCCTGTACCCCTGCTCTTGTATGCATAAATAAATAATCTTAAAAAAGAAAAAAACACCTAGACTAATTGCAAAGTGGGTGGGAGTCAGTGTGAACAACAGTTCAAATCAGACATCTTATCGACTCCCATTTCCATAGTTAGGCTAGGAGCTTATAATGGAAGTATTGGAAGAAGACCAGAGGAACAACTCTATCTCCTACTTAAACTCCACCCTGAAAATCTGTTGCTTCCATTTGAGACACAACAGCAGTTGCTTTCTGACCCAACAATATGCCATATTGTCAAGCCACTGTTAATGAATAGGTGCATGTTTCCTTCAGAGAAGGTCTTTGTTAATGTGACTGCACTCTTCTTTAATTCTCTCAGAAAGTGGCTAACTATATGCTGTTATTCCTTTCTCATACACTTTCCTAATTGTGGCAAAAGAAGTTAGTTTTTAACATCTCTATATTATTTTGCTGGGGTTAGCATAAAATGGCATCACAGCCTTGGAGACAAACCAAGAAAAAAAGTGTGTCTTCTTATAGTGATGGAGGCTGAACACCCAAGATCAAAGTATCAGCAAAGGTGGTTTCTTATGAGACTTTTCCTCTCTCCTTGGTTTGTCTTCTCTCTTATCTATTTGATCTATTTCTTAATCTCCTTTTATAGTACTTTTGTCATATTAGGGACTACAGTTATAAACTCATATTTTTAATATTCAATATTTTATTTATTTACCTATGTAAGAACTGGAGCATAGGGTAGAGTTGTGGAGATTAGAGGATTCACCAGAGACAGTGTGGGGAGCAGAACAGGCAGGTCTTCTGAAATACACTGCTGAGGAGAGCAGCAATGAGACAGGAGAAGTCTGCTGCACCATGTGGATTAGCTCCTGTCCAGGGATTGAACTCACAATGCAATAGGTGTTGATAGCTCATTGCACTCTGTTTTTAAATACTTCACCAACAAGGAGGCCTTTATAAACTAATTTTAAATTAACTAACAGGCCTCCCTGGTGGCACAAGGGGTTGAGTGCAGCACTGTGTGGCTTCCTGAGCCACTGCAGCACAAGTTCAATACCAGCCAGGGAGGAGACCCAAGTGGTGTGACAGATCTCTTCTGCCTTGTTTGCTGCTCCCCTTAGCAATGTATTTCAGTTGACCTGCCTGTTCTGCTCCCCATTCTGTCTCTGGTGACTCTTCTCACCCCCAGTGCCTCTGGCCTTTACCCCAGCTCTTGTATGCATAAGTAAAAAAGAATTATATCTTTAAAAATAAATAAATTAACTAACACATTTTAGGTTTTATCTCCAAATATGGTCATATTCTAAGGTACTTGGAGACTAGTAGTTCAACATGTAAATTTTTGAGAAACATAATCCAGACCATAACAATTTCTTTTTATACAATATCATCGGTAACTTATCTGCCTTATGAGGGAAGACAGATAATTTTTGTCATATTTTGCTACTGCATTCTGAGTCTATAATGTGAGTCCCAGCCATCTGCTGCTGGACAACTTCCATTAAACCATTGACACATGTTCTGTTATTTCCAGTAACCCAGGTCCAAATTAAAAAAAAAATCTGTATCAATTGAAATTAGTGTCATATAATAATAACGACCCTCCATTTAAAAGCAGTATAAATAAGATACACAATTTTCATTTTCAGGTTCTTAGGTGGCGCACAGCTTGCAAACCTCCTCAACCCCATGTATCCCAAGGGACATAAGTTCTAATCATCTTATTGCTCTACTACTGTGCTTCTAAGAATACATTATGTCTGCATTCTAATTGTTGGGAAAAATAATTCTTGACAGGGACTACTATTCTGGAGACTATTTGGGAAATCTTCCACATCGTAATTCTGTGTATATTCTATGGACTACAACTTAGCAGGAGATGATACCTAGCTATAGGGGGACAAAAGAGTGTTGCTTTTCTTCTGGGTAGCAAAATGCTGATCTGAAACTTGGAGGATCAATACTGAGTGAGTTAATGTTCACAGGTTCCAGGAATCAGGACTGGAGGTATGATGAGGACCATTACGCAACTTGATACTTAAGTGAAATACTTGAGTGAAAGAAAAATATAAAGTCAATCTGCAGGTGATTGTGAAAGTAATCAGACCAAAACAAAAATTTCTCCCTAATGACAGAGAAGGATTGAAATATTTGTGCGGAAATGTTGTAAACTGCCTTGTACTATAAGAAAGGTTTTCTGAGGTAATCTCTCTGCCACACTCAGTTTTTATAAAATGGTCAGCCCTTTTTGACGACTGCATCTAATTCTTATTCCTACTTTCCTATAATCCAGTTTACCCACAGGACTCTGTTGTGCTTCTAATCAATCTCAAATTTCTTTCTTTCTTAACCAGAAACTTCATAAAGATAATTTCTGTTCTCATTGTTGCAGTTATAAAACTTAAAAAGAATGTTTATTTAGTTAACATACTTAAATAATGCCCACTCTGATAAATGTAAATGCTTTAAGTATTATTAATGTTTATTTAATCCTCAAAACTTTACAGATGAATAAACTGAGACAGAATGAATTTAGTGTCTTGGTCAGTGTCATTTTAAACCAAGTTATGGTGTAGAGGTAGTTGAGAAATACATTTAGAGATCAAATAGATACTTTAAAGTGTCAGTATTTATTAATTACTAATAAAAGATTAGAGGATGGTTTAGAGTATAATGTGGTTTCCTACTCTTCAATGAGAGTGAAATTAGTCAACACAACTTCAGACTTTTCAGTGCACAAGAACATACCCTCTGTTCAGGCAGGCTATTGAGAAGAGGAACCAGTGGAGTTAGTCATTCATGTTCTAGTTCCTCCATCAAACACTACTCAGCAAGTCTTTCTTATTTTTCCAGACTGGAATGAAGGGGTCAGACAAGAGGTCTGAAGTGGTGCTTGAATAACTGTCCCTTTATATGGAAACTTGATGAGTGATGAACAAGTATTCCCATTTGAGAGACTCTCTAAACTTGTTAGTTCTTTGTCACTTTGTGACTTTTATTGCTATCCCTTACTAAATTCTCAAGATCTCTGTTTATATATCTTAAAGTTTTAGTCACCATAGTATTAATTTTATTTTAAAAAGAACACAACAGCTTGCTGCTTAGTAAACATTTTTTCTGCTTTCAATTTTAAATCAATATTTATAATATGGACACATCTGCTGTTTGAATATTCTTCAACTAGTTCATCCTATTTGATTGGCTTATATTGACCACCATATTTAAAGGGGAAATGAGTCTTTAGAAAATTTCTTATGTTAAATTCTATGCTGCACTGTGTAATGGTAGGATTTCTCTTTTTACAGCTTTAAGTAATAATAGTAAATAAATAAATTTAATCAGTAATCTGATAAATACATCAATAAAATAATTATTTTTAAACAAAAATAATTTCATATTCCTTGTTTAGGATGGATACATTTGTAATATAGTTTATGTAATATGTTATTATTTTAGCATATAGGTATATAGTGTTTAATCTGTGGACATAAAATGAATACCTATTATTGACGTGAAGTAGAAGGAATAAGGATATGCAAAAGTTGTTGTGAATAAACACAAAAATAATTCAAACAACACTGGTGATAACAAGGTTTGGTTATGATTTATAGTGGTGGCATTTGACATAGATTTATTGAATATGGCTGGTTTTCAATATATATTTGTAGAATATGGCCAGTGTTCAACATGTACTTGTTGAATAAATGAATTATTGACAATGAAAATTATTTGGAGTTTTTTTTTTTTTTTCTTATCCTGTTTTTGTTCTACCCCTTTGGGTTTTAAATGATCAGTTTTCATTACATGCACATTCTTCCTACTTATCCCTCAGGTCTCATTTATTGAAACTTGAAAATACTAATCCTCTCCTACAATATTCTACATAGATTCTATCTTAGAGGGAGATGCAGCATGTGTTCCTAGCACAAAGGGAGAGTGATATCTCTTGATAATTAATCTTTCATAGAACTGAATTTTTTATAACTATTTTGCAGAATTTAACATTATTCTAAACAAAAAGGTCTAATCCAATGCTTCTTTAGTAACACACTTCTGGGTATTACTCAAAACCAAACAATAACATTTGAGTTATGATAGTAAGGTCAGAATATTAAGGTTGCTATTTTCAAGTTCCCATAGATTTGGATGTAGCTTATGTTTAATACTATAGATTAAAAATGCTGTGCTGGAATGATTCATAGACTATCCCACCATGTTTTTAAGCAGTTGAGATTTATCCTTGTGTCTTGGCCACAATTCTATATTTCCCACTGTTAAAACAACAACTGTCAAATCAGTTGCTGCCCTAAACCTACAGGAAATTATTTTTTTAACTAAAAAAAAATAAATACATTATCTATACTTATACCTATATATCAGGACTTTGAGGAATTGTCAGTTAATACTGTATGTACAAAAAATTTGCCTAGAAATAAGATACCTATAATGTGAACATTTTAAGAATTATAGATAGAATAAGAGCAATTTTACTACAATATTTAAAAGTTCTGTGAACAATGATTATAAGGTTTTTATATGGTCTCAGAGCAAAAAAGAAAAAGATCATTTGAAGTAAATTGCGTTACTATTATAGAACTAGTTTTATAGCTGGTTTCAGTTTAAAGAGGAAGATTGAAATAGCACAGACTTTCATTTTGCTAATTTATTATTGCAAATTAAAAAATATTAAGTCACATTTCACCTGCTAAGAAGTGCTTTTTTAAGAATTAAGAACTATAAATCCAGTGAACAAGATTTATTCTTAGATTTTTATCATTGAACCCTGAGAAAAAATATGAACATTATTTGCTGATTTTAATTGTAAGCAGGTCTGGAGTCTTGACAAATGTGTCATATGTCCATGATGCCTTATTCCTCTGACAATAAGTTTCCCATGATTGTTCAGTGTCTGTTAGGTCAGCTTATCTGCAGCTTTATATGAACAAAAACTGTATTTATCTCTAGGGATATGAGCATATGTGTGAATCAATATCAATGATCATTAGTAAAAGTAGATGGTCTATATATACATTTTTATTTTAAGTGATATGTATTATTAAATCGGATTTTATAAAATAGGATACTATGTATAGTTTGCTTTTAAAATAAGCTTTCCATTTTTTAAGAGGTTTATTTTATTTATGCATGCATGCAAGAGCTGAAGTGTACACTAGCGGTGATGGAAAGGGTGAGAATATACACCAGAGGGCATAGTAGTGAGCAGAACAGGCAGATCTACTGAAATACACTGCTGCAGTAAGAAGCAGGTAAGACAGGAGAGTCAACTGTGCCATGTATGTCACCTCCCTGGCCAGGGATTGAACTTGCATTGTAGTGGCTGGCAATAACTTCATAGTGCTGAGACTTAATCAGTTGGGCGACCAGGGAGGCCCCTAAAATTTCCTTTTTTAAGTTGTACTATTTTGTATTAGACAATGTTGGTATACAACACTGTAAATGATGTTGGGTACAGGTTCACATCTCCTCAAATGTATGTTTCCAAACCACACCCACCAGCAAAGCACCCAAAGTCTCCATCCTAGTCCACTTGGACACTCCTCCCTTTGCTAACACAATCTACCCTCATCTTCTGGTAGCCCTGATTCAGATTCAGCAGTCAGATTCCTAGGGTTTCTTAGGTTCATTCAGTTTATATATTTCTATGTTTTATTTATTTATTAGAATGTTTTCTTTTTTAAAATGAAAAGAATTTAAGTTGGTAAGCTCAACTACATTTTATTTGCATACCAAAAAGTACATTCATATTTAAGTAAAATAATGCAAACTACTTATAATTCAAATTGAAATTTGGGGGCAAAAATAGGTGAATGGAGTCAAAAAGTACAAACTTCTCGTTATAAAATAAATATCATGGGGATGCAATGTATAGCTTGGTGACTATAATTAATAGCATTGTGTTCCATATTTGAAAGTTGCTAAGAGAGTATATCTTAAAAGTTCTCATCACAAGAAAAACTGGTAATATATGATACCCAGAATTATTATGATGATCATTTTGCAATACACACAATATCAAATTATTATTTTGTATACCTGAAACTAATATAAAATTCCATATCAATTATACATCAACTAAAAGAAAAACCACACTAAAATTCCCAGTATGACCATAGGGATTGTATCTGTGTATATAATATAAACATCTATGAAGATCAGCATTATATAATTTATTTCACATCAGTCTGTCCTTATCCATTAAGGTCGGTCTTTTATTCTTACTTGAAAAGTAAAATGAAGTGAAGAAAAGGTGGTATTGTTAAGGTCATATTAATCTATAATAAATTAGTTTTAATGTGTCAAGTAGTGAGTCCACCCCAAAAGCTCATCACTTTTCATTTTACTTTTTGAGGTAAATGAGTCAGGGAGACTGATAGCCACCTACGAGGACATTACTCTTGAAAGCCCAAATGTAGCATAAAGGAAATGGACATTCGTTGGCGCTAACAGTAATCTCAGAGGATCTTTATAGGTATCAGCTTAGTCATAAATTGACAGAGAACCTTGTTTGCCCTTGACTGTCAGAATCGTATGAAAAGATGTTTAAAATGCTTTGAAAAACTTTAATGGATGACCATTTGTTTAAACTCCAGCTGTGATACTTTGCTTATGTTGTTTCCATTTTTTTTTTTTCCTGGAAGCTTTACAATAATAAATTTAAGACCTCCAGCTGTAGATTTCATAGCTTCTCGGTGTTTCTATAATTGAATTATTGATCAAATTGCACTTGAGTTATCAGGATAGTTATTTTTAATTAACATTTTGATCCCTCTTCAATAGCATTCCACACTTAGATGATGATATCTTTGTAGAGTTAAAGTTGATTTTGAGACTTTTGCAAATGGACTGCATTTTGTAAATAAGACTGCTGCATGAGTTATTTCATAAAAATATATGTTGTTAATCGCCCACTGCTCCCCTCAGCAGTATATTTCAGTAAATCTGCCAGTTCTGCTCCCCACTGTATCTCTGGTGAATATACTCACATCCCACCACTTTACTTCAGGCCTACATCTCAGTTCTTCATATGTATGAATAAATAAACAAATCTTTAAAAAAATATATGTTGTTATGATGCTTCAAATTGGTATTTATAAAAACTAATGATCTGGCATAAAAAAATGAATGTAGGCATTAAAACATCCTTTTATCTTGTTTTGGAATTTGTAATTTTGATGGATACCTATCAAATTATAACATGAAATAATTCTTAATCTTTATATCTTAGAAAATTACTTTTTGTGTTGGTTTTCAATTATTTTTATGCCCAAATCAACTGAAATGCATTGCTGAAGGGAGCAGCAGGTGAGGCAGGAGAGGTCTGCTGCACCATGTTGGGGCTGTGACGTAACCCCTTGCCAAGGAGGTCCCTCAGATGTCTTATTTTCATAGTTTTTGTTTCCTGGTTGTTTAGTAATATTCAGTATAATAGATA
Organism: Galemys pyrenaicus; assembly: GCA_019455555.1. Taxonomy (NCBI): domain Eukaryota; kingdom Metazoa; phylum Chordata; class Mammalia; order Eulipotyphla; family Talpidae; genus Galemys; species Galemys pyrenaicus. The sequence goes on along the minus strand of JAGFMF010011791.1, from coordinate 6,327,248 downwards.
AGTATATAGGAATATAAATACAAGAATCTTCCTCTAAGTCAGCAGAAACTCTATGTCAAATAGGCACTATTTTTCTATAATTGTTCTTTTTGCAACACTGCTTTTTAGTTTCATAAACCTCTATAATGAAGAGTCTTATGGTTTTGGTGATGGTGTCTAGTTCTGATATTCTCTAAACTATAACATAAAGTAGTCTATGTTCTTGAGATACTAATATAATTGTGAAAAGAAAGTTTGGGGTGGTTATTGACATTGAAAAACCCTAGATTTTAGGCTACTAAAGGGAGAAGGGGAGATGGGTAGCAAACGAGGGTAAATGGCCTGATGGTGGAGAACTGAGGGTGACAGGGTGGTGGTGTTATGGTTATCTGAAAAAGTATGGACCTGTACTTCTGAACTTTGTAAAATCTTGTATACCAAGGTTAATTGACCAAAAGTAAATAAATAAATAAGATAAATGAATTAATGAAACAGGAGTCCAGACTTTTGTAGTAGATGCAAGTGGCTGAATTCAATTGTGTTGAAACAAAAGGCAAGAGAGATTAAATAGCTGGTGTGTCAGTAATAAAGTACTGGAGGATTTTAGAAACAATTGATCGATATAGTAAACCCATTTGTATTTGGTGCAATTAGAATTATATTTTGTGTCCAATATTTACTTTTTTCTTGCTGTAACTCGATAAAATCCCAAGAAATTTCATTTTATTTTTAATTGAAAGACATATATTTGACAAGAGACCTTGCAATAAAAATGTAATATTATGCCTAAAGTCCTTATTATTTGTAGCATTATAAGACTTTATATTTAATCATTTAAAAAAGACATTCATCAATTAAAAGACATCTAGTGGAAATTTTAGTTTTACACTTGTTTTTATCTTGCAATAAGTATTCTTTGTCACAAAATTTATCCCTTTGTAGATACAGTGTAGATACTTTGTACGTACATATGGAAAATATAGAACTAATGTAGGGAATTTAAAATACTTAAATCATAAAAAATTAGATTCAACGATTGTATTATCTAACATATCGATTTAATACTGCTAGCAACCTAACAAAAAAGAAATTGAAATAGAGTTGTTCTTAAGCTTAAATCCAGTTGCTTTAATTTGCTTAAACAGTCATATATTAATAAAGGTTGTTGCATGAAGTTTTTTAATGTAAATGAGCTTCTGTACTGAGAAATCAAAAAATTTGAAAACCTGTTATTTCATGTTCTGAAGAGCTCTGAGAAACTGCTCTTTTTCAGGAACCCAGGCGATTGTCAAACTCACTGTAAAGTCTTCTATTGAGTTATTGGTTTGGTAATATTTGATAAAACTACCAAATAGAAAAAAAAAAGAGTTTATTTTCCTCTTCTTTTGGAAACTTAAGTTATATTTATCAAGACTATATGTCTTGGGCCTTCTTGGTGGTGCAAGGGGTTGAACACTACAATGTGTTCAGTGCAACAACTGCAGCACATGTTCTATCCAAGGGAGGTGACCTATGTGGCACAGCAGCCCTCTCCTGCCTCCCGTTGCTCCCCTCAGCAGTGTATCTCAGTCAATCTGCCTATTCTGCAATTCACTGTCTCTGGTGAATCCTCTCCTGCAGCGCATCTGGCCTGTACCCCAGTTCTTGTGTGCATAAATAAATAAAATCTTTAAAAAAAGACTATGTGTCTACAGTGTTCATACAGTAACAGGAAAATATTCTTAAGTAAAGGGAAAGAGAAAAGTGAGTTAAAGAATTAAAGGGGATTATCCTCAGACAGGTAGGGAATAATTGCCATAAAAATCTAATTTCCCTTATGCTTCAAATAGGGGAGAATACACATAGAGAAAGTTACAGGACTACAGCAGTAAAGAAAAAAAAAAATAAATAAGTTTTCCAGAAGAATATGTTTTATTTTGGTCACTGAATAACCAACCCAAAGATTAAAAATATTTTTTCATTAACAAGCACTTTCATCTCATAGGATTTAAAAAATATTTTCTACATATAGCAAATTTTGACACTTCTGAGATATTGAAAGTAAACATTTGTAACTCTAGACCATCATTTTAAATTGACTGTTGCTTGGGTGTTTGCAGGTATATGTAATAGTTCCACATATTTGGAGGGAGGTGAATCAATAAATAAAATTTTATTCCAGTTCAGTTTTGATGAGCATAGAGAAGAATGACACTTATCCCCAAGGGAAAAGTAGAATGTATTATAGTTGTGATCAACTACATCAATTCTTATTCTCTCATGCTAAGATCAATTACCTGTTTTTCTATTCAACTGAACATTGTCATGTTTGTCTTCTTTATTATCATACAGGGGAAAAAATCAGTGGTGTATTATATCCTCCAGTACTTCTTATATAATACCTTGAGTCTTATTTGCATGCTTTATGAATATGTTTCTTGTACTGAAAGAAAATTATCTAATATTCTCTAAATTGTTCAAGACAGTAAGTCAGGAATTTTCTAATGTATAAGCATATTGATTTTGGCCTCAATTAAGAGAATTTGAGATTTCTGTATTAATTACTCTGTTTACCAAAAAAAGTAAGCCTTGTCATTTGTGCAATTTTTAAAAAAAATTTCCTTTATTTATATATATTTGACATCAGTTGTAATCCCCATGTATTCCCCATCACCATATCACCAGTGCATCAACACCTCAGTCTCCCGTGCTCCCATCTGCCCTCAACTGTCTCCTTCCCCCCTCCCTACCAAGTGTCCCCAATTTGTCCTTGCCTTCTCATTTTTGTTTTTTGTTGTGTCTTTATTGTTATTATTATTATTCTTATTGTTCTTATTTCTTTCCTTGATCCTTATTTGTTTCCCTTATATTCCTCCTAGGGGAGGAACCATCTGACATTTTTCTTTTGCCTTCTGACTGACTTCGCTGAGCATAATCCCTTCCAGTTCCATCCATGTTCCTATGAATGCATCTAATTTTTCTTTTTTGATTGCTGAATAGTATTCCATTGTGTATATGTACCATAGCTTCCCGATCCACTCATCTGTTTTTGGGCATTTAGGTTGTTTCCAGGTCTTACCTATTGTAAAGAGTGCTGCTATAAACATAGAGGTGCAGGTATTCTCTTGAATCAGTGCATTTGTGTCTTTTGGGTATATTCCTAGGAGTGGGATTGCTGGATCATATGGAAGTTCCATTCTTAGTAGATTGAGGAACCGCCATACTACTTTCCATAATGGTTGGGCCAGCTTGCATTCCCAGCAGCAGTGTAAGAGAGTTCCTTTTTCTCCACATTGTCGCCAACATTTGTTGTTGCTAATTTTTTTGATATGTGCCATTCTCACTGGTGTGAGATGGTATCTCATAGTGATTTTGATTTGCATTTCTCTGATGAGAAATTGAACATTTCTCCAAGAGAAGCTGAGCATTTTTTCATATGCCTGTTGGCCATTTGCATTTCCTCTTGGAGAAATTGCCTTTTTAGCTCTTTTGCCCATGTTTTGACTGGATTGTTCACTTTGTTTTGTTTAGTCTGGTTAGTTCTTTGTGGATCTGTGTGATAAGTCCCTTGTTAGTAATGTTGTGTGCAAAGATTTTCTCCTAGTCGGTGAGTTGTCACTTAGTTTTGGTTAGCATGTCCTTTACTGTACAGAAGCTTTTAAGTTTGATGTAGTGCCAGTTGTTTATCTTTTCCTTCACTATCTGTGCTTTAGGTGTTGTATCTCCAAAGATGTCATTGATGTGTATGTCATGTAGGGTTTTGCCTACTTTTTCTTCTAGATATTTTATG
>JAGFMF010011791.1:6247800-6323450 GCA_019455555.1 Galemys pyrenaicus | reverse complement strand
TCTATTCTATTCCATTGGTCTATGTGTCTGTTTTTGTTCCAATACCATGCAGTTTTTATGATTGTGGCTTTGTAGTAAAGTTTGAAGTCTGGAAGTGTGGTCCCTCCACTTCCCTTTTTTTCAGTTAGGAGAGCTTTTACTATTTGAGGTTTTTTGTGTCTCCATATGAATTTCATCAATATTTTTTCTATTTCTTTGAAGAATGACATTGTGCAATTTTTATTATATGCATTTTTAAAATTATGGGACAATTACTTGAATAGTTAAAATAGTAAGAGAAGCCTAATTTAATTTAATAAGATGCAATCACATCATTATTTGTATATCATAAAACTAGATATGTTAAATATAGAAGTCATAATAAACAGTTTTAAGATTGTGTATAGTCCTTAGTATGTAACTTATCTGAAAATAATTATATTTTCCATATGAAGTAATTTATATTTTGTCTTACACATGTCATTACTTGAATTAATAATTAGAACAAAATGCTATAACAAATGTTTAAAACATTGTATTATAATTAAGTTGTATTAGGAAAGATATTTTAAGTTAAATCCATTCTTAGACTTTTCAGAAAGAGAAAAAAAATGGATCTCTGATAATAAATAATTTAAAAGAGACAAAACATTTGCCTCTTAAGATTTTCAAAATAAGTAATTTGTATGATATATGCTACCAAATCCCCAGTGAGGGTATATCAACCTATGTTAGTGTTAATTGTGGACTACTTAATTTGTCACTTTATGCCTCTATTCTTCCATGGAGTTTATCCTTCTTTTTCTTTGTCCTGCCTTATGTCTCCACAACATTTTAAGATTATGGCATTAAAATCAACATACTTAAAATTTGAATTAGACTTTACAAATTATCAAACATTTAATACACATTCTACCATGAGTCTCTCAACAATCTCTTAAAATTAATCTTATTATTCCCAATCCATTAACAGGGAAATAAATAAGTAAGGATCAGAAACTTCATCAGGTTGCACAACGGATTAATGGAAGTCATATACTTTGAACATAGATCTGTTAATACTGATGAATATTGATCTGTTCATTGAGTCACTGCTACAAAATCTCTGTTAATTCACAGACTGAGTTATTATTTATCACTTGATTGAGTCACTTAACAAGGAAAACAATCTGTTTCTTGTCCAATGGGTGATACATAGTAATTAGAACACTTGATATATAGAAAATTTTGGAAATACTCAGTTGTCTTTCTAGCTATAAATATCTAGGAGACTCATCCCATATCTACTGAACATATATTGCTAACTTTCCCAACACAGAATCACTCACTAAACATTGAATTTATCCAAAAAGAGAGTATCCTAAAGCATGATCACTTTCCATCAGTCATGTTAAATATAAATAAATAAGTAAATAAATAAATATTTTTTTTCTTAAAAGGCAGAAAAATGCTTTATTTTTCCCAGGACTGCATTGAGTTTCTTACTATAGTTCTAGATCTATTCATGACTTATTCTCCCTAGTGTCTGGACAAATATCCATATTTCTGATACTCTATAATATTTAATTTTATAATAAGCATACTTTTAATTTGTAGTTTCATATAAATTAAAAATCTTGCTTATTTAATAAGTATGCAAGAAAATCTATAAATATTTAGATAATTTTACTGAATGAAAAGTAATCAGCATCCATTTCATTGTTTCTGACTAGTTTTACTAGTTAATTCAGTAGAATTTACTCATCAAGCAATTAATGTAGGCAAATTTGTCATCATTCTTTATGATCTAGAAAAGTAAAAAAAAAATACGGTTTTTTGAGTTCTAAAACTAGGTGAATTTAGATGATATGTTGTTTTAATTTCAAAAGCATAATATAATTTTCAAAATTTTATAGATATTGATTTATTCTTAAATTTAAGAAATACTATTTTCATGAGGAGGTGATATTCAGAACCATTAAGCAGAAATATACATATAAGTTTTTTGAATGTAAGTATTTAAAAAGTATTCCTTCCTTTGGTTTAAGAAGTTACATTACTGGACATTCAGGTGATATAGATCCTAACTCATAATTCTTTATTTATTCCATCTGAACCAAAATTTTATTTTTCTCGAACTCTATAAACTAAATGATTTTACTTATCAAAACTACTTTTGCTATATGTCTACTGTACTTGAATTATGATACTGCTTCTTCAGTTAAAGGTAGCATTCCAGGTCATTCATCACTAACCAAACCAAAAAGTACTGCATAAATATTTGAAATGAAATAGTTTTGGGATAGGCTGTAACACTATATGTGATCTATATTTACCAGAGGAAAAATACAAATTTTAAGAATGAGGAAAATGTCCTTCAGTTGATTCCCTTCCAGTACATTTGTCTTGAATTTCAATAGTTTCCGAATAGTGCTGATTCTGTATGTACACTTAGTGGTTTTACCTGTACATGTTAAATACCTTCTTGTATAATAATGCTCAGGGCCAAAATTAAAGATATTAAAATTCAACCTGAAAGTGCATGTTTGCAGTACAAGAAGTGGGTGGGGGATCAAGTGTTAAAAATCATAGAATAGGGGTCTCCCAGGTGGCACAAGGCATTGAGTGCAGCGCTGTGGGGCTTCCTCAGAAATGTAGCATGAGTTCTATCCCAGGCCAGGGAGATGACCCACATGACACTACAGACCTCTCCTGCCTCACTCACTGGTCCCCTCAGCAGTGTATTTCAGTAGATCTGCCTGTTTTGCTCCCCATTCTGTCTGTGGTGAATCTACTAATCCTCCCACCCCTGGTCTTTGCCCCAGTTCTTGTATTAATAAATAAATTTAAAAAACAAACAAAACAAACAAAAAAACTCACAAAAGTTTCTGTAAATGAATAGCTGTGCAGAATAGTATTAGTTTTCAAATGCAACAGATCACCTAATAGCTGCTAAATTCAGTGAAAATGCGAGCTCTTAATTATTGAAATCAGGGGTCTCCATGGTGGCACAGGGGTTAAGAACTTCAGTATGAAGAAACTGCAGCCACTGCAGCACTGGCCAGGGAGGGGACTCACATGGCGCTGCAGACCTTTCCTATTAAGGGAGCAAAATAAGCAACCAAGGGAAAGAATAGCAACAGTAATCATCATCATCAACAACAACAACAAAAACAAAACACAATAAAAACAAAAATGAAAAGACAGGGACGAATTGGGGACACTTTGTGGGGTGGGGAGTGGGAATAGGATGAGGGTGGAAAGAGCACAAGAGACTGAGGTGATGGTGCACTGGTGAAATGGTGGTGGGAAATCCATGGGGACCTCTCCTGGCTCACCCACTGCTCCCCTCAGCAGTGTACTACCTGTTCTGTTCTCCACTATCTTTGATGAATCTTCTCACCCCTGACAGCTCTGACCTCTACCCCATTCTTGTATGCATAAATAAATAATAAATCTTTTTTTTATTTTAATTAGGGCTCCAGTCACTTCTTTCTCACTAGTTTAAGGATCTATGACACAAGTTTCATTCATCAAATGAAAAATGAAATATGATTAATTGATACTAAAGACTGAAAAACATTTTATTGTAAATTTGGTGTAAATGAAGAAGGAAAAAGGAATAAAGTCCTTTACAAAGAGGAAGCAAATGTGGGAAAGTGGATCAACAGAATTTTGTGATGAAGTTATGAAACACTGTGTTCAATTCTTTTTTTTTTTATATATTTTTGACATCCATTGTGGTCCCCATGGATTTCCCACCACCATTTCACCAGTGTACCATCACCTCAGTCTCTTGTGCTCTTTCCACCCTCATCCTATTCCCACCCCCCACCCCACGAAGTGTCCCCAATTCGTCCCTGTCTTTTCGTTTTTGTTTTTATTGTGTTTTGTTTTTGTTGATGATGATGATGATGATTACTGTTATTATTCTTTCCCTTGGTTGCTTATTTTGTTCCCTTATATTCCTCCTAGGGGTGAAACCATCCTAAATTTTTCTTTTGCCTTCTGACTTCTTTACTCTTTTAACAAGACTCTAGCTCATGGTAATATTCTGTTGTTTTCTTCATTCTTTCTCTTAGGCTGAGGAAGCACCTTGTCCCCCTGCACTGAAGCCAACTTATCACACTGGAAAAACTCATTTCTGACTAAAGCTCACTCTGTTCCTGCCAGTGTACATAGAAAAACTGTCATTGGCAACCTCGTTTAGATGCCAAATCTACCAAATTTTTATAAACTCCGTACTGACAACTGGTTATTCTATTTTCTTGAATTGCCAAATACCCTTTAATATGTAGATTCCCTATAATGGGAAACCAGTTTATGTTTCTAAATATTCAGAAAGAACTCATAATAGAAGCCATCCCTTTATGTGATAGAATTAAATTGTTTCAGAAATCAAAACTGAAATTTACCTCTTCATCCTAGGGGTGCATCATATACTTACCTGGGATATGGTATTAAAAAAAAAAAAAACTGGTGGGAAAATTTAAATAGGTAGCGCCTTGAGGGCTACTCATTGCCTTTGGCAAGGCATATAATATCTGGTAGTTAATTTTAAGCAAATATGTTATTTTAAATGTTTTAGTCAATTCATATGTGAATTTCTGTTTTTTTATAACCAGAGAATTTTGACTGATTTATTATTTTCTCTATCAGTATGCCAACAATGTATGACCTAAACTAGTAGCATCTCTGGGCCAGTTACTTGTAATAGTAGCCACCAGTTTGAACCAGATTCAAATTTGTCCACAATTCATTTCCAATGCTGAATCCAAATTCTGTATCAGGAAATAAATCTCATTATCATCTACCCTAACTTAAAATTCTCCAAAGATTTTCCAAATCTGTCAGGATAAGAAAAAAAGAAAATTTGTAACATTTTCTACAAGGTCCTTTAATGAACTTTGCTCCTTTCTATATCATCAAATTCATAATGTTTTTTGTTCTTTCACCATTCAGTGTGTTCTTGCCAAAAATTTTTGTCAGTTCCATCAGGGCACATTGATTTCTCTTGCAATAGTTACTTGACACATGATACTCTATGTGTGTAAAGTAATTACAATTGCATTTACATGCTAGTTTATTCACCTAATGAATAGACCACAAAAGTGCCCCTTAAAACATTAATGTTTATATAGAGTAATAACCATATAGATAAATGTTCTAGTCAAAGACTTAGAGTGGGGAACAGAACAGGCAGATTGACTGAAATACACTACTGAGGGCAGAAGTGGAGGAGACAGAAGTGGTCTGCTGTGCCATGTGGGACACCTCCCTGGCTTTACAGTACTTCTTCTTAACCCCCTGTGCCACTAGGGAGACCCCAGTTGCTTCATGTTTTTAATCTGTTTTCTCAGGTATATCAAAGTTTCCCATTAAAGCTGGCCATTTTTTTTAAGATCATTCATTTATGCACACAAGAGCAGGGGTACAGGCAAGAGTCACAGTAGGTAAGAGAATTCACCAGAGACAGAATGGGGAGCAGAACAGGCGCCATGTGGGTCCCCTTCCTGGCGGGAATCAAACTCTTGCGGCTATGTCCTGATGCTTCACGGTGTGGTGCTTGACCTGCTTTACCACTAGGGAGGCCCAAAGCTGGCTGTATTTTATCTCTCTGATTGGTCTAAACTTAACTAACTGAAGAGTTGCATGTAAGATGGCAAGATTTTGTTTTTTTTTTTTTATTTTTTTAATATGGGTACTTAGTAAAGGTGTTATCCAAAGAATCTAAGGAAAATGATTACTGATCCTATGAAATGACAACTTTTCTAAAAGCAAAATATGTGGTTTAAATGCTGATCAAAGAAGTTATAATGGTTTCAGTTAGATATTCACAAAAATTATTCTAAACTTGATTTACATGGTAACTCTACTGTGTGTCTCCTCACTAGTTATCACTCCATTGCACTCATATGTTCTTTGCTGATATCAACACAGAATCCAGAAACCCACTGGGAAAGGTTAAATAGTCTAAGTCAAATATAATCATCAACTTTTCATTGTTGGTGATTAGTTGAAGATTGGACTTGTAAAACAGTGAGGCACACTTCTTCACAATGATGTTAATGAATCTTTTCAGTAGAAGGATGCCAGAAATAATCTGTTTCTCTTAAAAAGGGACAAAACCCCACAATATATACTTTTCTCAGTTCTTAATATTTACCTTAGATCAAGATGCAGAATTTTGGTCTATGAAGATGGTCAACGAATAAACAAGGATAATAATTTGGACAGGAAACAGACTTTTGAAAATATGATAGGAGCCCTCGAAGTACCTTAGGATATGTTTTGTTTGTTTATTAAAAATTTATTTATTTATGCATACAAGAGCTAGGGTACAGGCCAGAGTCGTGATAGGTGAGAGGATTCACCGGAGACAGAGTGGGGAGCAGAACAGGCAAATCGACTGAAGTACACTGCTGAGGGGAGCAGCTGGCAAGGCATGAGAAGTCTGCTGTGCCAAGTGGGGCCCCTCCCTGGCCTGGGATCGAACTCTCGCTGTTGTGCTGTGAGGTTTCACAGTGTGGCGCTCAAACCGCTGCACAACCAGGGAGGTGGAGTGGATCCCCTTAGGACATGTTTTAAGTACCTTAAAAAAGAATCCCATTGTCTAAGTAATTTTTTTGAGAATTTTCTTATAATATATCTGGAGGCTTCTAAACTGAAACAGTGCATTAAAAAAATGTGATTGGGGCCTCCCTGGTGGCACAGTGGGTTAAGCAACGCATTATGAAGCAAACCGCAACCACTGCAGCACGAATTTGATCCCTGCTGCCGGCCACATGGTGCAGCAGACCTCTCCTGCTGTGCCCGCTGCTCCCCTCAGCAGTGTACTTCAGACAATCTGCCTGTTCTGCTCCCCGCTCTGTCTCTGGTGAATCCTCTCACCCCCCACACCTCTGGCCTGTACCCCAGTGCTTGTATGCATAAATAAATAAATCTTTAAAAAAAAATGTGATTGGTTTCAAGTTTAGGTTAATGGCATATAGTTAATAACCAGACCATAATAACATTAGATAATTTATTCATTATTTTACTTTCTGAGACAGGTATTTCAGATATTCTGATGATACTTGTGAATGACTTTAATGTTTGAAAATAGCACAAAGGGACAGGTTTAATTTTTAATCATCAAATCCAACAAGTTGATTGCTTGAGATTGCATATGTTTGAGAATCTTAAAAGGATATGATTAACATTCTGAGATTATAGTAAGATAATGACATCTCTTCAGTACCTTAAAGGTGGTGATGATCTCATTCTCAAGCAAAATTGATTACGTTAACTTTAAAGTACAGTTAAGAAGTCAAATAAAACTGTTTACTTAAAATGTGAAAATTAAGAGTTGATTTTTTTCGGTTTACTTATTTAAAAAAAAAAAGCCTATTTTTTCAGGTAATTAAATATGACACCCTTTCCAGCATGACACGTTAATGACAGCTTCCAAAAAAAAAAAAATTGCAAGGGGAAAATGTGTTTTAGGTATATTTAAGAGTAGGGCCCTCCCTGCTGGCACAGTGGGTTAAACAACACACTATGAAACATCAGCAGCCACTGCAGCACACATTAGATCCCTGCAGGTAGCCAGGAAGGTGACCCACATGGCGCTGCAGACCTCTCCTGCCTCACCTGCTGCTCCCCTGCTCCTCTCAGCAGTGCATTTCAGTTAATCTGCTTCTTCTATTCCCCATTCTCCTCTGGTGGATACTCTCACTCCTGCCCCTCTTACCCCCCCACACACACCTCTGGTCTGTACCCCAGTGCCTGTATGCATAAATAAAAAAAAAATCTTTAAAAAAATAAAGTAATTTTTCTTCAGTGTTATTATAATTTTCAGATCACATTTTCAAATCAGAAGTTAACATCATAGTGTTTTCATAAGAGAGTTCCACAAACATGTTTTCTTCTTTTCTGTTTTAACATATGGAACAGAAGACTATACTTTGACCTTAAACATTTGTTAATATAAAATTTGAGGACACCAAATTCCCTAAATAAAAAGGAACAAAAATATCTCAAAAAACTATTTTAGAAATTCATTCTATAAGTACCAAAATGCTATATTTAATTACATAAACAAAGTTTAGTTTCAAGTGCTTATATGCAGATAAATAATGAGCAATGAATTTTCTGTTAATTTCACTATTATGAAGCAGTATTTCTTAAAATATTTCTGTGAAAAGAGAAGAGGCAAGTAATTACATTTCACTTTTTTTCAGTGTTGCAGTAATACAAATGTTTGATGATTATAATTAATTTCATGTTTGGTTACAGTGCATAAAGAAAAATAGGCTGACCTCAATGTACACAATTAATGTACTTGTAGTAGAAAAAACATTAATCTGTCACATATACAAAATATTTATTTTTATGGGTATAGGGTATTAAATTAAAGCATCAGAAGAGGGCCTCCCTACTGGCAAAAGGGGTTGAGTGCCACACTGTGGGGCTTCCACAGCACTGCAGCATGAGTTCGATCTCCTGCCAGGGAGGGTACCCACATGGTACAGCAGACCTCTCCTACCTTGTCCACTGCTCCCCTCAGCAGTGTACTTCAGTCGATTTGCCTGTTCTGCTCCCCACTGTGTATCTGGTGAATCTGCTCACCCTCTGAGCCTCTGGCCTGTTCCCCAGCTCTTGTATGCATAAATAAATAAGGTCTTTAAAAAGAAAAACAAAAAAATCAGAAGATACATGCTCAGAAAAAATCCACATTACTTACACAATTTTTATTTGGTTAGATTCATGTTTAGAACAATAATATTAACTCTACAAGTAGTTTTGAAACTTTATCCCTAAAGTATGTAAAAAAAAACAAAGCAGACAAATCCTGGAATAACAAAAATACCATGGTACAATCTCTGTTCACGGAGAGCACTGAACTCCTCTGTATGTGCATTAAAATATGAACAGACACATGCATTTATCAAATATAAATAGGAGGATAAGAAATATCTGATTTGACTGACACTAAGACTGAAGAACTCTAACCCAAAATATGACCAAGAGCCTTGGGCAATATCTGCTTCATGAAGTATCTGCTTTGAGGAAGGACTCAGAAGTGTTTTTATTTTTAAGTAAGAAAAATTCAGTTCTAAAACTGTAAGTAATGAGTGTGTGTTTCATTAAATTTTTGTGGGAATACAAAACCTGGATGTATTTAACAACCTAGAGAGCAAACTTGAGCAAATATCTTAGGCAGGAACCACTGGCCCCAAAGTCTACTTTTGACTCCTTATTTATTAGTCTTCTTCCCCCACCATCACCTCAACTTTTAAGCACCACCTTCTGCTCACCACAAGTTGCTGTGAGAAAGGAAATGGATATAATTGGGTGGGTTAGTTTGCTAGATGCCTGCAGTGAAGTTAGTGCAGAAAGGACAATGTAAGCCTTTGCTTTGTGAAGATTAAAAATGTAGCCAAAGAAACAAACTTAAAACTAATTTCTAATAGTGCATTTGGATATTTTTTCCTAGATAGACTATTATGAAGTTTTATTTATCTGGCTACTTCAATTTTTTTTTTTTTAAAGAACAGTGGATACTTATTGAATGAAAATATAAAAAGGTATTTGTGCTTCCTGCTTATTATTTTCTGTCAATAAATGCAGTCATTTAGACTAATTTTTATTTTATTTTTTCCATTTGGCTCGAGCTAAGTGAAATTAAATAGTTGGATAATGGTGTTGGCCCACAGTTTTGGTGAAGGAAATGGTTAAATGTAATAGCTATAAGAGAGATGTTGAGTTTTTTTTTAATATAGATTAGTTAGTTTTAAAATCAAACTCATGATATTTTTGTTTTATTGTTTTTTTATTTTTATTTATTTATTTTTAAAGATTTATTTATTTATGCATACAAGCACTGGGGTACAGGCCAGAGGTGTGGGGGGTGAGAGGATTCACCACAGAGAGCAGGGAGCAGAACAGGCAGATTGTCTGAAGTACACTGCTGAGGGGAGCAGCGGGCACAGCAGGAGAGGTCTGCCGCGCCATGTGGGTCCCCTCCCTGGCCGGCAGCAGGGATCGAACTTGTGCTGAAGTGGCTGCGGTTTGCTTCATAGTGCGTTGCTTAACCCTCTGCGCCACCAGGGAGGCCCCAATATTGTTTTTTTAAAGAAGAGCATTTTTTTTAATGGAAAGTTGATTAATCTGGTCACTTTCTCCACTTTATGCATCCATGTAACTGAACTCCATTTGTCTCATGTTGTAACACTTTTTAGTATCTTTTCATCATGTGTTTACTAACATATATTATTAATCTTTTTAAGTATATAAGCCCTTTGAAATTCAGATAAATACCCGATTCATCTTGTTTAGTCCTGGAGTTGGGTATCTGAGAAGTTATTTAATAATGTCTTTCACTGACAAAATAACTTTCTAATATTATAAACCAAATGCACCCTCGAAAAACTAGAGCTGAAATTACTTTTCTGTATAAATAGCATTTATTGGTGTTTTTTTTTTTTTTCAGGCTATCACCCATTAAGGGAAATCAAGATTTGTAACCTCAAAATCTTCTATGCTTATACTTTTAGAAAATTAATAACTCGCCTTATCTGTTGATATCAGAAGGAAAATGCACTATAACTAAAAAGCACAATGTTTTATTATATATCACAATTATTGTGATGCAAATACAAATATTTGTGTTTTGAAGTTGAGTAAACTCAGTGAAGGAAGAGATTCAGCTCTGCTGCTTGTATACATTTTCAAATATTGTTCAGTAAATTTACATTTACAGAGAAAATACTTTTTTGTTTCTCTCAAACAGCAGTTTACACTGCTGTCAATGTGAAAAATTTTGAAATATGTGAATTTTAAAATTGATCTAAGCCCTTCCATTTTAAACATTCCCTTTGTCCCAGATATGCTCATGTTCAAATTCTGCCCTATTCTCACTATCTAAGTAGATCCAGCTATCTGCCCACAGATGTAATTCACAAAAGTATTATATGGTTATGGCATGATGCTAAGGGATTTTAATGATTTTTTCTTTTGTAAAATAATGGAAACATGCCTCCCTCCCTCTTTCCACCCTTCTTCCCTCTACTCCTCCATTGCTTATTTCTCCCAATTATCTAAAAGTGACTATGTGACTAACACTTTTATAGGTACCAAGAGACATAAATCAGTTTCACCCTTCCCCACTATCATTTTACAAATATACTACCGTTTTATCCAAACATTCTTTTATGTTAATTTTTCTCACCTGTCATTTTCTTATACTATTGTAAACCTCCCAATTTCCTGTTGTAAATTGCCATATAGGAAAACTTCCATGTGGAATTTCAGCCACTAAAAGTTCTTTACAAATCCATCATGAACTGATGAAGTGATTTCCCAGGAGAGACAGAGAAATTAAATTGTATATCACTTCTATTTGTATTATATGTGATTCATCTAGAAATCTATTTGGTTAATGTTTTAATCACTAAGTCTTTATCATTCACTAAAACATAGGATTTCTTTTCACCATTTGTATTGGGGTACATGGCTTCCCTTCATCTTACATTTTGTCTCTTCCAATTTCTCTAGCACAGAATGGATGATACCCCAAAACAAAACACAGCCAAGCTATATAGTTCCATTTCTTCTGGGTCATGCAATACCATTGCTACCCAAACACAAGGAGTCTTAACTTTTAAACCTGGACTTCATTAAATTGAAAACATCAAATTATTTTCTTGGTATCATTAAAAAAAAAAACATTTTATTTATTTATGTATACAAGAGTTAGGGCATAGGCCAGAGGCACAGGGTATGGGAGAGGGGGTTAGAGGAATCCTCAGTGACAGAGCAGGGAGCAGAACAAGCAGATAGACTGTAATACATTGCTGAGGGGGAGCAGGAGGTAAGGCAGGAGAGGTCTGCTGTACCATGTGGGTCACCTCAAAGGCTGGGGATCAAATTCATGCTGCAGTGGCTGCGGAAGTCCCACAGTGCAGTGCTCAATCCCTTGCACCATCAGGGAGGTCCTGCTTGGTATCATTTTTAACACTTATCTTACAAAAACTACAGTTGGGCCTCCCTGGTGGTGCAGTGTGTTGAGCACTGCACCATGAAGGATCTGCTGTACAGAGTGAGGTTGGATCCCAGGCCAGGGAGGGGACACACATGGCTGCGCCCCTCAGCAGTGTGTTTCAGTCAATCTGACTGTTCTGCTTCCCACTCTGTCTCTGGTGAATCCCCTCAACACTCAGTGACTCTGGCCTATAAGCCAGCTCTTGTATGCATAAATAAATAAATAAATATTTAAAAAAAATAAAAACAACAACAACAAAATTACAGAGTTTATGATGGCCTAATGGGATAGGAGAGAGACAAGAAGAATATTAGGGTAAAATTTTTTTTATAAGGTCACAGGTAAAGTTACTGTTTATGCACAAACTATCTGGTTGGCAGAATATGAGGAACCTATTACTCTATAATCTAATAATATCTGAACAGATTTGACTTGGTTTGTTTAAAAATGATACGTGTATTGCTTCCATTTCTACTAAACCTATTTTGTTTAAATTAAGAAAATATTTTCAGTTCTCAAAGATGCATTTTATTTTAAAACTTTAGATATGTGATGTTCTTATTTCACTAAAGGAATACTCAAGCAACACATGTATATATAGGCATATAAATGTAATAATTATGTGTTGAATATTTATATCTCTCAAAATTCATATGTACATACCCTGAACCCTAAGTTGATAGTACCTGCAAGGTGACGTCTTTGGGGTGTAATTAGGTTTAGATGATGTTATGAAATTGGGATGCTTTTGATGAGATTAGAGTCTTAATAAAGAGAGGAAGAGATCAGAGCGCAAGCTAAGATACCAGTGAGAAGGTTGCTCAGCAAATCAGGAAATTTTCTCCAGGAATTGAATCTACTTAGAATTTGATTTTGATCTCTAAGAGAAAAATGTCTGTTGAAGACACTGGGTCTGTGGCATTTTGCTATAGAAGCCTGAGTTGATTAAGATAGTAATTAAGGTTAACTGCCATTATATTCTCCAATTTCCCAAGGCTATCTACCATTGGGAATCAGGCAAAGAAGGAACTTTTCAATTTTACTGTTTTCCATATTTGAAGATAATCTCAACCAATAAAGACTAACCGTAAGAAAGACTTCTTAGAGTAGCATAAATATCTTCTACGTGCCTTTAATGGACTTGGGAGATGTCTCAAAATTCTGACTCCATGAGAAGTCTTGCTGGCATATAATTTAATGTTTTTTTTTTTTTTTTCATTCCATGAGTTCAGTGTCTCTTAAATGAACTAACCACTTATTTTGAGGTAAAAATTTTTAATACCCCTGGAAAAAACATATACTGATAGGGCCTCCCTGGTGGCGCAGTGGGTTAAGTAACGCACTATGAAGCAAACCTAGCCACTGCAGCACGAGTTCCATCGCTGCTGCCCACCAGGCGCTGGACCCACATGGTGCGGCAGACCTCTCCTGCTGTGCCCACTGCTCCCCTCAGCAGTGTGCTTCTGTTGATCTGCCTGTTCTGCTCCCCACTCTCTGTGGTGAATCTTCTCACCCCCCACACCTCTGGCCTGTACCCCAGTGCTTGTATGCATAAATAAATAAATCTTTTTAAAAAATTGAAAAAAACATATACTGATAAAGGCCATCTTCATTTCTCTCTTGATTTGTACATTGATAAATTTAAAAAGAAACTTGGAAGAATGATTACAATATTCATTTATTGACTGAGTTAAATGTTACAGTTTCACTATTTTATTTGAAGTTATAATTTTTTTTCATAGTTTCTAAAACTTTTCATTTGAAAGTATACCTGTTTAACTGAGAATTTTGTTTCCATCTTAAAATTTAAAAATAGACTTTAAAAATCTTCTAGGTAAAAATAATTAAATG
The DNA here is from genome assembly GCA_019455555.1 of Galemys pyrenaicus. NCBI lineage: Eukaryota > Metazoa > Chordata > Mammalia > Eulipotyphla > Talpidae > Galemys > Galemys pyrenaicus. Next base: position 6,309,616 of record JAGFMF010011791.1, on the reverse strand, counting down.
GAAATTTTGTTTCAAACAATACTTTTATTCTCTATATTAAATAACCACTTTGTTATTCTGGAATTGTGTGAACCATCTTCATTATAACTAAAACTCAGTGAATTAATTTATTTGAACTACCCTCAATTTATTTATTTGAGTGGGAAAACGGCATATGAGAATTCTTTAATCAGTCTTATTATCACCATGGGTGAGACAAACAACATATTTAGATAAGGTCTAAATAAACTTTCTCTGTAAGCACATTTTCCCTTTTATAATTTCTTCTTAATCATTCTTTACCAAAAGTCTTAAGATCACATATTTTATCTGAGAAAAAGAAAAAAAAAGCATGTTAATTTTTATTAATTTTTGTTTGACTTATTTACATATAAATATTTCTGAATTATTCATATTTTTGACACTCCAGATTGTCAGTGGAATATTAAACGTAATAATACAGACCTCAGAAAACCAGGCTTTGTCAATTTCTCTAAAAGCAAGACCTGATCTTCTGCTTCTAGCATTGAGAAAATCAACACAGTGATGGGTATATAGACAGTTTGAGACATATGTTGATCTGACACAAAACAATTTAATGGTCTTTAGATTTTCCACTGAACTTTAACAGCATAGAAAGAACTATCGTTAACAATATTAATCATTGTGTTCAAAGCCCTTGTTTAATGAAATATGAATTGAAATGCCAAGTATAAATGTTCCAAATGTTTATAAACTTAGAAATTTTTATTCTAAAGCTATATATTCTTTAAATGTGATCTTTTTTTAAAAAAATGTTTTATTAATTTATACATACAAGTGCTGGGTTACAGGCCGGAGGCATAGGGCAGAGGCAGTAAGAGGTTCACCAGAGACAGAATGGGGAGCAGAAAAGACAGGTGAACTGAAATACACTGCTGAGGGGAGGAGCAGGAAAGGCAGGAGAGGTCTGTTGCACCATATATGTCATCTGCCTGACCTGGGATTGAACTTTAAACTGCAGTGGCTGAGGAAGCCCCACAGTGCAGCGCTTAATCCCTTGCGCCACCAGGGAGGCCCTTAAATACAGACTTTTGTAAGAATAAAATCTGATCTTATAATTCTTTGTCCTCTACCCATTTTTTAGCTCATCTGCATGTGTCAGTTACTGAAAGTCAAGATATTTGAATTGTGTCTTACTCCTGAAGTAGAAATTAACATTTACTTACTTCTCAATAAAAAACATACATTCTTAAAACTGTTTACTTAATTATTATCCCTGTTGGGAAAGGAGCACTCTCTAGGTCATGCAAACTTTTTACTTGAATTCATATTAATTTTTTTCCTTCACTGTAAAATACAAAAAGTGTGTAATATGCTTGCATATTGGCAATGATTTTATTCATTCATTCATTAAACAAGACTTTTTATTGAGCTCACATATTCCTTGTTTGCTAATCTGCCTCCTGTTTCTTGTTATTGAGCCCACCTTTTAATTGTTTGGAGGACTTTTTTATAGCCTCTTTTTTTGTAATCATGCTAATTATATATGATTTATATTAGCTTCTATTTTAAGTATTGAGTACAGGTTTGGTAGGGACTTTTGTGAGCAGACAATTTTTAAATCTATGCAATCTTTTTCAATATGTCAATTTTAAAATAGTTGTCAACTGTCCACCTAGATAGAAACACAAATTTAAGTAAATGGCAGAATTCAGAAATAATTGGCAGTAGATGTTAGGAAAATAATGACCTCATTGCTCGTGGGAGCACCTGACCTAGAAAGTTTGTAATTTTGCTGATTATTTTTCTGTTTCTACCATGCTCCCTCTAGGCTTATGGGAAATATTTATTATCAGTTTGTTGTCTTTTAAGTTGCTGAAGAAATGCAAATATCTCTACATATGTCTTTCTACACATATATACATACTTATAAAATCTTATTTGAAAATAATTACAAATAACTGCATTGAAGCTATTATTTTTAGTTGTTTAATAATATTAATATTTTATCCACTGGAGATAGTTTTTTTCTTCCACTCATAACACATATGTTAACTTGTTTTTAATTACTTGTTGTAGAGGCAGAATGACATGAAGCAGATTCTCTATGATCAGGATGGATGGTAAAGGAAGAGTCCTTGAGCCCTATGTGACTTTTTCAGACTTTTATTGATCTATCTACATCAGAGGCGACCAGGCCAGAAGGGATACTGGGGGCTAGGTGGCTGGCACACTTCCTAGCCCCCAGCCAGTCTTCACTCTCTGGGCTCTCTAACCTCTGCTTCTATCACTTCCACTTCTTCTGTCTCTGCTCTCCTTCTCCTGCTGCTCCAACATTCGCTGCTGGTGTCCCCATGATGTCACCCTATATGCCCACTCTTTCAGCCCAGGTGTTCCCACCTACGCATTGTCGCACCTACTTCAGGTGTCCACCATCAGGCATGTGTGCAGGACTGCAGATGTCTATCATTCCAGCGGTGTGCAGAAAAACTTGATAACCTTCATTTATATTATACTTGTCTATAAAGTTCTTATCAGCAAGAGAATCATTTGGCCCTTCAAGTCTGAAATGTCATCTTTCAATTAAAACAATATTTTTTTAAGATGTGTAACAAAATATGCTTTGTGATTATTTTGATTTAAGAACAATTTTCAGGGAAACAATGGCTAGGGAAGACCCAGTGGTCTATGATGATGACATATGGGTGCTTTGGTGGTGGTATGGTATGATAACATTAATCTGAGGAGGTATGAACCTAGTCCCCTAAATAGTATATTGTGTTTTATACCAGTGATGATCTCACAGTAAAATAATCGAATATGCAAGGTTAAATGTATTATTACATCTTCATTTTAAAACATACCAAAATATAATTAAAAGTATCTTTTTAAATAATATGGCTACATGGATATTGGTATGTAATATCTGAAGTTTTATAGAAAAAATACCCAACAACTTAACCAGTGTTTATGATGCTTTAATGGCTTTTGTTAGAACTTCAGAACATTGGGGCTATCCCTAGGTGACCATTTTAGTTCACTACAGGGAAGCTACATTCTGACTTTCCAGCAATTCCAGAACACACCTATTTAAGAACATTATTACTGTATAATGAGAGAATCCCCCTTTGGCAGTAAATTACTAGCAAAAAGGATGATATTACCCTTGTTCTTTCTACTTCAAAATGCAAATTTATTTAGTAATGAAAGTCATTATGATGCTCAAATGGATCAGGCACCTAAATTCATTTATAGCAATGAAATTAATCACTCTCAAAATGAATACCTGGCTATGCATCAGTATTCCCTATACAGGTTTCTATGGTCATCAAAGACAACATTTTACATGGTTTGAAAACAACAATTACCCTGAGAACTCTATGGTGTGAGTACCAGCTCTGCTGGAACTCAAATGGCCTCAATAAATTCAATTAAATTTCCACTATTACAGCATCCCTACTTTATAAACAGTGATGTTATTAATCCTCGTGATAAAGATCAAAAGAATAATGTAGGTGAAAGCCATTTGAAATTACAAACCATACATAGATAATATTTGTTTATTTTTTATGACTGAAATATAGCAGGCAGTTTGGTTTTTAAATGCCTTCTGTAAGCATTTATAAGCAAATTTATTTATTTGTTGTATTTTTTATTGTTTTAACTTTGATATATGGCACAGTATATGATTCAGATTTATAGGTTCACACTTCCTCTATATATTACAACACCAAACAAGCCACTAAGGTACCCATAGTCTTCCACCATCTTCCACTGGGTCCTCTCCCCACTTTGCTCTACAATAGTCACCCTCCTCTCAAAATAGCTTCAATTCTGCAATCAGATTTCTTTTTTATATATAGTTATATAGCAGGTTTGTTAGAGAAAGGGCAGAAAAGTAAAGTACACTTGCATAGACACAAGCGAGCAGAAAGAGCTGCCCTGAAAGGGACAGGTTTTCTGAGAGAGGCCTGCATGGTAGCAGGTTGGTGACCTTGAGGCGAGCTATCTTTGCTGAGGGAGGTCAGTGAAGAGAAACCCCGGCATGGTACAGGTAATGGGCAGGCAGGAGGCTGCTGCCCTGTGAAGGAGAGATTTGGTGCAAAGAAGCACCTGCATAGTCACAGGTGGACAGAAGGACTGCTTGGGGTCAGATTTCTAGAGATTATTTTGGCTTTTTTTTTCCAGTTCTTTTTTGTGTTTGTTTCTCTATATCCCACATATGAATGAAATTACCCAGTGTTTTCTTTCTCTTTCTAATATAGTTCACTTAGCATAATTCCTTCTAGCTCCCTCTATATTGTTGCAAATTACTTATAGCTGAGTATATATTACTTATAAATTATAACTGAGTACTATGCCATGTGTATAGCTACATCATATCTTCCTCATCCATTTATCTGTCCTTGGGTACTTTAGTTTTTTATATAACTAAGTTGTGCATGCATATATCCCTTCAAATTAGTGTTTGTGTGTTGTTTTCATATTAGGGTAGATGCTTAGGATTAGGAATACTGGAGCATATAGCAGGTATATTTTTATTACTTTGAGAAACCTCCATGCTGTTTTCCATAGGGGCTAGACCAGTCTACATTTTTACCACCATTGTTGGAGATTTCCTTTTTCTTTACACCCTAGTCAGTGTTTGTATTTCTCTTCTTTTTTCTCTGTTACATGCTCACGGATCTGATTTGGTATCTTACTGTGCTTTTGATTTGCATTTACGTGGTGATGAATGATGATGGACATTTGTACATGTGCTTGTTATATATATGTTTTCTTTGGAGAAGTGTATATTTAGGTCTCCTGTCCATTATTTGATTTGGTTATTTGTTTTCTTTTTGTTGAGTTGTATGAGTTATTTATAGGTCTATATTTTTTCCCATATGAAGTAATCTGAAAATGCTGGCTCTAATCAGTACTATGGAATATAGAATAACTCTACTCAGCTCTTTCACTATCCCTTACTTATATAAGTTCATCTATCTAATATTTCCTGAAAAGCACTGTCCTGCTGTGATGCTCACATCTGGCTTCTTCCATCAGCTTTGCTTAATGCTGGATGAAGAGCAGACAACCTGCACTGTTTTGGGGAGTTCACCTCTAGTTTATATGTGATCTCTGAAGTAAGCTGCTGTTTTCTGTTTGGGTTTTCAAGTATCTAGATATATGTTAAAACTATCACAAACTATTGATTCCAAACCTTCTTTTCTCACCCTTGGTGATGGAGATGGCAGCAGTGGCAGGGTTGTTGGGACAGTGGTGAGGTTTAGTTTACTCCCTTTAAACAAAGACTCTTTAGAGCAAGCCAACTGCCTGGGTCTCTGGTGCTTATGTACGAAAATCATCTTGCTTTATTTAATCTAACTCACATCCTTTTTCCTCTCTCTAGGAGATTTCTATAATGTGATCCAATTTTGCCTTTGATGTCCTAATAGCAACTACTCTAAACTCTGAAATCTAGGTACATGGCTCACATTTAGATAAGATTCTCTTCACAGGAAAGTGTTTTTCAGGACTTGAATATGAATTTCATCATTTTCTGAGGGAATTTGCTTATTGGTCTTTTTGTCTTGATGCTTTCTCATGGCGTAAAATTTGCAGCATCTGCAATTTTCCACATTTAACATTTGCATGTTTACATAAAATTGATTTTAACTTATTCTAAGCAATCCATGTACAATCCATGTCTTCAGGTTGTAGATGTGTGAGACATTGAAATTTTCAGAAATGTTCTTAGTTTATTTTTTAAAGATTTATTTATTTATATCTGTAAGAGCTGGGGCGTAGGCCAGAGGTGTGGAGGGGTGGTGAGAGTATTCACCAGAAAGAGAGTGGGGGCAGAACAGGTAGATCCACTGAATACACTGTTGAAGGGAACAGTGGAAGAGACAGGAGAGGTCTACTGGGCCATGTGGGTCACCTCCCTCTCTGGGGATCAAACTCATGCTGCAGTGGTTGTGAATAGCTTCATAGTGCTGTGACTTAACTCCTTGTGCCACCAAAGGAGGCCCAGAAATGTTCATAATTTTAATGTGTGTCACTAAGTAGTTGGTATTCAAAAATTAAATTATTTTCTACACATGTAGTATAGAAAAACTGGAAAAATTAGATAAGCAAAAATGATAAATACAGAAAGAACTATCAAACTTTTGTAGTATACTCTTGAGATTTTTATTTTGCATATGCATGTACACTTATAATAACTTCTAATTTTATACATAATTGTAATACTTATCTTTGTAGTTAATAATTTATAAAAACTATACAGTTAAAATTTATGCTATTAATTTTTTTTCTTTTAAATGTGGAGTAAGTACTAGTGTTTGGATATATCATAATGTTTTACCTAATCCCATAATGTGGATCATCTAGAAACTACTTAATTATTTTGTTCTGAAAAGATCATACATTTATTCCTGTAAACTGCAATTGTTAGGTATAAGACCATTACAACACATTGGTAACCTTGAGAAAAAACAAATTTAAGGTTCTTTTGAAGAATTCAGCAGTCCAGTCACTCTTTTCATTTTTATGAAAATGTTTAGGTGTAGGTCATCTATGCTTAGAAAGGAATTCTGTATTTTATTAAATACCCAAAACCATCAATCAGATGATTTGTGTTCTAGGGTGTACAATTAACATATTGGTTTGATAAGAAATTTTAGGGATACCATGATGCTGATGACTTTTGATGAGTGTAACAACATTTATTTCCCAAAATTGCTGTAGTACCCTAGAAACAGCTTACACACTGTCACTCTAAATGGCATAGATGAGACCTTCTTCATGCCCAGCTTTGCCAATACCACTAAGTGATGTGGATTTTGTAGTTTGCTGGTCTGAACTTTAAACTCTATTTACTTTTATTATAATAACGGTATGCCTTAATCTCATCCTAGTGTTTTGTTTTAATCCTCAGTAGTTGTATTTGTTACTAGGACACCCACTACATAGACTAACTCAACAGTTTTCAAATGCCTGTCTATGAGCAGTCCCGGCTAGATTCAGGATAATAACCAGATGTCAGAGGGGAGGGGGATGTAGGGTATTCCACTGCAAATCACATAACTGTTTCACAAAAGCTTCACCTCCAGTGTTTCTATTAATCTCAAAAAGAGAAACAGATGGCAAACTGATTATTTTGTGACATACTAACCATTAATGGTATCCAGAACTTGATTTTATTTCTCAAGTCTTGGTGAAGAAGTCTGTGGGTAAGATTTATAAGCTTGTCTTCTTTCCTCTGCTTTTTCCTCTCATTGATATTCTTTACAGGACTCATAAACTCAGCAAGTCAGCAGGCTAATCCTATCCGATTTCAGTTTTTTTCTTTTCTCTGTAATTCTGTGGCTGGCAAAAACCAACCTCTGTATTGTAGAATTTCTTTGTTTTTTCTTTCTTTTCATTTTACTTATTTATTTATTAATATACTTCTCAGCATCACTATGTCTGTAAACACTAGGCAACAGATTAAAAAAAAAAGTCAACAATAAAAAAAGAAAAGAGGAAAAGGAACGACCAACACAAACTATGGAGGAACAAAACACTGGTAAAAAGAATAGATTCAATTTCATGGTCAGCAGATACAAGGTACAAAATAATGCAGCTTTCTGAAAATTTAAAGGGCAGCTAGATAACAGAAATCTTTATTCCTAAATTTCCAAGTACAGCAATAAGGCTAAAAATATGATACCAAAACATTTGATAGGACTTTAAATGGTGAACAGTTTGGAGGAATTTAATTTTCAAAAACATCCTATTTCTTGATCATTTGTGAAGTAAATAGTGACATAAGAACTCAACATTGATGGGGTAGTGAGACATAGTATCTCCATTTTACTCATTAACAGTATTTCTTTCCTAAGTGAAATTTTTCTTGAGTTATTTTTTCTCTTCAGTTAGTACTAACAATGACATTGAAATTGATAGTAAAGGAGAATGTGATTTGTCAAGAGTCTCTGGAAACTTTCGTTCTTATCATGGTTGTGTGTACATAGCAGAGTTCAAATTGACCATATTATTTAAAACAATATAGACACATTAAATGAATAGAGAAGACAAAAATATTGTCATATATTACTAAGTATCCATAATAGAATTACATTTCCTAAATATTTCTAAATGATACTTAATATGAATAGATTAAAAACTATTGCTAATATTCTAATCTTTCATAAAGCAAGATACAACATTGGATTTCACAATATGTTTAAGTTGATAAAACATAAATATATAGTCTTAAATACTTTAGAAAATATGATGGCATTTATTAAATTATTAACTAATACCATAAATGGAAATGACATACCATATTCAAGCAATATAATTTTTGACTCAATTCCCCAAATCTCAAACGAGAACCAATATGGCAATGTGATGAAACACCCGTTTTTATTTTATCTTTTTAAAGATTTATTTATTTATGCATACAATAACCGGGTACAGGCCAGAGTAGTGGGAGGTGAGATGAGTCACCAGAGACAGAGCGGGGGCTGAACAGGCAGACGGAATATGTAGTCTTAAATACACTGCTGGACGGGGAGCAGGTGGTGAGGTGGGAGAGATCTGCTGCACCATTTGATCCCCTGGCCGGGGATTGAACTCTCGCCTTTGTGCAGCAGACGCTTCATAGTGTGGCACTCAACCTACTATGCCACCAGAAGGCCCCCGTTTTTATTTTATATCTCTTAGGCCAATGTGCTATTTGAGGAAATTCTTCATGCTTAGCTGCTCCAATTGAGCTAGATGGCTTGGCAAGACCACCATCTTTGATTCATTTGTTTCTGTCCAAGCTCAAAGTATGTTTTCAGCCTATCCTCCTTGTATTGTCTTTGCTTCCATTGTCTATTAATTTAACATATCTAAATATCCATCATATATTAGTTCTTTGTTATTTTAAGTTTTACTTCATTCACTGAAATCAATATAATTCATGCAAGCTTATCCAGTACACTTGGTAATATTTCTGTGTATCTTTATATTGCTACTGAGATTTTACAGCTATTTGGACTCATGATTTCATTGTTAGGGAAAAATGGTTGTGGCTAAAATCATTAAGTGTATGAAGCCCAAACTCTGTTTAAATCTCACTGTCTTGAGCTTAGTATTAAAAATATGTAAGAACCTTGTAATTTAGCTAAAGCTGCTTTTCAGAACCAAATTCTTTATTCTGTGAAAACCCATTTTTCCTTTAGCTACATGCCATCAACATTGTCTTTGAATGTAAAATCTAAAGCAAGTTAAGTAGATAATTCAGTAATAAGCAATTAGATTTAATAATATCCCACAATATTTTGACTGGTTTAATTATATGCTTAGTAACTTGTCTTTTTGTATTTTGATTTTCAAACTACTACAACTGTGAATGATATTGATAATTACATACACAAAGATAGAAACATTTTATCAAGAAGTATTTTACACATAAAAATGAATATAAATATTTCTTCTTAGTAAGATCACATTATGTGATATTCTTTTGTACATTAGACAAATCGGTAAAGATAATTGGGTAGTGAATAAATGTGTGCCACTCACTTACATTTATGTTAAAAAGATAAAAGAAAGATAATTCCTTTCCATTTATCTTCAATATCTTCTTATATATACATGACTTTACTTCCCAGTATATCTGATAGTGCCTGGAACTATCATTTATAACTAAATATAAATATGGTCAAACTCTTATTTAAAACTGTGATGGTTTCTATAACTATCTTTAAGAATAATATTTATCAATAAGAATTTTAGTTGATTAATAAATTAAGGACTTTTATTATAATTTCTGTGATTTGTATATTTTTTGCATAAGAAATTCTATGTCTGAGTAAATCATATGTTGGCAATATAGAGTGGTTATAACTTTCTGTACTTGCATCCATCGATGAATTTATGAATTTAAACTGAATTATAATTAAGTAGCTAAATTTATTTCAACTAAATTAATTAAGAAGATACAGAGTGTAAATGTGTCTATATGCTAAATATATGTGTATATTTAGAAGGAGAAAAAAAAAACAGAAAATCCCTTTCTCTTAGGAAGGTCCCAAGTTAAAACTGCACATTTGCTTATTTTTTATTTGTTGCTTAATTTTAAATGAAAAAAAGTTTCACATATTCTTTAATAATTAGCTGGATTAGGTCTATAATGAGAAAGGGATTCTAAAACAGATATACAAGATAAAATGTAAAGTTTAGGGGCTCTCCCTGGTGGCCTAGGGGCTAAGTCTCAGCACTATCACTAGCACAGCCTGAGTTTTATCCTTGACCTGGGAGTTGATCCACATGGCGCAGCAATCCTCTCCTGTCGCACCAGCTGCTCCCCTCAATAGTGCATTTCAGTCATTCAGCCTGTTCTGCTCCCTACTCTGTCTCTGGTGACTCTTCTTAACCCCCAACACCTCTTGCCTAAACCCCAGTTCTTCTATGGAATAAATTAATCTTAAAAAAAAAAAAGGTAAACTTTTAGAAAAGCAAAAGAATGTTTGGTAATGAGCAAACCATTGGTCTACTGGTGCCACAGGAGCAAAGTGCAGGCTAGAGAGAGAAAAGATTGAGAAATGACTTGATCACTTTGCTAGCAACCCCTATTGAAACCATGTCAAAGTGGGAGAGAGAAAAATTTTGTGTCAGAATCACAATCACTGAGCAAGTTGTAATTTAAAAAAAAAATGAAGCAAGAGTAGTAAGTTCCATAAACAGAGTTGTAATTTCAAGACATTGTAATTAAAGATGGACAGAAATTCAGGCTTAACAAGCTTTACACCATAATGAGACTGTCATTCTTTTATTCTGAAAGTGCCTCCACTTTCAGAGTGGAGTTCTGTCCAGAGGGGGAAAAAAATTACTAGCATTTATTTGGTGCCTGCTGTTTGCAAGACTCTGCCAACTATGACCCTGCATTGCTATCACTGAGAAGTCCAGGTCGTTGCCTGATTATAGCTGAATTTTGTGACCAGAGTGAGTGACTGACATAGTGGACATTCCATCTCTGCTGATCAAGTGAACTGATCCAGTCGATGTAGTATCCTATTAGGTTAGCATCATTAGTGACAGTTCACAGATGACAAGAGCAACCCTGAACACTCAGGGGAATAGAGCAAGCATATCTCACTGTGATGATTTGAAGTACAAAATGCCTGCTTTCAAGTATAAAATACTATATTTTCATGGTTTTACATTCTGGAAAAAAGTCCATGTGAACTGTCATTTCATTTTTTTAGTCTGTTTTCATGCTCTATAATTCGACTAAAAAATACATTTCTGAGGTAAAACTTTAAAAAAGTGAACTAAACTTAAACAAAAATCAAAGCTCTTTTTTATTCTAGTCAAATTAGTGTTGCATTACCTTAGTTCAGTAAGCAAAACATCTTCCCATGTCAGAAATGAATGAAACAGGATACACAATTTCTGGAAATGGACAATTGCCTCTGTGCTATCTCTAAAATTTCAGAGTGGGGACATCACACTCTCTGTTCTACTTCAGAAGCGCTCAGGCTTAAAGGAAACTGTAATAGTCATTTCAGCAAAGTGGTGGGAGTCTATGTCAGGGGCAGCCAGAGATTTTCCAAATTTTACTCTTTCAGATGGGTGACAAGTTCTGCTGCCTCTGATGTTGGTGCCAAACCTGACATCTTGCCCAAATGCCATTCTGGATAGTAACAGCTTTATGAGTTTTCCTGTCCCAGTGAGATTCTCTGGGGTGAGGTTCAATTTTGATTACTGAAAGATGAAGTATCCTTAAGGAGAGAAAAACCACATAAGCAGAATGGGCACGACCTCTCTCTCAGAAAATTTCCCTGTAAGTTATTCATAGCCACACAGAGTAGTAGCCTAACTCTGATTCCATTGCAGACTACATCTTACTGGAAGTTTGAAAAACTCTTATGATCTAATGCTAATATGATGACTACAACTACAACAAATGTTAGTAATAATATTAATGACAGTATGACTATTGCTATACTTGATAATAGTGATCGTCAGCATATATCTCGAATAACATGTGGAACATAAATAAGCAATAATAGCATTAATTAATTATTTATCTGGTATTAAACATAACTTTTATGGAGAGATGATATGATCTCTTTTCCTCTTTGGAAATGTAGTTTAAGTAGATATTAAGCTCATCTCTCTCTCTCTCTCTCTCTCTCTCTCTCTCTCTCTCTCTCTCTCTCTCNTATATTAAGCTCCTCTCTCTCTCTCTCTCTCTCTCTCTCTCTCTCTCTCTCTCTCTCTCTCTCTCTCTCTCTCTCTCTCTCTCTCTCTCTCTTCCAGTTACTTTTAGGTGATTTGAAGTATACACACTCCACTCTGCAGTGAGTAACATTTCAAAGAATCATTAAGATATAAAACTCCCCAGCTTTAAGAGTTTCTGCTTTTCCACTGACCTTTACCAGCAGGTTGTACTATACATGAATAGACCCCTTTAAAATGAGCTCATAGTGGGCAATAAGCCCCCGAACAACTTTCAACTATCACTCAATGTGAAGGTCCCCTGTTGTGAGTACCATGTTTCATGTCCAACTTTCATGCGATGCATCAAATCCAGGTTGAAATTCTTTGCACAAGGTAGTTTGAATAAATTTTTGATTTGTTATTTTTATATTACTAAATCCTACACTCTATAACCTGGCAAATATGTCCATGTATTTTTGTGTGACATTTTTTTTTAACAATCACTAAAATGATGGGTTCAAAGTATGTGGAATTAATTATAGGAACTGTTTGAAAGTTAGACCCCATTAGTCAATAGGTAAAAGTAGATTTACGGATAATGGGAGAAAATAAACATAATTTTCGAAATCCTTGAAGAACTTATGTGACTAAGCAGTCAGATGACACCCAACCAAAAACAACCCTTTAAATGTGACTGTAAAAATAAGGTTACTGGGGGGGTGGGTAGGGGAAAAAAATGGATAAGAAAGAGGGGATGGAGCACAGTGGATGGTAGTAGAGGACTATGGGTGTCTTGATGGTGAGTGTGGTGTGGTAACATACACCTGAAAAGGTAGGATGTTATATTTCTGAGTCATATACTATGTTGTAAACCAATATGACCTTAGTAGAAAATATATTTTTTTTTTAAAAAAGGAAAACAATACCCTTTTCAAAAATAACATAAAAAGGTTTCTCTGAAATCAGGACAGTTAGATTGATGTTAATCCAAGGCAAATTTATAGAATAACATTTTTTAATGTTATGCAAAAGTGCTTAAGATCTAGTGCAGTAATCACTAAAATCAATCTTAGTGTCAGAAGAATATCATGACAACTAGCTCCATTCTCCTGTTTTATATAATTGGTAGGCTATACAACCTTAATATTGCTATGGTTGTATAAGTGCATCTTATTTTCAGTAAATCTTTGATAGTTTCTTTTAATTTTCTCTTTTAACAAGTGGAGAAATGTGAATTCATAATAACACAATTAGGTGATTTTAATTGGTTGCAAGCATACCCAATAGAATTAATTAATTAATTTTCAGTAATCAGTCTAAGGTCAATAAATAAAATATTTTAATAAAATACATATTTATTAATGTTAAATAATATTTTAGCAATTAACATGAAGACAACAGTATAAATTAATGTTTCTGTGGTTGCTACAAATCTTAGAAAACTGGTGCCTTGCATGCTAGAAATGCAATTCAGAAATTATTTCCAAATTAGAATAATGTACAGTATTTAAAAGATGTAAGTCTCTTTTCCACACTAAGTTGCACAAAGATTACCTTGATTAATATAGGTCAGGGAAAGGACTAGCTTAACAGCATTTCTAGGGGACTACCTTTGGTGCTGAGGTATAATTGATTGCAAACTCAGTGTGAATCAACGGTCTGATGCCAAAAGAAAAGGATAACTCTGACATTTGGACTTTATTAATAAAGGATTTATTGTCTGAATAGAAATGCCATGGACCTTTGTATACTGTCTTCATTGTGTTAGTTTTGGAGTGTGCTGTTAAGTTCCACATTGTGTTTTATTTTGAATTTAGCAAATTTCAAAATCAAAAGCATAGACACTGGCAATTTTAAATCTATGTTAATTAGAGAAATGAATTGCCTTGGAAGGGCTTGTATTAACCCTTATCAAATAGAACATTTGTAAATCCTTTCCCCATTTTTTAAAAGGTTTATTTATGCATACAAGAACTAGGGTACAGGTCAGAGATACAGGAGGTGAGAGAATTCAGCAGAGAGTGGGGAGCAGAACAGGTGGATTGACTGAAATACACTGCCAAGGGGAGCAGTGGGCAAGGTAGGAGAGGTCTGCTTAGCCATGTGGGTCCCCTCCCTGGCTGTGGATCAAAGTAGTGCTGCAATGGCTATGGACAGCCTCCTACCTAGTATTGCTTCTTAACACCTTGTGCCGACTGGGAGGGCCCACATTTTCCCATTTTATAACTAGATTTTCATTTTGTTGATGGTTTCATTTGCTCTGCAGAAGCCTTTTAGTTTGATGTGGCTTCACTTGTTTACTTTTACTTTTGTTACCATTGCCAAGACTAATGTCAAGGGGCATAGGTTCATACCTGTTCAAATTTGTAGTTACATCATGTCCATCCCAAAGTAGCAATGATCCTCCAGCATAGTCCATTGGGCCCTTCTACCTTTTGCTTCTCCATCTTCCCATTCTGGTCCCTCCACCCCACAGTCAGATTCCAAAGATTTGTTCTGCTTTGGTTTCATCTGTTAGGTTTTTTCATTTGTTTTTTTATATTCCACATATAAATGATGAAATCATCTGGTATCTTTCATTTTCTTCTGGCCTATTTCGTTCAGCTTTATCCTGTCTGTTTACTATTCAATTCACAAATAGCAAGAGTTCATCTTTTTTTATAGCTAATCTCTTCTTACTAAACTCTTCTGTTTTATTTTTCTTGACTTTGTGTGTTGGTTTCTATGCATAGATAAAACACTCATCCCTCTGAGTTTTAACAGACTAGTTTTGTATAAAAGGTGAACCTCTGTAATCAATCTGACCTGAATTCTCAAACCTTTGTAATTCTCCAGCCCACAGTCTTGTTCTTAATGGCTCCCAGTATTTGAGTGTGGATGTGACCCCTCAGTGTCCCAGATGGGAGTGTCATAGTATCTAGATTCAGACAGACTAGAAGCTGATTCTTAGAACATAGGAAAATATGCAGATAAGCATTTCCAGAGTAAGATTGTGAGATGGGTGTTTGGCAGAGTCCTGAAGGGATGGTGGGTCTGGGTACTTAAATCCTACAAACAACTGTTTCATTGTTTACTGAAGTGCTATGAGGCTCAAGAGCAAAGCTCCTCTGGGATCCAAGCTAAGTAATCTGGAAGCCCATTACTCAGGTAGCAACCTTTAAATTGGGGGTGCCATATTTGTGGCCTAAACCTATCATTCCTCAGGAAGAAACAAACTTGAGGATTCATTCCCCACTATATAGCACTGAGAATGTGTGTGGGGGATGGTGTAGCAGTGGTTACAGATTATGAGAAAGTATGTCTCAGTCTTTCCTACCCATCCTGATGTGGGTATTTTCTCAGTCACTCAATGTGTAGGAGTTACTTTTGTAGTTTCTGGATTTCTCTCAAGTGTGCATGTGTGTGTGTGTGTGTGTATTCAGTGTCTCTATGGAAAGACAGGCTTTCAGTATCCTTCTATTACACTCTCCTGGTCCAAAGTTGGAGTGGAATTTTATGCATTTTTTAAAAATGAAATCTTTAGGATCACAAATTTCATGAGAAGCTGATCTCTATATCATCAGTAAGTCTCCTTTCCTTAGGCACAGCTACCATAGACACATAACTGCCCAGTATGGGTGGTTTTGCTATAGATAAAAATCTGAGTTGCATGCTACCTCAAAATTCCTTTGTGAATTAAAACATTTTCATTTATTATATATTAAATGACAAAGCGGACTCCAATCTTGACTTTCAGATTAATTAGTTAATATTTTCATTACTTCAGTATTCACTCCATTCAAATTAACCCATTCACATCCATCATTAGGGTGAAAATTATATAATAATATTTCTCATTTTTTTAAAAGTGTTTAAAACTGTGGTCAAGGTGCATGGATTCAAAATGTCCAATATGTGCACTACAACAAGAAAATAAATGTTAATCCTTCGGAGTTCATAAAAATAAATAATTGTATGGTAGCTATGTATCTATGAGTCAGATATCTTTGATATCAAGGGTCTAAGGCCTAATTTTACTTATGACAAGATGAGTAATTTAGGATGGCTTCCTCTAGACATTTTTTTCCCATGATAATATTTTCGACCTTTATTTACTCCAAACTTCAGACCATAATCCATTTGTCAAGTTCTTGTTAGTTGTTTCTCAGATGATTTCTTTTATTTGACCTACTCCCAAGGTCACATTGCTTTGGATATTTGCAAAGTGTGAAGAGTTTCAATTAGTTACACTCTTATATGAAATAAAGGCAGTATAACATAGAGAAAAATTAATCTAGAACATATGTGTTGGTAAACTGAGCGATAAACACTAAACTTTTTTGTTGACTTTACTGTTACTAGAAATACTGTCAAATATGTCCAAAATGTACTCGAGAAGAGACTAGAGGCATATAAAGATAGTTAGATTTTCAGCTGACCTGCAGCAATCCTCATCAAAAAGAAAGAGGTATGCAGCTCCTTTTTTTTTTATTTCACCAATCTTTATTTTTTAAAATTTTTATTTATTTATGCATACGAGAGCTGGAGTGTAGGTCAGAGGTGCACTGCTGGTAGTGTTGTGGGTTTGAGAGATTTCATCAGAGACAGAGTGGGGAGCAGAACAGGTGGATCTACTGAAATGCACTGCTGAGGGGAGCAGCAGGCAAAACACGAGACAGACGAGATCTGCTGCACCATGTGGGTCACATCTCTGGTGGGGGAATTACTGTAGTGGCTGATGATAACTGGATAGTCCTAATACTTTAACCCCTGTGCCACCAGGGAGGCCCTTTATCAGTCTTTAATTTATGTTGTGTATGTGAGTGTTATATGTTTTCTTTTAAATTAAATAAGTTCTGGATTTATATTTCCCTGATTTAAATTTCATAAATTGTAGTGGGATAAGAAAACTTCCCAGTTTAGATTATATTCCACCTTGAAAATAACAAGAAATCTAAAACTGATAAAGCTCAGAAGTAGCACTTCTGTTTCCTGACACCTCAAGAACAGGCAGTAATACAACTTTACGAAATTTTGTGGTATTTGTTCAAGATCAGAATCTAGGACTTGAAGAGAAGCAACATGCTAGTCACTAGTTTCATTTAAAACTTTGATATACATTGTAGAGTCTCCTTTAGTTATATAGGAGTTCTGATCTACTCAGGTTATAATATTGAGTAGAATGATTTTCTTCCCTTCCTAACTCACTTTCAAACTCAGTAATAGCCCCACCATCTCTGTAAAACTGCAAAGATCCAAAGGAGAAAGCACTTAGTTTAAATGAAGAATTATGGGTCTTGCTTCTTGATTCTGTCAAGAAGTATGATTGCCTTTCAGTGAAAATATCTTAGTAAAAAATGTTTTGATGTTTGAAAGGTGAGAATTTGATGACAAAGAACTTCTCTCTGAAATAGCAGCTTCCTTGATGTTACTCAGGCTATCTATCATCTCTAGTCAGTAAATACACTCAGGCTACTATTCACTGTAGTAGTCACAGTGGAAGAGTAAGTGGACGTGTTACAATAGAAAGTCAACACCCCATCTTAGAAAAGCCTGTCATCAGGGTATATTCTTCTGGTTTCATAAAGAAAGCCATGATTTTTGTCCTTGTGTCACATCTTAATATGTTTAAAAGCCAAAAGGTAATGCCTGATAAATTTCTATTGTGCTAGCTCTGAAGCATGTCCATTTTCTTTTCAGTGACTACTCACTCATTTCCAACATGGCCTATAAGCCTGAACTTTCTTTATACTGAAAGGTCATCTGCTTCATTTCATAGAAACAGAGAAATGTTTTTTTTTTTATTTAAATTATTTTTATTATTTGAAAACTGCTCATATTTTCCTCTATTAAATATCATGGCAAAGAAATGAAATAGTGGTGTTCAGTGGTAGAAAGTTGGGGATGTTTGCAAAGAGCAAGAGGA
This sequence comes from Galemys pyrenaicus, assembly GCA_019455555.1. NCBI lineage: Eukaryota > Metazoa > Chordata > Mammalia > Eulipotyphla > Talpidae > Galemys > Galemys pyrenaicus. The sequence continues at coordinate 6,291,567 of JAGFMF010011791.1, read as the reverse complement.
AGTAATTAGTTATTGCTTCACAAATAATTACATGTTAAATGTGTCCAGTACTGGTCAGTTTCAGACTGAATAGAACTACTTATTAAGAAATCAGGAAATTCTCAAAAAGGTATACTTTACAATAACTGAAGTTCAGAATATATAGTATGAAACATTCACATAGATTAATAGAATGTTTTGAGGTCTGTAAACCATATGATCAGTTGAATGAAAATCTAGCCCTATATTTAACCTCAAATAAAACCTTTCATTTATGTTGTGCCTATAAGGAAACCAAAAATTGACTATTAAGATATAACAGATTCTGAATAATGGTTTTCTTGGAAAACTGTAGTTATTTCTCTTTAACATCTCAAATCAATGTGAAGAGTAAATACAACATAGTTTTTAGTAAACAGAGATGAAAACACTCTCAGAGATATTTATTGTTAACATCTATGATAGTTTAAATTATTCCTGTAAATTTATAAGAGTAAGATACAAAATAGAATGATAGTCCATAGACTTAACTTTACAAAACAGCCATGAGAGGCATCCAGTAAATATTTAAGAATAGATGAATAAATAGCTGGGTAAAAAATTCCAAATAAATAATGATCCTTTGAAGATTATTTTCTAGTTATGAAATTCGCTAGAGTAGTTGAAAAACAGCACTTTCACAATCACCCCCATGGGGCTAAAGAAACTAGGTTTGATATCTTAAGGAAGCCTGAGGAGAAAAGCTTTTTTCTTAAGTGTGCTAATGCTTAATATACATATAAAGTTTAAATAGCCCCAAACAATTTGTTTAAAAGACACTCTGTAAGTATAAAAATTCTCTTGAGTACATTCATTTTAATATCTTTCCTCTTCTGTTTAAAATAAGAGTTGAACAGTTCGTTCTCTCTCTCTCTCTGTCTTCCCCTACATATCTTCACACATGTTTATAGGCAAACAGTCCTATGTATTTGTTTATTTCCTCTATATATGTTTATTAGTAATAAGTAAACCATCATTATTTAAGATTAGAATTTAAAGAATGCCAACACAATATTAACAAAAATATTTCTATGTATGTATAAAATTTCTCTTTCTCAATATTCTGCTCCTGGTTTTAAAGGAAGAATGAATGCTTAATAAAGTCCTGACAGTGATCATTTATTATTTTTTCATCTATTTTTTGAAGATCTGTTGGAGGCTTGTGAATTCTATTCATTAAAATAATTGAATTATGTCTTCACTTTTTGAAATGAGGTAAAGTCAGATTATATTTTCTATAGTTGTTTATTTACCTCATTTTTTACTTTGCCTGTTAACTGGATCCAATTTCTTTAAGGGTTATGTTCTCTAACAATCTTTTTCTTATGAAGCATTAGCTTCATATATCCTTATGCTCACTTTAAAATTAGCTCAATCAATTTTGTTTACAGAAAATAAAACAAAATCCACCAGAAAACCAAACACTTATGAGCATAGCTAATGTTTGAGCACTTACTTTATATCAAGCATCTAACCTAAATTAAATATCATTTATGCAATTGTGACTTTTAATGGAAAACACACTTACTTAACATAGACATAGACACACAGAGATATATATTTTATCCCCTAGTCAATGACCCTGTGAATAAATGTTATTTTATTATGAAATAATAAAATATTGACATTTCATGAAAACATTGTAACTGTAATAGATGTCTCACTTCTGGATGATTTTTTATAATAAAAATAACTTTTTGGTGTGTGTGATGGCAAATAAATACAACTCCTCTTTATGGCTTGGAGACATTGCTGGTTGACCTTTCTTTCAGAGGAGCTCCTGAGTGTGGGGACAAAGCTGTCTGACCTCAAATGACACCAATTAGACTTTCCTATTATGCTAAATGTCTTGTGTCAACCAGGAAATATATTTTCTCTATTTTTTGTGCCCTTTAAAAGAATAGCATCCTTCCTAACAAAGTGATACATAAGCATTATGAAATTAAATGCTCACTTAGTAAAAATATAAATAAATAAAATACTACTACTAATAAAGATTTTCCCCTTAATTATTTTTTTCTCATTACTAATTAGAAGGAACAAGATTCCAAGATTTCTTAGACGATAGCATTTGCCTCACCATTTTACTGCTTTGTATACTTAAACATTATTTCAAAATCAGACTTTAAACAATGTATACATAGCTGGAGTAAGTGAGCTTTAAAATATTTTTGAGATATTTTAAAATATTAATATTAAGTAATAATTAAGTGATATTACTTAAATAAGTGAGGGTTTAAAATATTTTGTTTAAACTGTGCCCTTTAATATGCTCACTATCAGTTGCAGAGATAGTAAAATGACATGATGTATACTATATTGTCACTGTCAAGTATGGACAGTTTGATGGGGTTTTATACACACAATTTTTCAAATTGAAAAGGAAGCATTTCTTATGCTGTTTCTTGTTCTACAATAGAGTCTGTCTAGGACACTTTATATATATATATAATATATATATTGGATGCAATGTGTTCTTGGATGCCAGGAATGTTAATGCATTTATTCTTTGTCATTTCATGAAAATAAAGCCAACTGGGAAATTAAAATTCTGTAGAAATCGATTCTTGATTATGTATAGATTTGGCTTTGGTTTCTTTCCAAATAGTAACATTAGGAGAGTAAGGGAGAAAAACTTCAAAAATACATTGATACTATTTTGTAAAAATACAAAAAAAAATACTATTGGGGAGTAATATGTGTTATATTAATCACCGGCAATTGGATGTCTTATTATGATTCCCTTCTAGAATTTGGACTCATTCATCAACTTATCAAGATGAGCTCTGTTGCATGCTATTACCTCTGTTTTGGAGTTAGTTACACAAGTGAGATCGGGATTAGTTACGAATTGACAAGGGTAGTTCTAACTTTCCGGAGTGCAGATGAGTGACACTGTAAACCTATGTCTTTCTGTTTGTTCTCTGTAGTTCATGTAATAAGGTAGAAATATAAATTTAGATGACACTCTAGATACAACATTTTGTTCACATAGTATTATATGAAATCAACATAGTAAAGTCCTCATCATTTATATTTATAAATACATTCTGGTTAGATGTTTTTCTCCTTCCAAAGCAAACTTTTGATACAGTTTCTAGCTTCATGCTGTGTTGTTTATGTTGTGACTTTTATTTCCTGTATATTATAATGAATACATAATTAAATACAATAAAAATAAAATCACTTTTAATTTACTTTTTTGACTCTTTTGTATATAAACAAACACTTTTTGGATATTGCCAAATTCTAAAGGATATATTTTTAAATCATCAGCAGGTGTAATTCTTCCACCCCGTACTGTAACACAATAACTTTCTTATGGATTAATCTATGCTGCTGAGGATGCTGTTTTGGTTTTTACTGGCACTGAATTATTACCTGCAGTTATAAATCTTGACTCAATTTTCTATGAATGCCATTTCACAGGTACAAGGTATATTAAGCCTGCCTCCCACTTAGATAATGGTCTTCCCACCATACTTTATTAAGTTAAACAGCTTCAGTTTATGCTGGTTTATGTAAACTGACCTCTAATTTTTTTATAAAATATTAAATTCAATTACAAGATAGAGTCATGGAGACCTGATTTTCAGATTTAGATAAAGAGACATGGGGTGTTCTATTATTAAAGTACATATCAAACAAAATAGGACAGTGAAATAATTGTAATTGGAACTAAGTTCTTTAAAGCTTCATTAAGATGAAAATAATAAATAACCAAGTATATTTCTGCTGTCTAAGCTTAAGTGGTAAATAAAACTGCAAATTATTTTATGAAATAATAGTATTTGATTATTTATTGTAATATGCAATTTTAAAGTTTTTTTTTATTTTAGTCTCAAGGGTAACTATGTAAGACCCAAAGAGAAAAACAGTTATTTGTATTATAGAACCACTTTCTTCCTTGTGAACATTTTTTTTAGATTGAAATTGCATTATAATATTGTATAAGTTTCAGTTATGTATCATTGAGAATAAATATAACTTACACTGCTTCAAATATACCAATTACAGCTTTAGATCCACTCTTAGCAAAGGTAATCTTTAGCCTTAATAAACTTGCAACTTTTCAAAATCTAATTTACACAATTTTATTTTATGTATTCAATAAATGATGTAGCACAAACCAAAGCAGTTTTAAAATATTTGCATATGGATACATAAGCCTTTTCTTATGAATGATCAATGGGGTTGCTTTACACAAAAATGCATGTGCTAATTTACCAAAGAGATAACAATCCCATAAGCTTAAACAAAATGATGGAATATACTGATGTACTTTTGACTTGGTATTTACTAATTATTTCATAATAAATTTGCTTCAGTGATTGCTCATGTTGTATATTTGAATAAAATTTCATCACAGTAAAATCATCGTTGCAAGACTTGTCCTCACTGACATTGTTTCTTATTGTGAATTTTTTGAGAATATAAGTTTATATTATTAAATTTTCTAAGGAAAACTAGCAGAGAAATTAAAAACAACCTTTAATTTGACTACATAGGGCAAAGTTGCAATAATTGCATAGCTATTTGAAATAAACTATGTTCCTCACTCTGATGGACTTCATTTCTTTGATCCAAGTAAACTAGTATCAGGTACATTTATATATGACCAAATAAATGATTCATGAGAACAAGTAATATGGCTAGACTTAAAAATTTATTCTGAAGCTAGACTCTTATATAGTGGTGTGTATGTATATATGTGTATATAAATGTGCATGTAGGTATATATGTATACACACATATATACACATATACATACATATACACCCCCCCAGTATCTAGAGTCTAATATACATACACATATGCATACATACCACATTTTCCTCCTACTTTGCATAATTCTAGACAAAAAAAACAAAATACCCCAAACATACCACGTCCAATCCTGTATTTGTTAAGATGTAAATCCAAGTCTCATTATTTTAGTGTCATTTCATTATTCCTTCACTTTCTTTATTTTAGTGCCTTTCATTATTCCTTCACTTTCTGCTTCTCCTGGATACTGTCCTTAAGTCTTCCAATGACTTAGTTGCTTATTCACAGGTGCCTAGGAGAGAAACTCACTCATTTTCCATGGTTCATAGTAACTCAGGCCAATAAACATAATATTTATGACCTTCATTTTTATTTCTGATAATTATTTCATAGTCAAATATTGGTTAATGGGTAAAATTTGCTTGATTTTTCTGACAATGAAACTCTAGAAATCTCACTGTAGAATTGAGGCACACATCAATGTTGAGTGGGGAAAGTAAAGAAAGGAAGAACACCAATGGACTGTAGTAAAAATTATGGTTGTTTTAGTGGTGGGTATGGTATTGTTACAAGTATATGAAAAGGTATAAACCTATACCACCAAGTATAAACCCTTGTTATCTTAATAAAAATGTAATGTGATAAATGATCAAAATTCATGAATCAAAAACTGTTCTAAAATATATCTAAGTTGAACAAAAGTCAGTGTACATAAGTAACCCTTCTCTAGTATACCCAGGATAGCATTTTCCATATCATGAATATTTTGCAATATTTTTATAAGAGTCACATCTCATAAACATTTCTGTTAATATATTTAATCATACTACCATTAGTTTAGTGATGATTACAAGTAAATCTACTTTATATATTTATTTATTTATGCATACAAGAACTGGAGTATAGGCCAGAGGTGTGGAGAGTGAGAGGATTCACCAGAGACAGACTAGGGAACAGAATAGGCAGACTCACTGAAATAAACTGCTGAGGGGAGCAGTAGACAAGGCAGGAGAGGTCTTCTGTGCCAGGGATCAAACTCATGCTACAGTGGCTATGGATGTTTCATAGTGCGTGCTTAACCCTTTGTACCACTAGGAAGACCCAGTAAATCTACTTTAATTTCTATAGCTTTTGGAGGTAAGATATGAAAAATTAGCAGAAGAACTAAACAGGCAGTTACCCAAAGAAGATATGCAGATGTCCAACAAACACATGGAAAGATGTCCACCATCACTTGTGATCAGAGAAATGCAAATCAAAACCACAATAAGATGCCACCTCACTCCTGTGAGAATGACACATATCAAAAATACCAAAAACAAATGTCGGTGAAGATGTGAAGAACAAAGAACACATTTACACTTTGCCATGAATGTAGGCTGGTTCAGCCCTTATGGAAAGCAATATGACAGGTTCTCAAAAGCTGAAAAATAGTTCTACCATATAACCTAGAAATTCTACTCTGAGGTATTTACCTGAAGAATACAAATACAGGGGGCCTTCCTAGTGGTGAAAGGGGTTAAGTTGCACACTATGAACGTATCCATGGCCACTGCAGCATGATTATGATCCCTGGGCATGGAATTAAACCACCTGGTGTAGCAGACCTCTCCTGTCTCGCCTACTGCTCCCCTCAGCAGTGTATTTCAGTTAATCTGCATGCTCTGCTACCCACTCTGTCTCTGGTGAATCCTCTCACTTGCTGCACCTCTGCCCTGTACTGCAGTTCTTGTATGTATAAATAAATAAAATAAATCTTTAAAAAAAAATAATGCAAATACACCAAAGGGAAACTTCAAATTTCATGTTTGTTACAGCACTATTTACAGTAACCAAACTGTTCAAACAACCTAAGTGTGTAAAACAGACAAGTTGATTAAGAATATATGATATATAGACACAGTGGAACACTATTCAGTAGTCAAAAATGCTAAACTTATTCCATTTGTGACAGTATGCTTGCGGCTGAAAGGTATTATGTTAAGAAAAATAACTAAAAAGAGAAAGACATATAAAGGATTAGATAAAACCAAACTCAAAACATAGTACTTGAAAGCAAATTATAGAACTGAGACATGCATTGGAAGAATGGAAGCAATAGGGACAAAAACAAAATGGGTAGGGAACACAATGGACTATGGTGGTAGACTAAATGTGGGAGATACCGTACTTCCAAAATGGAATAAAACAATGCAAATAAACATTACCTCAATAAAAATATAAAATAATACAAAATAATTTTAAAAATAAAAAAAAAGAAATATGAACTTTCCTGTGGAATATAGACCTGTACTCATTCTGGAGTGTTTTCAAGTATGAGACTGAATGCTTCTCTGTGTAAGTTAAGCTCTCTGATGTAGTACACATCTCATGAATGATAAATCACCATGCCATTGCTGATCAATTACAAATGTGACTGTATTGCAGCAAGCAATTGTCTCTTGTCTAGAACTGATTATTCTTATTACCTGACAAGTCACTTCACAACTTTGAATGAAAACCGAGGACTAAGTATGCAGATTGGTTGCACTTTTAAGGTGATTGATAAGGATTTAATTTTAAAGCATATTTTAATTCAGTTTCTCTGTTCAACCAAGTATAACTTATGAAATTTAATGTATAAAATATTAATTCATGTTATAATTGAATTTGTACTTTTACAAGGGCTCATTGCCTCAGAATGCAGTGGGTGACATCAAAAAAGATAGCTAGGAAACCTGCCCAGTGAATGAGTCTCATAAATAAATCCTGCATCATCAATATGGGAAGTCTACGTCTGCAGCTTCTATATGTCTTATCAAAACACAGCAAGGCCAAAACCAAAATAAATCTGACTCCAAGTTCTTTAGAAAACAAAGTCAATCCTAACATGCATATGAACTTAATGACTGATATTTTAACCCATGTGTATGTCTCAGGGGAGTTATCATTGTCATCATCAATTTATATTTATGGAGTCCCCACTGGGTATTCGACACTGGAGCTGACTGAGCAGAGAATATAATGATATAAAATATTTCTGGAGTTCTAACCCTCACAAGAGTATTATTTGGTGCTTTCATAAATAACATTAAATCAAAGTAGATTAACATTCATTTTTTTCAATAAAAATACATTTATGAAGCTTCCAGTATTTTTTTTAAAGGAGCTTTATGCTGCAGCTTCTGATAATATGTTTGTCTTTTAAGAGTGGCCATGAGAGGAATCCTAAACTGATGTCTTTTCAAGGCAAATTGTTATGGTTCCTTTTTAGCAAACCTAAATGGCCTTTTTGCTTTTCATTGTCTGCTATGGTTTATAAGTGCTTTTTAAGTTTTCCTGTCTTGCCTCCTACACAGGAAGCTTCAGCAAATACAGAATATGTGGTTGTAGTCAGGAAAGTCACACTCATTAAAGTGATATTCTGAGGTTGCCCATTTATTTGCTATTTATGAAATGCATATTAAATTTGTTTATTGTATAAAAGTCAAAGACTGATGGTTTTGTCAGGATTGGAGACACAGTTTTTCATCTGAAATTTAGCTCGCTATACTTCTTGTCTTTGCTAATCATCAGAATTAGGATGTTCTAACTCTAAACGTACCCTATAGTTACTTTCATGGTAGTTTGTTGCTAGCTTTTCCATACTCAGAGGAGGATGTGAACCAATGGACTGTATTGAGTCACTGAAAATATAAACTCAAGTGAAAAATTAACAAGTCTACTGACAAGCCAAAATGGCAAATTATAGAGTGATGTCTTTAAAATTAAATGTATTGTTTTGAATGACAGTAATTTATTGTGTGCCCTGTTAACAGAAATTAAAGTTTTCATAAATTGGGGCTTCTGATACTATTAGTCAGAAATATTTATATACTTTCTTTGGGGCTAGTATGAAGCAGCATAAAGTAGAATGATTTCTTTGCCCTCTGTGAATTTATGATAGAGTAGGATTATAGTACATTATTAACTATTCTTCAAAATAGATCTTGACATTCCATTACTACAAATGTAAACTTAGCAACATCTTTCATTTGGGCTCTACCATCAGCCTGGAACTCCAAGTAAAGCTAGTGTCCAAAGTCATCTGTGCTGTAAGCAAGATGTAAACCTTTGTTATTGCATTGTTGTGTGATTGTACAAGTCAACCTAAGCTAATTCATAGTAGGAGAAAAATAATAAATCTCATGTAAAAATGTTAGCCTTGAATCTCTTTCTGCTATTGAGTTAGATACTAAGTAATAAGTTAGATACTAAGTAGGCTCAGTAAAAAAATATTATGGATTTGATTCCTGGGATTTTGTTTGTTTGTTTGAGTGCCTGCCAATTAGTTGTGCTTTAAGAATATTCAACATCTCAGCATTCTAATTTATAAATAAAAACTTGGGAGCTTCATCTTATAAAATGCTTTAGTGAAGTTATTTTAAATAGAAAAAAATAGTGAATTTTTATAATTATGAACTTACAAATTTTAAACATCCTACAGCATAAGTGTGATTTTTCCATCTAAGGTAATAAGTAGAGTGATTTAGATAGCGTATACTTTAAAAAATATTTATTTATGCATACAAGAACTAGAGTACAGGCCAGAGGTAAAGGGGGTGAGAGGAATTACCAGAGACAGAGTGGGGAGCACAACAGGTGAATCTACTGAAATACACTGCTGAGGTGAGCAGTGGGCAAGACAGAAGTCTGCTGTGACATGTGGGTCAACTCCCTGGCTGGGAATCAAACTCAGGCTGCAGTGGCTGAAGATAGCTTCTTAGTGCTATGGCTTAATCCCTTGTGCCAGCAGGGAGGGCCCCCACATATACTTTTTGAATAACACCTGTGTTGAACCATTAAATCACTGATAGCTCATTTGTTCATTTTCAAGTTCTGTGTTTACTGGTGTCCTCTCAGATACTGATTATTATTTTTTTTTTTTGCTTTAGCTTTTTTTTTCCCCTCACTTTTCCAGCTTTATGACATATATCATAAACTGATCACGGGGACTAAATTTCACCCTTTCCCTTCTGAGTCAAAATAAGAGAGTATCTGCATAGGTTTAGTTCTGAGAGAAGGGTTAAGGTAAATGTGTAAGACAGGAGAGAGTGGTCCTTTACATGTCTGCAAACTATCAATAGTGTAAGCCTTGGGAAAGCTCAGTCTCTCTTCCAGATTCTTTTTCTCAACTTCCTCCTCTTCCACTCCTTTTCTTCCTCCTCCCCTTATTTTCAGCCTCATTTTTCTCCTTCCTTTCCTCCTCTTTTTTATTCTCCCCCTCCTTTTCCTCTAGTACCTCCACGTGCTGCTGCTGCTCCTCCTGCTTCCTCTCCCTCCTGTCCCTTCTCCTTATTTCTCCTTCCCCTCCCCCATTTTCCTTTCTTGTGTTCCCAGTCTCTGTAGGAACCCTAAAATGGATTCCAGTGGCATTTCCTCTAAATATCTGATTGTTGAGCAAGAGTTATAGGCCTCAATAAGTCCAATCTCCTTTCATTTCCTTCCTTTTTATCCTGTTTCTCATCTTTTCTTTCATTTGCTTTACTCTGTTCTTGGCTCTGCAGGAACCCTAAAATAATAACTATGTTGTTTTATTAATCTAGTATGAAACACAAGTTAAACTGAGGGACTCAGAAATATGTTTGCACATATATTTGAAGAACATTTTATTATCCTAAACACAACACAATGTTTCTTTTAATCTGTGTGTATAACTAAACTCTTGATATTAGTTTGTCCTTCTGATCTGCCATCATACTGGAAGTTGTCACAGCATTGACAGTGGAAACTTGTTAATCCTATTATATTCTCATAAGCTAAGGAGGTTATCATTACAGAGAGAAAAAAAAAAATTCCACAAGGTCCTGCTAGTAACTATAAAAGTTATATTATTTTGTATTTTCTTCCTTTCCATATAGGACATTGATCTATTTTGCATATTGATCTACAAAAATGCATTTAAAAAAAAATCTGTTGTCGAATTTCTAAAAAGACAAAGGAGAGATTGACAGCATAGCTTTCTGGTGAAATTTTGCTTTTTATGCTTATCATCATATTCCAGCTTCCATATCACTGATAATTCTATTCTCTTTCATTTGTATAATTAGAGCATCCATCTATATTACTTATGCTCCCTTAACTTATGTGCTGAATTAGCATCTGCAAGATATTTTCTAAGTTGTTATAAATCTAAAAGTCTCAATTTTTATGATATTGCATAATGCTACATAACACAGGCTGACTGTGAGATTAAATAACCATTTTCCCTTGGAATCTGAGGTTAGGGGACATCACTCTATGTAAGATTGTCATAAATGATCATTTATTTCTTCCAGGTGCTCAAAAATTTAAGATTTTTTCCTCTAAGTGAAGACATCTAAGTATATAATTGGCATGAAAAGACAATAACAGGCCCTCCCCTGGTGGCACAGTGGGTTAAGCAACGCACTATGAAGCAAAATATAACCACTGCAGCATGAGTTCAATCCCTGCCAATGGTCAGAGAGTTGATGCACATGGCGTAGCAGACCCTCTCCTGCCTTGCCCACTGCTATCCTCAGCAGTGTATTTCAGTCAATATGCCTCTTCTGCTCCCTACTCTGTCTTGTGGATCTTCACACTTCTGGCCTGTTCTTATATGAATAAAAAAATAAATCTTTAAAAAAAAAAGAAAAGCCATCAACAGTGTTTTCCCCTACTGGTCTTATAATTTTTAAAGATTGCTTTACACAGGCTTGAGGCTATTCATATATATTTTAAAAGTTTCAACATTTGAGAACTATGCTTGGACATATATAGATGTTCTTATCTGGACACATTTGTCTGACATACAAAACAAACAAATGATTTTTTTTCAAAGGAATATTGAAAGGTTGGCCTTGAAGTTTGCCTGGAAGAAATCTTACCCTAAGTGAACATTAAATCCTGCATGGTTCAGCCTGGCTGATGGATTGGAGGTCTTGGCTTCAGGTATAGATTAACACCTGTTACTCGGCTTACCTCAAATCAGGTTAAAGTTTTGTTGAGTATTACTGGAGAACAAAATTATAATACTTTGGAGGCCATGCAATTTTCAAATGGAACTTTGATAAATGATTTTTATATATAATAAGAGAATTTCCCCCTACACATTTCACAGAAGGTAATGAAATTTGATTTCCAGTGGATAGTTTGATTGCAACAATGTACATATGTCCATGAACAGTAGGTCAACAAAGGCAGTGTGCTAATTTTGCAGGAGGTAAAAAGTCAGGAATTAGTGATTTCAGAAGAAGCCCCCAAAAAAGGCCAATTGCCAAGGTTTATTAGTGTCTTGTGTGATTTCTCTGTAGACTGAAATACCAGATACAAAAGTAGCTGTATGTACATTAACAAGATTTCCTTTCTTCCCACTGGCTAATGAGATCTAAACACAGGAGAATTGCTCTCTAAAGTGATTTGATGTAATGCTTGTTTGGCACAGCCAAGTTACTATACTGATTGTTCTCAAAGTGAAGGCTACTTCAGTGCTTTTATTTTCTCAAAGCATCTGAAACAATTCTTTCCTATTAAGGTATTCTGGACTTAGTAAATTAAGATAGAAGAAAGTGGAACTTGCGAGGACAGGTTCAGAAGATGCAACTTTTACCTTTGCCTTTTGAATGAGTATGGGAATTATTAACTAAACACAGAAGTGAGTGGGTTTCTAGGCCAAATACACTGATTAGAAATGTGATTTGCTGTATGGCAACATATTGGTGCCAATTCACAGTTGCCTTAAGTGCCCTCTTTGCTTTGTGGATAGAAAGAAAATTGAAGTGCATGCCATTTTGCTTTGGGCACAGTATAACATCATTCATTTGTGTTATGAAGTCCATTATTAGTGTTCTTAATGGCATGAGAGGGATTATTTATTGTCCAAATATTCATTTGCTTTGGGTTTTTCCTGGAGCTAAAAGCTACAAGTATATAATTTTAGCTATGTTTCAATAGAAATGTTTTAGTATTAATTATATATTTGACATATAATTATAGAGTTTAATGTATTTTTTTCTTTTTTTATAGTTTTATAAAATATGCTTGTCCAGTTATAATCTATTCAACAAACACTATAAATGGATAACATTCGATGACTTTTTCATTCTTAGCCTTTGTGGTTATATTACTATTTTAAAAAACATATCTGTGTGTGTATATTTATGATATCATGTATATATATATTATGCCTATATATCTACACACATAAATGTCTTATCTCTGGATAAATGTTTTTTCAATAAAAGCACAATGACACTTGTAATAAATTCAGTTTTTCACTCTCAGAGATGATATCTCCTCGCTTCTAATCTCCATTTGCTTCATCTATCTTCATTTTCTCATTTTTTATTAATTAAGTGGAATGATATCTACACAAAACAACTTCACTGCCCTGACATAAAAATCTAAGCTTTCTGCATATGCTCTGTTTTCTCTGCAATAACAAAAGGCTAAATTACTGTTCTCCTATATAAAAGTATAGCCCAGAAATGTCTGCTTTGTTCCACTCAAGGATTTCAAAATTTATGAACATACTGAAAAATATTTTATTTCTTTAGTTAAAAAGACTAATTTAACCCCATGACTTCAAATGTTTATGATCTTTCTTCACCTCTTTTTTTGTATATCTGTACTGTAAGTTATGATTTCATCACATTAATTATAACTCCTTAATCAACAGAAAATGTTTGAACTTCTGTATATTTTAGTGTTTTTCACTTATTCTCGTACATCTACAAACTCTCTTTAGAGGTACCATGTACCAGCATATGTATTAACTTTATGAAGCTGTTACTTCAAAATAACACAGATTAGGTGACTACAACAACATAAATTTATTTTCTCACAGTTCTAAGACAGGGCTTTGGCAAGTTTAGTTTCTCCTGAAACAATCCCCTCCACAACCCCTCATACTGGCTTCCAGGGAGTCTTTTTCTCACAATATCTTTTTTTTTTCCCTCTGGTCACATTGAAATGCCTCCCCCCCAATTGTCTCATTTTAACTAAATTACCACTTTAAAGACCTCATATCTGAGTATGTTTACATTCTACAATACTATACGTTGGAACTTAAGCATGTGAATTGGGAGAGTGGGGACACCATTCACCTCATAATGCTGTCAATTTTATTGCTTCCAATTTGATGTCTAGGGTCAGTAGCTTCAGATTTATATACAATGTCTATTGACATTGCAAGTTTGAAATGTAATACACATCTCAAATTTAATATATCTGAAACTGAACATATCAGTCTAGAGAAGCCACCTTCATCTCTTGAAAAGATTATTGCTGTGGTGTCTGCCTTCAATCCACATCCTATCATATATTATTCCTTAAGTGACCAGTGTGGTTATTTTTAAATAAAAGCTTATGTAGTCTGATCAATCAGTCTAGTTTGCCAGATAATACATTACACATACTGAACTAAGGAATGGGAGAGGGGCTGGGGGCTTCAGGAAAGAGGAGGGGACTTGACATGGAAGGAGAGGTTGACTCACAGGGTGAGCAGACACTATAATTAAATGTTGTTCCTTTCACACAGATAGATTTCTCTGATAGACAGGTTATTTTTGGTAATAATCCCAATTCTGAATAAGAACTCCCATTTTCTTTCTTTAGGGTAGTTAAGGGATTGGTAAAAGTTTCTTGTGAAGATGTAAGGTTCTGATTGACCTCAACTTGAAATAAATTCACATACCGAAAAAGTATATCTGGGGAGGCCCACTCTGACATCTTGGGGAGGCCTGTCATATCCCAGAAGACTGTGGGTGATGAGAGATTGGCTGAACTACCATTAATGATGATAAAACCCCAGCTCCTTACTTGGCATTCTTGGATGTACCCTGACAGGATGGTTGAGGCATTCTGTTACAGCCTGACAAGTGACAGTTTTTTTTTTTTTCATTTAAGATTTATTTATTTATGCTTACAAGAACAGGCCAGAGGTGGAACAGGCCAGAGGTGAAAAGGTAGGGGGTGAGAGGATTCACCATAAACAGTGGGGGGCAAAACAGACAGATTGACTGAAATACACTGATGAGAGAGCAGTGGGTGGGACAGGAGAGGTCTGTACCATACGGGTCAGCTCTCTGGTCAGGGATGGAATTCATGCTACAGTGGCTGTGGATAGCTGCATAGACTTAACCCCTTGTGCCACCAAGGAGGCCAACTGACAAGTTTTGAGTCCCTGCTGGGCTTTTCCTGGCAAGAGTGTGATGAGGCAATAGTTTTTTTAAAGTTTTTTTTCTCCTGTGATTTTTGCCAATATGTGTCAGTTCTCATCTAAACATTTCCATTTCTGTTTACTTAGAATACTCTTTCTGATACTTTGGATAGAGGGTGCAGTTTAGAGGAGACTTCTATTCTTCCCTCACTTTTCTTCCAGGATACCAGCTTCTTTAGCTGTGGTCTAAGATTTGCAAGGCAAAATGGAAACCACGAGAACACAGAAATGTCACCATGTGGGTTCTGAGTTCTTAACTTACTGGCCCTTTCACCTTTTGGAATTATCCGTGTTCATGTTACATATAATGTTGTGGGTTTTGTGTTGTACATAGCAGGAAGAACAGGACAGCATGCACCTCCATCTTTCTAAACTAAGATGTCTAATCAAGTCACTGAATTTAAAATTTCACATAATTTAACAGTTCAACACACTTAAAACTTCAAACAGTCGTTTGAAGTCCCCATTATATAACTACTTAAAGTAGTTATATAAATCATCTTGTCCAGGTTACAGGTTAACTTGAAATGAGGAGATCATAATATCGGTCAAGAGAATATTTTCTGTATCATCCTGCTTTTTTTAAAATGTAAATAAAGATAAGCAAAGTTGATCACGCAGTGCTTTTAAAGTCAGTTAACATTGCACAGGTTCAGGAACACCATATGTAATGCTTTTTCTTACTTGTCCTCTTCATCATCCCCTAGAATAGCTATGAGATGCAAATACTTGATTACAAACACCTTTTAGAAGGGCTGTTAGTCTTATGATCCTGGATACTGATACCAGAGCATATGAAATCAAGACTCTATTGTGTCTTCATCTGCAGGAAATCAACAGTATCTTACAATAGTATTCCCATTCTATGGGGTCACTTAACCCAATGCATTTATCCTTTCAGATTCTGGAAGCAAAAGATAAAATATAACTCGGGTTATATTTCTCATTCCATCTGTGGTGTAACCTGGTTGTTCTGCGACTTTCAACTCTTCTCTGTAACTTGCATCAGCTCTATCTGTAGGAGTATTGAATTCACTAAATGAAACAAAGTATATTAAGTTTATACAATAAACTACATACTTATAAAATGACAGATATTATTTATTGATTTTAGGGGATTCTGAAATTTGGAATGTAAAATGAAATAAAATGTGAGAAGGGTTTGTTTGGTGGTAAGATGTTTCTGACATTTTAAAATATATTTGCCTTAATATCTCTTATCTTTTTCCTTGAGCAAATTTAGAACTTTTCTGGATGCATTGATTGATAGAGGTTAGTGATATGAAGTTATACTGAAAAAAAGTCCCCATTATTGATATTTTTAGAGACTTCTGATGGTAAGAAAATATGGTAATGTGAGAGGTCACCCCAAAGCAAATTATAATCTTCATCACTGACCACTGACCAGCTGTGCAGCCTTTCATTAAAAAGAAATTAACTTAAAAATTAAAAACCCATAATATCTATTCATTCAGGGTATACCAACCCAATAGTTCAGATAAATTATTTGTAAAGAACATTCAGTTCAATAACATATCCATTCAAATAATAAATTTTAATTCATAACTTCTACACATGTAATTTTTATTGACTTAAAATACCTAATAATTTTCCAACATAATATTTCTGAATGAACCCCACCTAGTTTTGAGACAAGAGTACATTTGATCTGCTATCCAATATAGTTTGCTTGCCATCCTTAAAATGTTCTGAAAAATATGATTATTTAGTTATGCATTTTAGCTGATGTTTTATAAGAAAGAGTATCTTGTTCCAGAATGAATTTCAGGTGAATTTAAAAAATTCTTGAACTTTGATAGACCAGCATACAAAAATCTAGGGAAACAATGTTTTGAAAAGTGAGACAGAGAAAGCTGACAATAAAGTAGATGACTTTCTAACTATATAATATGCAAATATTCTAAGAATACATGCATATAATTAACCGGAATACCATCTTGTTGCCAAGGAAAATAATTTTCATTTTTATTACTGGGTGGGGAGGAACATCTGAGACTTCAGATGGTGAGTAAGGGTGACTTTGCCCTAATTCATGAAAAGCAGGACAGCACATTTCAATATGATCAAATTAAAAAGAGCCCAGGGAGCAGCCATGATGATAAAAGATGACTACGATTAAAACTTGTGTTATTTAGACATTGTTATTGACACCATAAGTATTACCATGTGCTCTGCAAGCTGCATTTTGCCCTCAAGGTGGTCGTATGGATAACAAGATCAATTTTTTTCTCTCTATTAGATGAGGCTATGGGACAGACTTGTGCTAAATAAAAGGAAATTTCAACATGTCAGAAAGGAAAATGTCAAACTGGGTTGTATCAAATTAGATATAAAATTTTGGTGAGATGAGTTGCTATATTTTATATTTTTGTCTTTGTTGCTATGTTGTAGTTAATTTTAAATCTTTTATCCTGATGTTTATTTGTTGACTTGTTTGTGTTTGTCTATTAATGGGAAAACTTGGGAACCAGAGAATTTGAGATTGAATTTAAATCTGACTCACTGTCCCCAAATGAAAAAAAAAAAATATCAAAGTTGTTTATTTTAGAAAGATGCTGACTAGCAGAAGTTATCTAATATGGTCTTTTCTGGTCCTTGAAGAGACTCACTTGAAATGAGAATTTCCTGATGACCATCTCTAACCTTAAAGCATTGCAAATTCAAAGATTAGAGTTTGAGTCTCATCACCAACTTTATTTAGCTTAAACTAAATGAAGTAACTCAGAAGAACAAAAGCTAATACTGATGATTTCACTCTTGTGGAATATAGAGAAATCAAACAAACAAAAAGACAAACAAACAGAAAAACCAAAGGAACTTGCAAGACTAAGTCAGAAGAAATCCTAGAAATATGACTGTGGAATGGAGGTTTCTACTGGAGGGAGAGAGTGGAGAAGGGTGAAAATGAAGGGGGAATGGGGCCCAGTGATCTAGAAGGACTATGGGTGCTGCTTGGATGGTAGGAGTAAGGTATGACATACATTTAAGGAGCTGTGACCCTGTTCCCCTAAATCACATACAGCATTGTAAACCAATGTCACCTCAATAAAGGAAAGAAATAATATTATCTTAACAAGTAGATAATGATTCAACGCTATTAATAGTTTCATCCAATTATTGCCTTTGTTTTGCTATTTTTTCTCTCCCTTTCTGTGATTCTGTAGTTGATATATTTTTTTCTTTTCTTAATCTTATAAATTCTTGAGATATTTAGAAATAGGTAGTCTTTTGTGCTCCTTGATAGACTTACACTTACACAACAACTTTAGGGAACAGAGGATATTTTTGAACTCTCTCTGCTATTTTTATAACAATCTCTAGATATAACCTGTACTGACCTTTGTATTCCATGTGAGTTTCCTAAGTGACAATATGTTCTTCATGTAGAATAATTGATTATCATTATCTGATTGTGTTTTTTTCTCATTTAGAAAAACTCCTCCCACCCCTGTGCCTGAATATTCGCACTTTGGATATTTTGCATGTCCTGTATTCTAGGATCTGAGAATGTTCAACCTTATTGACAAAAAGAATGCAGATGGGGTATAGCTAATTATCTAGAAATAGGGAGATTATTCTGGATGATCTGTGTGGAGCCATAGCATCAGAATTGGAGAGGAAGCTGCTGTGATGATGGAAGCAGAACTGGGGTGATAGGAGCCTCCCTGGTTGTGCAGTGGGTTAAGCAGTGCACTATGAAGCAAACCGCAGCCACTGTAGCACAAGTTTGATCCCTGCTGCCGGCCAGGGAGGTGACCTACATGGCACAGCAGACCTTTCCTGCCTCGCCCGCTGCTTCCCTCAGCAGTGGGTTTCAGTCAATCTGCCTGTTCTGCTCTCCACTCTGTCTCTGGTGGATTCTCTCAGCCCATTCCCTGCACTTCTGGCCGGTACCCCAGTTCTTGTATGCATAAATAAATACTAAAAAAAGAATTGGGGTGATATACTTTAAAAAATAGATAAATAAATATTTAAAAAAAAGAATTGGGGTGATATACTTTAAAAAATAGAAGTGTTGATTAAAAGCTGAAAGAGGCAAGGCAAGTTATCCTCTTTTCAGTCTTCAAGGAGTAATCATATTGTTAACATATTGACAAATAAAAAGTACTTGATAAAATTGCTTTTAGACTTCTGAACTCCTGAAGTGGAAAAGAACAAATCTGTTGCTTTAAACTACTAGGTTTGTAGTAGTTTCTTATGACAGCAATAGGGAACTCATGCAAGCATCTTTTTGAAAAAATGTTATTCAATATAACTTACATGAATTTTACATTTCAGTATAGTATATTTGTAGAGTTGTCCAACTGTCCCCATAATCTAATTTTAGAACGATGCTATTACCCTCAAAAGAAATCTCAAACTCATTTTTATGGGTATTTTTTATTAAAAAAATAGCACAACTTGTAGTTAATATAAGTGGCAGCATCAAAGTAGCAATTGGTCAAAATAATTCAACTTTCATTAAGTGAGAATGGATATAGGGTGTAAAGATCACTGAGGCAATGTTGAAAATTCTGGGCCATTATATGAATACTTTTCCATCTACATTGCCTGCAAATTAATAATAAATCCAGTTTGATCTTAAAATAGAATAGCAATAACATTTATACATCTTGCTTATTCTAGATTCTCAGATGAATTAAAAACTAGATTAAAAGCGGAAACACACATGTATAAATTAACATTTTGACATAGAGCACTGTGAATTAAGTAAAAAATGTATATTATAGAGTCCATATTTATTATGAGACTGGAACAGAAGTCTATCCAAAGCTTGAATATCCAAACCTCTATATATTCATGTGAAAAGGAACTCTTTTTCATCACAATCTTACATGACCTTAATATAGAAATAAACTATACTGAAATAAACTATAATATAGAAATAAACTTACATGACAATATAGAAATAAACTGTACAGGGGAAACATGATGAGGCTTGGTATAATAATTAAAAATATATTTAGGCAGAATTATCTTCTAATGAAGTCACTTAAATAAAGTGACTCTTCATCTGAAAATGTTTATTCAGTCTACTGTGTGTCAGAAATGATACCAGGATGCATCAAAGAAGAAACAAAAACATCTACCCTCAGTGTATTCACATCCTTTCCATTAGCTGTCCTTTAAAGAGACTTGTCAATGAGGGATCTCAGGATGGAGGCATCACTCCCGCTCCAATTACAACTTGGTTAAACCAATTCTAAAGAGAGGATGGACTCTGTCCTTGAAAATCATTCAGCCACAATTCTCTTAGGAAATGTTGGCTGATATTGTTTGGAGATTTTACTACCTGGAAAATGCCAAAAAATCAGCTCTTCTATGAAGCTTTGGGAATTGAGAATCATGTTCCTTAGGAATAGTGTAGGTGGGGTTAGGGTTATAATCCTTTTATAAATGCTTAAAATCTCAGTAAATCCATCTGGGGTGAGCTGTGGGTATACAAGCATTCAATACTCAAATTCACCTTAGAAAACTATTTTACTTGACTTCACCCATAGAGTTGTGGTGATGGAGGGTTCCAGATCACTCTGAAAAATAACTTAGTTTTATTCTGGCTCACAGTTTATATTAGTGTATAACTAGATACTCTAGATATTTTGTCTTAGATATTCCAGGATGACAATAGCATTTTAATAAAAACAGCTACAGAAATTTACTTGAAGAGAGATAGTTTTCTATAAAAATATAAATTGAAAAAGATAGCTAAGATTTTTAAATCTGTAAGATTTTTAGTTCAGGGGCATGGTGCATTTAATTTATTTTTACCATTTTGATCCTTGGTATTTAGCACTTTGTCTCTCATAACACTGAGTTACTTGATTTTTCACACATAGCTTGACATAATTTGTTAAAAACAGGTTAATTATATTCTCAGAAATATTTTTCACTGACCCCAGAACCTGTAATTGTCGTAATGATAATTTATTGAGCACAAACTGTGTGCTAGAAACTGTAGATGGCATGAAACCCTATTTAATTTTTATGAGGTATTAACAACACTTTACATGTTTGGTAAATAAAGCTTAGGTAAAGTATTTTTTTTGCAAGTAGATTATTTAATATTCCATTATTTAATATTCTATGACTTAAAACACTTCACTTTAATCCATTTGATTCTTTGTATGCTTATCACAGACTGCTCTTTCCTTCTTTCTCTTTCATTCTCTCTGTCTCATTTTCTTTAAACCTCAAGATAAAATATATCGTCATTGCCCTCATGTGCCAGACTCTTCATCAGCAATTGTTTATGCAAATATTAAACTAATAATAATAAGGGAATAAGCCAACATATGCTGATATTTTTATTGGGTATGGGATTAGTTCAAAGACTCTAACTACACACAATTGCTGGTGTGCAGATATATTTTTATAAAATAATGTTGTTTGCAAGCTGAAATGAAAGGGGCAAGAGAAAGCATTCGTTTTAGAAGGAAGAGTATGACCAAAAAGATGAGCGGGGGCCTCCCTGGTGGTGCAAGGGGTTAAGACACAGCACTATGAAAGCTACCTACAGCTACTGCAGCACTAGCTAGATCCTTGGCCAGGCAGGTGACCCACATGGTGCAGCAGAGCTCTCCTGTCTCACCCGCTGCTCCCCTCAGCAGTGTGTTTCAGTAGATCTGCCTGGTAAGCTCCCCACTCACCTCTGACTTGTGCCCCAGTTCATTTGTGCATAAATACATCTTTAAAAAAAAAAACAAAAAAATTCCCTTCTATACTGTTGGTAGGAATGTAGAATGCCTAGTCCCTATGGAAAACAATATGGCAATTTCTCAAAATATAAAAAATAAATTTGCTATATGATCCAAGAATCCCTCTCCTAGGTATTTATCCAGAATATGTAAAAGCAAACAAACAAAAACACTAATTGGAAGGACTATATGGGCCCAGTATTCATTGTGGCATTTTTTTACAATAGCCAAGTTATGGAAGCAGTCTTAGTGCCCAAAGACAGATGAGTGGATAAAGATGTGGTATGTGCACATAGCACAATATTTAGCTATTTAAAAAGATGATGAGATCTTGTGGAAACAACATGGATGAACTGAAGGTGATAATGCTGTCTGAAATAAATCTGAAGGAGAAAGACAATGATTTAATGCATATGTGGAATATAAAGAAACAAACAAACAAAAAAAAAACAACAAAGGAAAAATATAAGCAAAAATAAACACTGGAATTCTGACTCCCCAAAGGGGGAGCTTTGGAGGTAATGAATATAGGGTTGGGGGTGCCTAATGGATTATGGTGAAGGATTATTGGAGCTCTTGTGGTGCATGTACTCAAGTAACATCAGTCCAAAGAGGAGTGAACCTTTACCCGTCAGCCCTTATTAGTCCTTTTGAGTGAGTGCTTGGATATGGGAGTGAGAAGTAGCATGTGGTAAGCACAGTGATGCATCCCCCAGATTTCCCTTCAAGAAGAATTTATTGACCAGCTGACTACTTGCAGTTCTCAGTTTCCCTGCAGATCCTAATGACACAGAGGTACTTTGGCAAAGTCATGCTCTGCCCATGGTCAGGCTGCATCCTGGTACCTGCATAAAGGGCACAGAAAGGACTGACCTATTGAAATTCACTGAGGACTACAGAATGGGCCATTTTAGAACATTCACAGCCTTCGCCAGTCTTCGCCAGTCAACATGGCACTCTCACTTGTCCCTCTGCGTTCTTGAATTTCCTTTCCTTCTGTGGACAGAGGAAATGCCCTATAAAAATATCACACATCTGCCATCATTTCAGCAGTATTTTTGATGCAAACCAGCTCATGAGATGCCCAAGTACCTGAATTGAGACCTCATTATCAAAATAGGGAGCACTGAATAGAGAAGTGGTGAGAACTAATACATTCAGTTTTAGAATATTGTGTTGGAGAGAGAAGTGGATGAACTAGATGCAAATATCCTATAGATAGAAAACTATTCAGGACTGTGACCTGGGATCAAAGGGTAAATGGATATTCATAGTTGATGACTTTTTTAAAACAAATTTAAAATATTGTTTGTGTTCTTCATATGTTAGATAAATATTTCAGAGCCTATTTTCCCCAGGTTTTTAATTAAATACCAAAAAAGCAAACCAACAAACAAAAACACCCCCACTATTTTGTACAGAGAGGGTTTCAGCAAGTTTTTTTATTGTTAGGCTAGTTGACTATTTCTAAATGAATTTGCCTTGAGACCTGACATCTCCCCGTATTGTTGAAGGTTTCTAGCTGACGAGTCCAAATTGAAGTCACTCCTTTAGCAACTCTTTCAGGAAGTGGCATCCCTTATGCAAAGCTATTTTCTTTATTGCCCAATTATACATAACTGACAAGGTGTCCCAATCGCCTGGTTATGATATCTTTACTTCTTCTCTGATGGGAAAGTGATTATGTTTTAAGGGGCTTTCTATACACACATTTGTCAGCTTTTAGCTGTTGCTTATGTCCTCAGTTAGGTGATAATTGATGCCCAAGGGTAACTTGTACATCTAAATGAGAACAGTTAGTGATTATTCATATCACAGCATCTATAAACACAGATAGAGATACAAGAAAGTTTATTTCTTCACCTTCACATCTCCTGCATATGTATTTGAATGTTGAATGCCATCATCAAACTTCTTTCTTCCTCATTTAGCCTTTTTAGGTCTTTTTGATTTCACATCTTATTAGCTAATAGCATTGATATTGTGCCATGTAAATTATATACTCATACATGATTTACATATACATATATACACTTACATGCTGTTGACATTAGACATAGGATGTAGAACAGGAGAGTGATTTATTATCAATGAAAGAAAATTACTATGTATGTGCATATATACATACATATCCTTTCTGACAAAGGAGATATAGAGAAATTTTTCCCCATAAAGAATTCCAGGCAGTTTAATATTGGACAAGAGAAATTACTGAGAATACTGTGCTTTCATGTCTAGTGAAACATATGCAAATAAATGAATGTTCGGTGTAGTCAGGGAGACTGAGTCTTGGCTTGCCTGGAATAGTCCAGTTTCATGCTAATAGTATGCATAAAACCATTTATAGCATCCTGGAAATCTCTAACACAGCCTTCCTGAATATTCAATCATATGACCACATTACTTAGAATATGCCAAGATTATTTAATACTATAATTTACAATATACTCAATCATTTGATCTATCATTATTTTTTTTAAAATCTGATCTATGAGCCAGTTTAACTCTAAAAGAAAATAGTTTCATATTTCAGTGTTCATTATAAAATGTTTTTTTTTATAATTTACTGTGGAGGGCCTCCATTGTAGCACAGGGGATAAGTCTCACACTGTCAAACTATTATCAGGCATTATGGCTTGAATTGATACTCAGCCAGGCAGCTTACCGACATGATGCAGCAGACCTCTCTTCTCTTGCATGCTGCTCTTCAGTAGATCTGCCTATTCTGCACCCCACTCTGTCTCTGGTTAATCCTCTCACCCCAGGCACCTCTGATTTACATCCCAGTTCTTCTATGCATAAATAAAATATATCTTTAAATAAATAAATATATTAATTCATGAATCATCTGTCACACACTTGGTGGGGCAGAATGATCCCAAAGTACAGTGCAGGAGACACAGCAATGTTGATAACATACTATGCAACTGATGGATTTTATGTTTCAGTTTCATTAATGAGACAGAGTTGGATATAATTGAACTATCCTTTTCTAAAGCATCATCAAGATACAAAAGTTTTAAGCATACAAAATAATAAGTCACGAGCTGGTTTCAGGGGTTCAAAGCCCTTCAAAATTCATGATTTTAGGTGTACTTGGATAACATGAGTATTAATGATGATAAATTCCATTGCTTTTGCAAACTCATATTTGCTTTTGGTTTTGGTTACTTGCGACTTTATAACATGGAAATGATATCTGTAATCAAAATGTCATCTTTATGGTATGTATATAGGCACATTTATTTGTTTATTTTTGCATAGAAGAACTGGGCTATAGTCCAGAGGTACAAGGGGTGAGAGAAATCATCAGAGACTGAGACTAGAACGGGCAGATCTTCTGAAATACACTGCTAAGGGGAGCAGTGGATAAGATAGGAGAGGTCTGCTGCATCATGTGGGTCAACTCCTTGACAGGATCAAACTCAGGGTGTAGGGGTGATAGCTCTGAGACTTAACCCCTAGGTCACTAGGGAGATATTTAGGTACATTTCTTCCACAAATTCTATAGTTATCACATTCCAGTTAGAAATACGCTCTGATCAGTCTGTGTTTTATAATAATTATTATTTTTTAAGTGTTGCATTGATTTTATGAATATTCTCAAGGGTTTTATGATAGTAGCTTCATGGTATCATCAAAATAATGTGAGTTAAAATTATTGATCTAGACAGTCAATAAATAATAAATAGCATTTGATTTTAGTGAATTGATTTTTTTTTTACTAAAGTAAGTATAAGTTCATCATTGTGTACAGAAAGATCTTTACACTCTTTCTTCTAGATCTCACTCCAAAGAGTTTGATTTTATTTAAAATTTTCTTCTTACTTTGGAGATTCTCCGGTATTAATAAGGTGCCTTCATGCTATCATTTGATATTTAAATCCAACTTACATTCTTCATGTAGCTAATTTAATTTCTTTTTACCTTAAAATATGTGTGCCACTCATTTTGTTAAACCTCTAACTGTCCTCTTATTTTCTTCTCTTTTTGCACAAATATTTGCAAAAACAAGGTACGTTCCTTATCTCCAACATCTTAACCACATTCAGATTCAACATTGATGATCCAGATTTGTTTTCACCCTAGTGAAAATTGTGAAGATGACCAACAATCTCTTAACTAAGTGCTATGTGTTTCTTAAGTGATTTGAGATTTCTAGGTATTTGACATGATTTCTACTTCCTAAAGGTTTATTTATTCATTTTACTCTTATTTCCAAAATAGCTCTTATTTGGGTTCCTTTCTTTCTGGATATGCTTGTTATTAAGAAATCTGTGCTATAATGTCATTCTTACATTTTTATAAGTTATTTAAGTATTTCACATGTTCCAGTGGCTTGAACTACCATGTAGTTGATGTCAAACTTTTTATACTATTCTATTTATAAAATTGAGAATTCCATTCTTGCTTCTTTGACTTCTTCACCCAGATTCCTTCTAAGTAGCTTAGATTCAACACACCCAGAATTCAATACACTTTCCTGGAAAAATGGCTGCTCAACTTACATTTACCATTTTCCCAGTATCCTGGGAATAACCCTCCTAGAGTAATCTTTGATGACAGTTTCTCATGAAGAATGAACATATGCTTGGTGGTCAACTTATATAAATTTGATTAATATAATCAGTGTTTGTTTTAAATAATTACCGATTTCTAATTTATTGGCACTGGGACTAACCTACCCATACCCACGTGTATATACATGTGCATGGGTGTTTATTTTCCCCTCTGTTTATACATGTCATAAAGAACTTTGTGAATTTTTCCATTACTTTTTTTGCACTTGCTTTGATCATTGTTATGCTGTGTAAATTTTAATCTGCTTTTATAAATTCAGTCAAAATATCTTAACATCTAAAAGTGACAGAATATTTATTTGTATGTTATAAATTCATTTATTTAATTTTAATAATTATTTTAACATAAGTGCATGTAAAATGAATGGAATATATTTAAGTTGTTAGTAAATTTGTTGTTGTAAAATTGGAAGAATTAGCCACATCTTTAAGTTCCATTAGGAATATTACATTCTATTTTGACACTACCTACACTTTAGTAGTTTTTTTTTAAAGATTTATTTTAGGGACCTCCCTGGTGGTGCTATGGGTTAAGCAACGCACTATGGTGGTGCTATGGGTTAAGCAACTGTGAAGCAAACCACAGCCGCTGCAGCACGAGATTGATCCCTGGCCAGGGAGGGGCCCCACATGGCACAGCAGACCTTTCCTGCCTCGCCCGCTGCTCCCCTCAGCAGTGTGTTTCAGTCAGTCTGCTTGTACTGCTCACCGCTGTCTCTAGTGAATCCTTTCACCTCCCTGGACTCTGGCCTGTACCCCAGCTCTTATATGCATAAATAAATAAAATCGTTTAAAAGAAAAGATTTATTTATTTATGCATACAAGAACTGGAGTACAGGCCATAGGTGTGGGGGGGGGGGGTGTTAGAGGATTCACCAGAGACAGAACAGGCAGAGGAGCAGCAGGCAAGGAAGGAGAGGTCTGCTAAGCCATGTAGGTTACCTCCCTGGCTGGGGATTGAACTTGTTCTGCAGTAACTGTGGATGCTTCATAATGTGATACTTAACCCCTTGTGCCACCAGGGAGGCCCCTTATTAGGATTTTTGAAGAATGATTTTTTTTTCCCATTATCCTACTGACACTGTCTCCACCAACAGATTTAGTCATTTTTGTTTATGAAACACACTACATATTTGATTACACTAAATGCTTCATATTATCCTTGTCATCAAAAAGGACTAAATCATTTCTGGGTTCAGCTTTGTTCCTTGCTCCAGGTGCATAGGATGTCCTTGAAATTGCTGAATGAATAGTGAATTTTTTGTTGTTGTTTTGCAATAGCCTCAAGGGCCATATTTTTATATCTCATAATAGCCATCATATTCTGGCACCTGTCTAACAGTTTTCCAATAAGCATGTATAGAATTTAAATATTCCAGCATAGAAAAACTTGTTCACTAAGAATATATGACTAAACCAAGTCTCTGGAAAAAAAAAAAAAGCAGTATTTGTAAAAGCCAGGCCTTTCTCTAAAGTCTCTAAATGTTACTATGAATGAAATAAAATCTGGTTATCATCTTATGATCACATAAATGATGTCAAAATATTATTAAATCCTAGGCAAAGTATTATTTTTGGTTTTGGTTTTTAATAAAGTTTTTATATAAATATTACAATTAAAGTATATATACATAATTATGTACCTTTTAAAATAAATTTTGAGAAAACTTTGAAAAAACTAAAATAATGCTATTAGCTACTTCAATTCTCTACATCAGGACAGCACTAAACCAATTTAAAAGATGAATGAGTTTTGTGCTTGACCATTATGGATCCTGTATAGAAACAACATTACACATACTAAGTATAAAAATCTGACTCCTAATAGCTACATTCTTGCATTTGAGAAATATTTCATAAAATTTCACAACATTATGATGAAATTTGCTATACTGAGAATTGAGCTTTTATTGCAGAAGGTTAAAAATGTATGGCTGCAAAATTGTTATGATTCCCATTTTTCAATCGAAAATTGGAGTAAGATAGGGCTGGTAATCAGTTCTCTGAAAGTGACAGCTGTAATAACTTGGTAGGGAATTCTCAGAGTAGTTCATGATTTTGACCTTTGGAAGGTATGCATTTAAGGGGAAATTTAATTTGGAAGAGACATCCACTTTCCTTGGCTAATATTAGATAGTCATTTACAAAATCTAGAAGAACTAGTTGTAAGTTCTTCACAGAGAGGAACCGGTATACAAGTATTGGGTGCTTAATAAATGTTTCTGTCAAGGCTACAGCTTTTACATAACCAAGTGCATACCACAGACCCGACGTCGCCCACTCTTTTACCTTGTGGCTTCTGGCTGTCCACATCTTTAATGCAAATAGATTGCCTTTTTAGACAATGCTATTTTTGTGAGGAGTAATTTCATTTTCATCCAATGTCATTCCCTTCAGCTTATATATACCCCTGCAACTGTTCTAACTTGTAAAAGAATGAATTTTATCTAC
Organism: Galemys pyrenaicus; assembly: GCA_019455555.1. Lineage (NCBI taxonomy): Eukaryota > Metazoa > Chordata > Mammalia > Eulipotyphla > Talpidae > Galemys > Galemys pyrenaicus. Next base: position 6,262,837 of record JAGFMF010011791.1, on the reverse strand, counting down.
CTTAGTTTAAATGCATATATATAAATTTTAAAGTGTGGGAGTATAACCTCTTAATCCATTATCATCCAAAGTACCTATGTACTTTAGTGAAAGCTGCTTGGGGTTTATTCTTTTGAAAAGCATGTAAATTTGAAAAAGAATACAAAAATAAATAAAATGCTATTTAATAGTGTCATATTGCTCCTACCACCAAACTAAAATTGTTTCCTACCCTAATGTCAGAGAGATAAAATAAATAGAGTGGAGGAAGGAAAGGATGAAGAAAAGAAAGATCTTCTCCCAAAAAAACAAGACAATTTGATGAAATGAGTAAAATATAACTACTGATATGTCTGTGTAACTTAAACAATACTGTCATGGAATCATAGAAAATTAGAAATGAAGATATAATAGAAATCACATTTTATAATCTGTTGTAACCAATATATAACTGAGACTACAGAGACTTAGTGATTACATAGGTTCATGGAACTAATTAGTGTCAAATATGGCAAAAATCCTACATGCTTAACTATTTTGAGGAAGTTCTTTTGTATTATCATATGGTGCTACTTATATAATAATGTAAATAGTAATATTTGAATGCTTCTATAGGAACAGCATTTCATACTTTCTACAAATTAGTTCAAACTACTCCAAAAATGTTTCAGTTGAACTTCAACTCTGCTTTGCAATAAACTATTCATTGACTTTCTACTTAATTCATAGAAAAACCTAGTTCCCTCCTGGTACATAGTCCTAGAGGTCCATGGTCCATGGTACTTCTACATGTAAGCACATAGTGCTTACTGAAAAGGTAAGAGACAGGTATATATGAGTGTGTATACAAGCAGGTGTAAACATGCAGGGGGTGGGTATACATAACTATAGACTTGATATGCAAATTTAACAACACACATATGATTGAGCACCTGCATTTTTTTAAAATCTTATGCCAAAAAAAAAAAAATACTAAGTACACTAGAATATTTATCAATGGTTGAGGAAAGAGTTAAAAGATAAAAAGGAATAAATTAGCAAATAAATAAATGAAGCAAAAGTTATCTCATAAACAAATAATAATAATGTGATCTGGCTTGAGAAGTGTGGTTAACTGAAATCAGTCGATCAATTAATCAGTTTATAGTAAAATTAGACATTCCTAATTCTAGGAAAGAAAATGTAAAATGTATATTAATTTTGCACTGTCAAAATATAATTTCATTAGAAACAGAACTTCAAAATCTTGAAATATTTTCTCTTTTATTTGACATAATTAATTGGATGCATATTGCAGAAAAGTTGCTATAGAACTTAACATTTTTTACTATTATTATTTTGTAGTGAAATATTTATATAGATAATTAATTCCAACTGTATTTGTGCCCCTGAAAACAAATGTGGGAAATTTCTTGAGTTTTTCCTTGAAATATTAACTATTCAATTTAATGAGTTTCCCAGTAGAAAAATAAAGAAGCAAATACTGGGACCAACTTATTTGTTTTCATCAATAAAGTTTTATTGAGATAACATTGTTTTATAGCATTATGCAACTTTCAGGTGTACAGAATTATAATTTGACATCTATTTATGCTACATCAATTTCACCACCAAATGTCTCATGTTCATTCATTTCCACATATTTGACCCTTTAATATTCTTCTGTGTCACATCTGCCCACACTCGAAAGTATAAAATTCTAAATAACCAGAAAGAGGAAACCAATAAAATATATAACGGATTAGATGGTCCACTGTTTATCTTATATTTAATAATTTTCAAAGATGTAATTTAGGAAGTAGAGTATTTCTGAGGAATAAGGTAATGCAGAAACTGAAGTGATGCCTCAAATTATAAACTAAAACATTGGCATGCTCCTTAACATGTTAAACTCCTCAATTATTCAGGTAGGAAACAAATATAAATTAAGCACTTATATGTGTCATGAACTCAGAATCTGGGAATTGGAGATACAATGGTAAAAAAAAAATAGAGAAAAGCCCACTGTTATAAAAGTACATATTTTTTGAAAGTCAACAGAATGGAAATGCCCCATTTAAAAAATGTTATTTATGAAGAGTAATTAACTGAAGCAACAATATGTTTGATAGTTGTATATACCAACTAATAAAATAAATCTTTTGAACTTATAGTTTAATTTGTCCTTTGAGCCTGATCATTTTTGGAGGAAATAGATTGATTCTTATAAATGTAACATGTGTAAAAAGCACGGAGTCCATTAAAGCTTCTCTATCCTACAAAATATTTACCTTAAAAATAGCAGGTTTCTTTTATAAATTTTCTGATCCAGATTTATATAAGTTTGAGAGCCTTACAATGAATATTACCACCAGATGACAGGTTATTAGGATTCAGAAAAGACAAAACCATTCTTTAGAGAAACACTGGGTTATTTAAGTTTGTTGACAATTTCTAATCACCAAAAGCTCATTTGAGGAGTAAAGATTTGATATTAGTATTTTATTAGTGTTTTAAAGAGTTTAAAATATGAGTTAATCTATATTTAATTAATTTTGTGGATAATCATTGCAATAGGAAATATAAAACTAGGTAAACATATAATGGAAATATGTGTGACCATATGTATTGTATTTGAACATCAAATAACAAGGTTTTAATTTTCGTTTACTTATTTATTTATTTAGTTGTTTATTTATGCAATTAACAAGCAGCGTCTGTATACCTTAATATCAATTTCTTCCATGTATATTTAGATAAAAGATGTATTTCAAAATTTAACGTTAAACTGGACTACTGAACTTACATATAGATGAAATGATTTGACTAAAAACCAAGTCTGTAATTTACACTTCAAAATCGTTTTTCATCTTCAGTTTCAATTCACCAATCTAAAATGGTATCTGTGAAACAGTCCCATTTGATATACTTAGTAACTGAAGGTGAATTGTGAATACATATACAATTTATGTATAGTAAATTAAGTTTAGATGCAGATTCAAGATCGTAAAAGAAACTTTTGTTTGTCATATATGAAGTTAATTTAGATCACATTTAGAAGTGTGGAAAGAATGCATATAAAGTACTGAAATAAGATTGTATTGTACTCAGATAGCAAAAATTAGTTTTTTAAAGATTTTATTTATTTATCCTACAAGAGCTGTGGTACAGTCCAGAGGCGCAGTGTTTAAGAGGATTCACCAGAGACAGAGTGGGGAGCAAATCAGGCAAATCAACTGAAACACATTGCTGAAGGGATCAGCTGGTGAGACAGGAGAGATCTGCGGGGCCATGTAGGTCTTCTCCCTGGCCAGGGATCAAACTCTCACTGTAGTGGCTGCGGAAGCCCATAGTGTGGCGTTAAACCCCTTGCACCACAGGAGAGGCCCAATAACATTTTCTTTTGAAAACTTCACGTATTTACACATATGGACTCTTAAACTCACAGAGAAATACACACACATACTTGCTTATATATCTGTCACTTTGTAATTAAACTATTAATAATTTGTGACCTCCTGGTGGCACAATAGGTTAAGCAATGCAATATGGGGCAAACCGCACCCAGTGCAGCATGAGTTTGATCCCTACCACTGGCCAGAGAGGTGACCCACATGGCACAGTCAGACCTCTCCTGCCTGGCCCGCTGCTACCCTTAGCAATGCATTTCAATTAGTCTGCCTGTTCTGTTCCCCATACTCTGGTGTATCCTCTCACCCCCCACACACTGTTACTGGGCCTGTACCCCAATTCTTGTATGTATAAATAAATAAATCTTAAAAAATATTAATAATTTGCTTTTCAAAAGGCAACTTATGTAGTCAAGAAGCAAAGTGTTCTGTGTGCATTCTTTGATAGTACTATACATAGAAGTGAAGCTTTTTAATGTTATCTTCAGTGTTTAATTGTCTATTGAACAAGGCTGCATACTTTATTGCTTAGAATGATTTACCAAGAAAGGTTTATCAATATATTTTGGAAACTCGTAAACCTGAACTAACTTCTCTTTTCAAGAATATTAACACAATTTAATTTCCACTATTAATAAAAATTTAATTTCATGAAAACAAATCATATGTACTTGAAATACAGACCGCAAAATAATTATTACATATTGATGTCATTTCAATAGTTTGTTTAGAAATATTTCATATTAAGAAATGTCATTACTGCTTTTGTACTTTGCAGCTTAAATTATAGGAAGTTATGGTAAACTCTTTGGTAAGAATTAGTCACAAGGTGAAAACATTATGGCTTCTAAAATTTTTTACTTTAACATTCAAGATCTAAATAGAAAGTCATATTCAGTTAATCCAAGTTTAACTTGGAACAGTACTTTTAACATGTTTTCAACAAAGTTCACATAAATAATCATGTGATCACCTCCTTTTTTCTCTGTTGACTGAATACATAAATTAAGTATTAAGTAATAGGTCACATTCTAAGGATATATTTTGGAATAGGTTTCTAGTTTCTGGATGTCACCTAGACACATCCTCTAAGACAGATTAGCACATTAGTTCATGTGCCCTATAGTCTTATAAGTTATTAGTTTGATATTTTGCTGCTGATGTGATCAAGGATTCATTTGCCAGTCGGCCTGTGTTACTAAACAAAAATAGATATTACAATTTCCAAATACATTTTTGTAAAGATACACCTGTGTTATGCTTTATTTTCCCCTTCAGGCACTATTCTTCTCCTGTAGGTATCATGAACTCATTGTTCTTTAATGTTTCCATACAGAATTAGTCAATGCATACAAACTTGGATTCCCATTAAAATCTTTGGTGATATTTTAAAATGGTAAATTAATTTGTGTTCATGACAATTCAGAAATGATATAACTTTTTATAAAGAAGATTAATTTTGATTAGGTTCTTCTAGTGTTTCCCTTATTTCCCAAATACTGCAAAACCAGTATTTGCTTTTTGAAATTTATCATTTACATAATTATAGAATTTACATGGAAATTCTTGTATAATTTTAGTAAATGGCATATAACATATAAGATGTAAAAATGCATCTCTCTTAATATTTTGTTAATACCCCTAGAGAAGAATTTAGTATTTATTCGTTATTAATATAAGGATGATTTAGTGTGATATTTTTGTTGTTTTTATAATATGGAGGCTATAGTTGAAACACAATTACTCAAAATATTGCCATTGTAGAGTAATTCATTTCCAGTACCTACCCACTACAATAACATTTTTAATAAAAACACTTGTATATATTTTCGTGAACATTTATGCTTTGATTTCTGGATTCTACTGAATTACTAAGTTGTTTATGCTGTGTGAATGAGAATAAATTAATAATTTTGACATACTGCAGATTTATTTTTGAAACTAGTATAGCAGTTTAGAATCTGTTCAGTAACACCCATTTATCCACATTATTGTGCTTATTGGTAAACACTTGAAACTTTAAACAATATGTTGTTTGAAATAATATTTTATCATTTTAATTAATATATATTTTATCAGAATGAGGTGAACTCTTTCACATTGTTTTTCCAATTAAGCATCTTCTCTTGAAAATAATTCACCAAAAAAAGAAAGAAAAATTGCTCTAATTGGAAGAGGGAAAGAGGAAGTAATTCAGGGATGTTATGTAAGAAAGCTTAAATTCTACTTTGCTGGAGAAAAGAAAAAAAAGAATACTTAAGTACTGGGCTGCACTAGTTGAAGAGTATTGGAGGTCTTTGCTAAGGATAGCTGTCAGTATGATTTGGGCATCTGTGGTTATTGATTGGTACTTATTGAAATTAGACTTTTTTTATCCTTTCCCAGAGACTGGAAAATAAGGCTTCTTTCTTTCTAGATCAGAGAAATGACTCTCAGACCTTTGAAAATGACATTCCTGGGTTGTAAATTTAGCAAGCATATGGGAAACTCATGTGAAAGGGGTAAATAAAACATTTACTGTTGTGAGTGCTCTAAGAAAATAAAGGTTAGGTGTCATCACATGGAAGAAATGTGTCTAAAGTTTAATCATATTGAGGAGGATCTGAAGACCATTTTCATCTCAAAAAATAACTTCTGATTTGCCAAATATTCTCTCTTCAACCACCACTTGACTGAGAAATTAATGTTCTTTTCCATTAGTTTATACAGTTTATTTTTAATTGAGATGATATTGGTATATCCCTATTAGGTATTACCACCATAATGCAATCACTACCCACTCACCCATATTCCACCACCATTGTGCTTCCTTCACTCTCTGCTTACTCCTTCCCTCACCCAAAATGATTTTTAATCCTTGCCCTACTTCTGCATGTTTTTGATTATCTACCTACCTGTCTATCTATCTACCTTTCATCCATGTAATCTAACCCACCATCTACTCATCTTATCTCTCATCTATTTTTAATTATACACTGTTAAATATTGGCAGTAGTATAACTCCTCTAACTTTTAAGTTACACCTTAACATTCTAATTATGTTATTGACTAAAATGTGTGTTTGTTCTGAATGTCATAGATTCCTAAATTGTCATCTTATCTTTATTTTCCACTTTTTAAAATATATCTGTTCTGATGGAGTAGCTACTAAATTAAGCTTCTTTCTCTAGTATTGTCCTCAAACATAGCAGAGGCGCAAACTATGACATTCCCAATGTTTAACATTAACCTCCTTTTCATGTTAGAAAGGGTATTATAGCTTTTCTGTGCATGGTATCCTTAAACAGCAGATACCTTTTTCCTAACACCCACAGATTCTGTTTCAGTGCCCTTCAATTTCTACTGTGAAGATGAGAAGTCTCACATTTGGCAGATTTTATATCCTTTCTAGGAAAACTTTTTATTCTACCCCAATGATGATGAGATTTCCTTCTTTTTTTTTTTAAGTCAAGGATTTGTATCAGGGTATTATGCATTGTGTTTCATTTTTCATTAATCCCTTCTGGGACTTGATAAGCACTATAAATCTCTAGGCTCAGAGAAAATGCATCTCTAATTCCATTTTCCTTTTCTTCATTTCTCTCTCTTTCTGGAACCCCTTTCTCCACCCTATCTTGTCACATCTACTTTGTGAACTTTTCTCTTAACATCTCATTGTTACTACTCATTTCATTTTATTCAACATTATGTGTTTTCTTTTCTCTGACTCTGCAGAACATCAATTCAGATTTTGGTTTTGATTATCATGCATTTTCATCTTGTTAAAAACTCTTTTAAGTCAAAGTTTATTAATACTACAAATTATATTTACCTACTTGTTTTATTCCTTCCAGTAAAAATAGCAGCAACCTCTCTACCTACAGGAGTGTAGACAGTTTTCTCCATTTTCGCTTCCAGGCAAATGCTTAAAATCAGTAGGATCAAGCAATCTGCTGAGAGCCTATGTCCTAAATAACAGCCATTTCACAGCTGGCAGTGTCCACCCCAAACTTGTATCCTTAGATAATATGAAATTTCTCTTTCTGCCTTCAGAAAATCCCCTCGTTTGATTCCAGTATTTTTTGTTATCTGATTCCAGGGAGAACACATTCTTTCCTAAAAAATCACGAGGGAACTGTACATTTTGATATATTTTCTATCCCTTACATGTTTTCCACCAGTAAAAGAACATCTCATTCCATTTCCTTCCTTTCTGGAATGCAGATCCTTATTAATATTGGAAAAAGCTTCACGAAGTTGCTTTAGGAAGATTTTTCTTGACTAATGGAATATTTTTCTGATCAAGGCAAATAGAGTGATCATGTTTTAAAATACTGGTTCTGTCAATACTACAAACAAATATGTGACAATTTTCAGACTGCTAGCATACGCATTACAGGGGTATTTATCAGATAATTACATAACTGTTGTAGTAAATATTTATATTTACATATAAATTAAATAAATTGATCATATTTACCCTTGCTATTTTTCAGTTATATAAAAAGCAATAGATTTTGGCTAATTCTCACCATTTCAAATCAATACATATTAGACATAGGAAGACACAGGAATATAGACAAAGGAATAAATATAGACCAAGGAAAACACATTTGCAAGTGTTCTCAATGACTAAGAGAGTGAATCTTGCCTTGGCCTAACAGACATTTTAATCATGTACTCCAAGGAGATTGTCTAAATTGTACACTAAAATCTGAAATTATACTTCTGTGTATGCAGAGAGTCGTAATCGAGCAGAACATACCTTTTACCTTCTGCTATCCAAGATTTATTTGGTTGAGTGAGTAGAATTATTTATAAATATTGCAATGTGCTCAGCTAAAGAGCTTGTACCTAAGGGATGACTATATATATAAGACCTGAGCATGGTTCTCTAAAGATATTAATAATTATCATCTTCATAGCAATCTTTCTCAGAATGTACCATGATAAAGAATCCCAAACCCAAGTTAATATTTAACTAATTTATTTATATATTTATATTGTATTGAGTACTTTATTTAAATATTTTTAAATCACATCTTTTATTAAATAAATTATTGCACTCTGGAATGCAAAATGTATATTTAGAAATATAAATTCACGTTTATATTATCAAATTTAAAACTGTTTGAGTTACTTCAGCAAATATAACATCAGAACATCTAGTGAAATATTATTAAAACCTAATATTGTTAAGCATTCTTTTATTTAAGATTTAGTTTGTTTATATAAGAACTGGCACATAGGCCAGCAGTTCTGGGGGTGAGAGGATTTACCAGAGACAGTGAATGGGGAGCAGAACAGTCAGAGCTACTAATACACACTGCTCACAGTGTGAGACAGGAGAGGTCCTCTGTGCCATATGGATCAGCTTCCTGGCTGGGAATAGAACCTGGGCCACCACAACAGGTGATAGCCTGACACCACTGAGAATTTAATCCCTGCTCCACCAAGGAGACCCCTGTTAAGCAGCTTTTAGCTATAAGTTAATGACACCAAAATGACAAGACTTAGGTGGTGAAAGGAAATATATTTTAAGGGTGTAGGAATGTATCATGTGCCCAAAGGCAGAAATTTGGCCAGGTCTCTAAAGCTAGAACCAAGTAGTAATAGAACCAGGCTCCTTGCTTCTTGTGTGCAATGTTGTGTGGACTTCTGTTCAGTGGTTCTGGTGGGCATCCAAGGCATCCAATTTCCTTTGTGTCCCAGACGCATATAGTGGGTTAAATGATAACCTCAGGGCCTCCCTGGTGGTGCAGTGAGTTAAAGCAACACACCATGAAGCAAACTGCAGCCCCTGCAGCACAAGTTCTATCCCTGTTGCCGGCCAGGGAGGGGACCCACATGGCATAGCAGACCTCTCGCCCACTGCTGCTCTCGACTATGTTTCAGTCAGTCTGCCTGTTCTGCTTCCCACTCTGTCTGGTGAATTCTCTCACCTCCCATGACTCTGGCCTGTGCCCCAGCTCTTGTATGCATAAATATATAAATCTTTAAAAAAAAAAGATGAGCTCAGGACCAGCATAGGGCCTATGCTATTGTAATACTTGTTCAACTTGCAGATCTTTCCTGGAGGTCCACCAGTTTATTAAAGCAAATTGATGCCATTTTACTTTATTCTGAGTCATTGAAGACATTTCTAACACATAACAACAGGAAGGTAAGACACCTGGGATGAACTGCATTATAAACACAAACATCTCCCCAAGCCCAAAATATGTAAAATTCATATGCACTCACACAATAGTTTTGTTACAAGCAACACAAAACATTGTCATCTATTTCTATTTTCTAGCAACAATATTCAATCAAATATGTGGTCATAGCAACCAAGGTGTTCAAGTGCATGCTTACTGTACATTTTGACTCACTGCTTAATCTAAGAGCAAAAAGGCAAAAAGGTGTGACTTATTTGTTGAAAATGCTGAGTAGATAAACTTTTTTCTGGGAGAGAATTTCTGTTATATTCATCATTCTTGACATTCTGATTCACATCTCCCTTATATTTCACAAAACATGGATATTACTTTTGTTCCTCACCTTGACCATGTACCATTATTGTAGAATATGAAACCTGACTCTGCTTTTCTTTAACTTTGTCCAGAATTTCATTTTATACTTTCAGGTTTATATAGTAGAAGTGCTATAAGGTAAAGAATAGCCCATCTACTTTAGGTACCAGCCAGGATGGATGACTTGTCAGAGATGATATATATTTTTTCAAGTCAATTGAGTGCCTGATTAATTGAAGAGGGAAAATTATTACAAAAATTGCTAGCATGCCATTTTTCCTCTTTGTGTTTTGCATGACTTACCTATGTTAGAATTATATTTTGATTTAACTTCCACCAGAGAGATTTGTTTGGTCAGAATATTGCATCTAAGACATTTTGATTTTATAAAAAAAAAAAAATTGAAACAATGTATAAAGTTAACATGCAGGAAGAAACCTCCAAAAACAAATAGATATCAATGTATATTATGAATCACACTCAGAATATTTATATTGTAAACAATATAAAGATGCTTATTACTGCTATGTAATAATTGATGAAGGTAATTATAAAGGAAAAGGTAAATGTACACAGATGATTTTAGGTTGAGCTGTAAGTGCTTATTTCTTACATGCCCACAGATGTAAAGGAATCAGATCTCCACGAGGAAGGAATTTCACCTACTTTTCTATTTCACCCTCAGAGCCAAGAAGAGAGTTTCATATATAGGGACCCTCAGTAAATAATGAGTGAAGGACCTGATAGCCTTTATAAACCCCAAATTTTAAGCATGAATTGAGAGAAAAAGCAAGTTAAAAGAATAGGATGTCTTTACAGCTGAAAATTGTCTTAAATATGAAGATAAACATGTGAAAACAAGATTTTTCCTTCTAATGCAGTTTGATATGGGGCTTACGTAATTCAATATGATATTAATCCATTCATTCAACAGGTATTTAGTGTAGATCACTGAAATATTCAACAAAATAATAAACTATTTTTGTCAGTTCTCATAATACCCTGAAATAATTATTACTATTCACACTTTTCTATGAGGAAATAAGATTCAGCGTATCTCTTGCTAAACTTGTGAATGAACTAATTTTCAAGGAACCATGTAATTAAAATATTGGAAGAATTCATGGCTCCTTCAGTATGGTCATTCATATACATGAAGTTTTGTATGTCTAATATATACATAAATATTAGGTTCAGCTGTTAAGAACAAAGAACAAATATGCCATGGCTTAATAATCTTCCCTTATTTTCTTATTTTAGAAGTCTTATTTTACAAGTCTTGAAACAAGCTATTACTCCTATAACCATGACCAAGGATTTTTTTCTTTTCTTTTTCAGGAACACTAACTTATTATTTTTTTAAAGATTTATTTTTTATCCATAAAAGAACTGGGGTATAGGCCAGAAGTACAGGGCGTGAGAGGATCCACCAGAGACAGAGTGGGGAACAGAACAGACAGATTTGACTGAAATACACTGCTGAGTGGAGCAGTGGGAGACGCAGGAGAGGTCCACCGCATTATCGAACTCCTGCTGCAGTGGCTGCGGTTTGCCTCATAGTGCATTTCTTAATCCATTGCGCCACCAGGGCGGGCCCCTGGAACACTAACTTATTTTTACAGCTTTAAAATAATGATCTATTTTTCAAGTAGAAAATTGTTTATCCACTTGCGAAATATTGGTTCTTACTCAAAATGGGAGGAGTGAATAAAATTTTATAAGTGGATAATTATTGACTTGCAGTAAACCTGTCCACATCAAAAACCAGTTTACCATTGTTATAGGGATGACCTATTTAAGTGTATTTTGTTTTATCAGCAGTGTCCTCGATTGGAAGTTTTACAATATGGAACCTTTAGAAAGGATCAGGATAAGAGCTGTGGGTCACTATGGGTCACCATTCATATTTACCTGTGGGTCTAAGTGAGAACTGGGTTTGTCACGTTTCTCATAGGACATTAGATAAGCCTATGTAGAATTTACAATTGATGCAAAGGGATGAATATATAAATTATTTTACTGCAGTTATTACTTATATTTCTTTGTTTAAAATCTACTATAATTTTCCAAAAATGACAGGACACTAGGGCAACTGGTACAAACAAACATAAGAGGTAGTTTTTGATGTCCAGGAAGCCTGTCTTATTATGTCTGTTTTACAAATAAGTCTCTTAGAGAAGTCACACATATGTCACATTACCAGTAATACAGATAAATATTGAAATTAATTAATCTTGATTCACATTTTATTATCACCTGCTTCCACAAAATATCAAATACTATTTAGTAAATGACAGTTTATCCCTTACAAGTTTTCTTTTAATGGTAACTTTCCTTTCTGCAATATCTCATTTTCATAAATTCTCATGGATTTAAAATTAAAATGTACAATGCATGTAACAAGACCCTATACATTTGTGATATTTTTTCATGTTGTAATTCATAATCTGACATATCCTTCTATTTAGATTTTATGACTTTTCAGTTGTTTCCAGGTTTTAGCTTAATTTTCAAAATACGTGTGTGGTTGTTGAAAATATATCAGTGTTTAAGTACAGATAATATTTGTACACATTGTACATGCATTAATATAAACATTTCTAATAGCTATTTTATTTAACAAAGATTTAATCTTTAAAGTGCAAATTATTTAGAAAATGTAATCTGTAATGTACTGTTTAGAATCCTTAGAGATATATTCAAAGAACTTGTAAATGCTTCCAAAGAGATTTGAAAGATGTTCTTACATATATTTAGCTCTAGTTTTAGCTTGTTCTGGTCTCATTAGATAATGACCCTTACAGCTACCTTTCCCTCTGCTCTTTGGAGAGCAAAATTATTTACTTTTCAGGCCTCCCTGGTGGCACAAGTGGTTGAACACCACAATCTGGGGCGTCTGCAGCCACTACAGCACGAGTTCAAACCCCAGCTAGGGAGGGGACCCACATGGCCCAGCAGACCTCTTCTGTCTCGACCACTGCTCCCTTCAGCAGTGTATTCTAGCAGATCTGCCTGTTCTGCTCCCCACTCTGTCTCTGGTGAATCCTTTCACCCCCATGCCTCTGGCCTGTACCCCAACTCTTGTATGCAAAAATGAATTTTTAAAAAAAGAGGAAAAGAAAAAAAAAATACTTTTCAAGGGTAGGACGGGAAATGCATACCCAGCGGATGTGACATGTGTCAAACAAACCATCCAGAATTATTTGTACTAAAATCAAATCTAGAAAGAATTAAAATAACATTGGGTAATTGTATATTATATTTAAGAAAGCAAATATTCTTCATAAGTGATTTTTCAGGTAACAGGAATTTATTATTTCAAGTGTCAAAATCCGACTAACAAAGTTATAACCACAAAGATCTCTAAAATGTCTTATACTTTCTTACTTCCCTTTCAGCAGTCAGGTGATTTGTGTCTTGTCATTTTTGTAACTCAGCATTTTGCAAGAAGACAGAGTTAGATACTCATTTGAACAGTGTCTACATTGTCTAATTCATTTGATTCATTTTCCCAGCCTTCTGGCTGACACAGGTTCAGTACATAGGCCAGGTTAAGTTAGAGCCAAGAAATATGTAATATAAGGTAAAGCAGTGGCAGAATAAAAAAAAAAAAAAAATAACAAACTCAAATGGTGTCTCACCAGGATGTGCATTGCATTGGCCTTATTACTTTGCTCTGTTCAATTCCATGAAAAGTAACCTGGCTTACGTATTCCTGATGTCTGTGACCATTTATTTTATTTTTATTTACAATAGAAAAGCTATTACATCCTTTTAGCAAGGAATATTGTGCTAGTTCATCATTGACTGTCTGTCAATTTAACCAAGTCTTACTTCTCTCATCTGTTTATATGTGAAATGTTCCTTTTTCCCCTAAGAAGGAAATCTGTGTCTATTTCAGTGAAGTCATTCCTATAAATTTTAATATTCAGTGAACTTGGCGTGCTGCTCACTCATGTCCAGGGTAAGGAGGGATCCCCACATGTGTCTGTCTCTTTTGAGTATTTTATCATAGCATTTGTCTGTTGTGCAAATCACTTGACCAAGGCAGAGAGGACCAGGGAACTCAGAGAAGAAATCTCTGGCAAATGTGGTCTGTTCTGGCCACTGCATCTTCCCAAGATATGTTTACTGATGCAAGATTTCTACCAAACAAGTCAGGAATTCCATGCTTAAGTTAACTCTAGAAGAGAGCAAAGAATGTTCTAGAATATGCCTATTGAGTGCTTAGTGACAGCAGAGGAACTAGCTCAACTGGAGTCAGTTTGCCTGACACTGGATATATATTTGATGGAGGATACAGGTTTTTGTGAAACAGGGCCATATTTGTAAGATGTCTTGATAGGAAAGTTTTTTTCAAATTCTGTTATTCAAGTAGTAGTTATTGGGGTCAGTCTGATATTTCATCAGGCAGTACAAGTATTAAGGTTAAGAGAGCATAGAGACCAAATAAGATTACAAATACTGCAAACTGAATACTTTCATTTGAATTCTGACTATATATATCTTAGTTCCCCAATCTTGAGCAAGTAATTTAAACTTTGTTTGCCTCTATTTTCTCATCCAGGCATAATATTCATAACCTTGCCCATGGGATTATTGTGAAATTTAAATAATGTGTTCATGGAGCACCTGGTACATCATAATCACTAAATGAATGAATATGATTATTATTGTTTTCTATTTTCTCAGAGGCAACCTGGCTAGTGTTAATGTTCTTTTGCAGTGTGAATGGTTATTTCTGTTTATTGAGAATGAATGAATCTTTCTGTTCTCATCACCTACATGATGGATTTCAGATTATAAATCTTCCATCAACAGCATAGATTATAACAAGTGCTATTGCTACTTTTGACACCAATATTTGTTTATGGCAAATAAGATATCATATACCATAATGTTAAGTCAAGACATTTCTGAGCTGATAACCATATCTTATGACTGCATTTGAACCAATTTATCTTTGTTCTTCTTTTTTTTTAATTTATTTATTTATGCATACAAGACCTGGGGTACAGGCCAGAGTTGTAGGGGGTGAGAGGATTCACCAGACAGAGCGGGGAGCAGAACAAGGAGACTGACTGAAACACACTGCCGAGGGTAGCAGCGGGCGAGGCAGGAGAGGTCTGCTATGCCATGTGGGTCCCCTCCCTGGCTGGTGGCAGGGATCGAACT
>JAGFMF010011791.1:6218312-6242355 GCA_019455555.1 Galemys pyrenaicus | reverse complement strand
GAGAATGAAGAAGAGATAGACCAATAGGAATAACTTAAGAATGACAGAAAAGAAAATCAGTCCAAGAAAAAAGAAGAAATAAAGAGAAGAAAAAAAAAAATAAAAGGAAGAGAAAAAAAAGAAAAAAAAAATAAACAAAAAGAAAAAAAAAGGCGCCTTCCGTCGGGCTGATGATTCCTATATGTAAGCTGATAGTCCGTTTTCTGGCTTTTCTCTTTGCTTTTTTGGCTTTCCCTGTTATGTGTATCCGGACACTATGAGTCTAGCGTCTTCACTCTGCCGCCATCTTGCCGGTCTTCTGACACATGTTAATTTTAAGTACTGAAGGCATTTACATTGTTCTTTGTCGCGCTGAAAAGATCCAAATGGCCAGACACCTAGATGTCTTTATCCTGTTTGACTTTCCCATGTCTTCAAACCACTTCTATTTAAAATCACACCTTGATCACCAGCCTGAGGAAATCTGATCTATTTAGTTCTTTCTATGACTCCAATGGAAGCCACACAATGAAAAGAATCTCATCTTGCCTTTTCAGTCACTCAAAACATGAGTGAATGTGTTTGTTCTTTGTTCTCCCATATTTCAAATGTTAGTATTCAAATTTAAGATACACTCCTTTATCAACCTCTGTTGATTTTGCTTATATAGAGGTGAAGGGGTAAAATAAATTTTAAATTGTTTACATTGGAAACATTCTTCAGACCTAATTCCCAGATCTGAGAGTGAATATTTTTTTTTCCTGATGTGTACCTCAATAATCAACTTCTATGATCAAAAGCTAACTGTAAATACATTATACTGTTACAATTATATAAAATGCTATTCTCTAGTAGCTAAAGTAACACTTGTATTAGTTTTTCCATTTCAACATAATTGTGTTCACCAAAATTTAAAATATTAGTGGACTATTAGTTTTTTTTAATGTAGATATAATTCAAGGGAAGTTTTAATTGTGAGATGCTGCAGTATTTAGGACTCAGAAGCTGGTGATAATTTTACCTTTAATGAGACAAAATAAAAACATTCTTAAGTGATTCCTTCATAGTGAATACCATTCAACACACCATAAAATCTCACTTTGGCTAACTGATTGGATTAAATGTTATTTTCAAAAAGTAGCTAAAATTGAATTCCAGAAATGAAATCACAATGCTTAAACTGACTTTTATTCCAATTTATTAGATAAATTCACTTTGGGATAGAGAGATGATAAAATCTACACTACAAGATTCTTATTAGAGTATTTCTTATAATTTTTTTCTCTAGACTAAAAGACTCTGATTTGAGTGCTCCATATGCTTCATCATAGATATCCATACACACTGTGTATGGGTTGCCATTATAGAGATGTACAATACACAATATTAACATGCACATGAATAAGAGTGGGTGTGTGCCTGAGTAACAAAAAATAATAAAACAGATGTTTGACATACATACATTCATATTTGTGTTTAATATATTACCAGAAAATCTAACCATTTAAAAACTTGATATTCTAAGTGTGAAGTCTGAAAACTGTTTCAGTAATACTTTGTTTTCAATAAAATTTACAGTTAATTTAATGACAGTTGTAAAGAGTAACAATTTAAGAGACTATGTGGGAAATTCCTTTTTCAATTAGATGAAAAGTTCAATGAAATTGAATGATAAAGTGTTTAATATTTATTTTGTAATGATTTGGGATGTAAAAAAATTCAAAGGGATTTTTCTTCCACTCTTCATTTAAAATCCATATCTGGGCCTCCCTGGTGACACAGGGGTTAACTCTCGGTGCTATCAAGCTATCCCCAGGGACTATGGCCTGAGTTTGTTCCCAGTACTGGGAGCTGATACACATGGCACAGCAGACCTCTCTCCCACTGTTCCCTTCAGCAATGTTTTTCAGTATATCTGCCTGTTCTGCTCCCCACTTTGTCTCTGGTGAATCTTCTCACATCTCCCCATTTATTGCCTACACCCCAGTTCTTGTATACATAAATATATAAAATTAATATTTTAAAAAATGCTATATCCTTGTGCCCAATTAAATATTGCAATAAAAACTGTATGATAGGGCCTCCCTGGTGGCGCAGTGGGTTAAGCAACATACTATGAAGCAAACTACAGCCTCTACAGCACTAGTTCGATCCATGCCTCCGACCAGGGAGGGGACCCACATGGTGTAGCAGACCTCTCCTGCCTCACCCGCTGCTTCCCTCAGCAGTGTGTTTCAATCAGTCTGCCTGTTCTGCTCCCACTCTGTCTCTGGTGAATCCTCTCACCGCCCTGGTCTCTGGCCTGTACCCCAGCTCTTGTATGTATAAATAAATAAATCTTTAAAAAAAAAAACTGTATGATATATTTGGCATATTATAATACCCTAATTGTTATTTATTGCTTAATTATTACTATAAATAGAAATACCTGAGCTAATACATATAATGTTTACAATGCACAATTTGTCCTAATAAATTATCAATAAATATCATCAACCACTAGTTTTTCCTTATTGACACCCTAAGATTTTGTAACTGTGTCTATAAATTCAAGACCTAAAACATCTCAAATCAATTCTTTTGGTGAATATTTCTGATTATACTACTTCAGTGGTTTGATTTATACAACTTAAATTAAAAAAAAAAAAAGAATGGCTCACCACAATAGATTGTTTTTTCCTCACCTTTTAAATTTGACTTTGAGTGGGAGGAAGATATATGAGCAGGTAGAGTAAGGACAAGGAAACAAGCTCATCAGTCTTTCTACTTTACTTATTAAAAAAAAAAAAAAGTAAAGCAACACATTTTGGAGACTTTCCTAGCACAACCTGAGAAACGGAGATGAAAGATTAGTTATATCAATGCAAACTTTCTTCTTCCTGTAATAAATATAAAGAAAAAGTCCTAAGATTTGATCAAATGGAAATATACCAGTTGCATTACAGTAATGATAAGACTTACATAATGAGGTTACACACATAAAATTTCCATAATTGTAAATGGTATTTTCTGGTCTCTCTTCCTTCCCACGGAGTGAGAATAGCTATTGTTTTTATAGCACTCACCTCTTCAGATATATGTTCTATTGAGAAGGAAAAAAAAGTAATGGATTGATATAAAATGAATATTCAATAAAATTATGTATTTTTGATGTAAGAAAATACATACAATACAACCGAATTAAAAATCAAAACATTGAGACATGACTTCATTACACATCAGTTCTCTAATTTCATTTAGGTAATTTTACTGGATTCCTATAGTTGTTATTTCAAAATACTTAAAAAATGGAACTTAGGGGCCTTCCTGGTGGCTCAGTGGGTTGAGCAACGCACTATGAAGCAAACCGCAGCCACTGCAGTACAAGTTCGATCCCTGCTGCCGGCCAGGGAGGGGACCCACATGGCGTTAGCAGACTCTCCTGCTGTGCCCGCTGCTGCCCTCAGCAGTGTATTTCAGTCAGTCTGCCTGTTCTGCTCCCTATTCTGTCTCTGGTGAACCCTCTCACCATCTTGACTCTGGCCTGTACTCCAGCTCTTGTATATGTAAAATATAAATCTTTAAAAAAAAAAAAAATGGAACTTAGTCTGAGGGACTTAAAAAATGGAAATTTATTTCCTCACTGTTCTGGAGATAAGTCTGATTTCAAAAGGTGGGCTAATTTTGTTTCTTCTGAGACTTTTCTGCCTGCCTTGCAGACTTGCCTGTCCTCTCATTGTCTTTTTTCTGTTCTCTCACGTTCCTGGTGTCTGTGCAGACCCAGGTGTCCATCCTCTTCTCATCACACAAATCAGACTGGATAGACTTAAATTATCTCTTTAATGACCCTGTCTACAAATACAGTCACATATTGAAGTGTTGGGGTTAGCGTTTCAACATGAGAATTTTGGTAGGACAAAACTCAGTCAGTAATGATAATACACAATGCTTGAAAAACAAAGATTTATTTAATTTCAAAGTTGAGGAAAAATATAGAAGCAGGTATCAAACACGCAAGAGACATTGTCTAAATAGCCCCTAAAATGTCCAATCACTTCTACAGTTCACTTAACTCCAGATAAAATTATTAAATCCCATAGCATAATATCAGTGACAGCCAGTCAGGGCAAGAAAAAATACTTCAAAGTTCCCAGCTTGTTGCTAGAGGTGGTAAAAGCCAGGGCTAGTCCTCCTGACCATGTGAGGGGTGTAAGTAAGTATCCAGTCCTTAGAAACTCTGGGACTTTTAAAGTCCATGGGAGCTTTGTTTGATCTTTTATCTTCTCCTACAGGGGCAGTTTTATGCTTTTTTGAACTTGACTATTTAGTTTTATATGTTATATTTTATCTAGCAAATTCTATGTATTTTTAGAAAAAGATGGATTGTACTTACTAGTTTAGTCTTTCATGTTACTCTGTTTGATTTCTCTTTCCTTTCTTCAATAGATCATTAAAATTTTTATTTTCTACTTGAATAGCATCGTAGGGGTGGAGGTGGTGGTAAGCAGATGCCTATGTCATAATTTGCTTCTTTTTTTCCTGACTGCTTTTCTTATACAGTATACAGACTGCCCTTGGACTAAATCAATTATTAATTAAACTATTAGTAAATATCATACCACCAACATTCGGTTAGTTAAAAATATAGTGAATTGTTTCTCAAACTGGAAGTCTGGTCTGAAATCTGGTGTTAAATTCAATGATTTAGAATAATTTGATGAAAATTATTAATTCCAAGTATAAAGTAGGTGCTGTTTATACAATAAAAGAAGTAAAGCTAATGAAAATATTTTCAAAATATATCACACATTAAATATATTTGAAGACAATTTATGATTTTCTGTTTACTTTTAAAATATCAGGAATGTTATGCAATGGAAAGAGGATTACTCATTCTGAAGTTTTCATCTTGAAACTGTCAATAACTAAAGTAAGATATAAAAAAAAAGGTAAATAGACATCTAAATAATAAGCAGTATTCCATATTTCCCCTCACTCCTGTTATGACTTTAATCTAGAAGATACCTTTTCAAAAATGATGAGTCAGATGACAGAGCTTTTTTTAAAGCTACTTTAAAATGTATGAATGTGTATGCAATTATCCATGCTGAAGTAAGTAGAACCAATCATAAGTTTATAATTTGGGGTATCCTTCTAGGAAATGCTTGTGTCCTGATGTTGGTGATTTACATTTTAAGTGAAATTAAAATTGGCCCAAGCTTGTGCCAGACTTTTGTGTGATACAAACCTCATTGTTTTTAAACTATTTCCATTTTAAATTTTAGAACTGTTTTACTGAATACAAAAAATATAAGCTAGTCACACCATACAGAAATGTGCAAGTGACCTGCAGAATATTCTGCAAGTTTTGTATCTTTTTATTTGAAGAGAAACTATTGTCTTGAGTTTCTCATGTCATCAGTCAACTGACAGTCTTGTCCTAATCTAAGGCCAAGGCATTTGATTACATTTTTTCTTCATAATTAGTTTTACATTTGTTTGGAGGTGAAGTATGAAGCTCTAATATGTATTAATATGTATAATATGAGGAAACTATAAATACATGTAACTAAAGTTTAAAACAACATATGGAATATATTAGAAACCCTATTTAGAGTGCAAATAACCATGTTAAGTAAATTCAGGGACACATGAATAAGCTAACTTTAAATGAAAATACACAAAATTAAAAAGTAAACAGAAGGTGGATGTAACTACAGAGGTCAATGATGTACTGAGTTAGCTATTTTGAGGAATGGAATAAGTGAATTACATAAGGTTGCAGATATAAATTTGTGTTTTTCTAAAAGTTTTGTTTTTAACTGAACATAAACAAAAGCTATATAATACTGTTATTAATCAATACTTATCCTTTGGTAGGAGGTATCAAAACATATTTTTATCCATCCCATACTCTTGGTAAGGTTGCATGGGAGATATTATATTCCCTTTCCACAGTTGAGAATTCTGAGACATGGGAGGTTCACAAGTTTGCTCAAGGTCATAAAAGAGCTAAGTAGGAGAGAGAAGGACTGAGTCCAAGCAAAGTTCTCCAGGGCTGATGTTCTTAACCCATACACTATACAACTTCCTAATATGCACAGAGTGGACCCACTTACTCCATCATAAAACTTGTATGAGGTGATCACATCAAATATTATAGACAGTGTAGTGCCTGAGAACTACTTGATGTTTAAAAATACTAGGAATATTATAATTTAAGAATATAATTTTTCTAAATTATTAAACAATGATTCCATGTATGTTCTGCAGAAAATAAAACTTTAAGAATTAAAAAATTAAAATAAAGTTGTAATGTACAACTTGAATAATGAAAATTAGTTAGGGAAAGTGGCACTCAAGGGAATGTGCCACACATTCACACATTTCCCCACTTTAAAAATCAATGTATATACAGTGGTGACAAGTTGGAAAATATATTAGCACAAATATATATTTGTGCTATGTTGAAGAAAATTTAATTCCATAGTAGAATGTTTGACAGTGTTTTCAATATCCTGTCATCCATAGTTGAGTCTATGAAAATCTTTAAAACAGTTTTTTCTCCCAGCCACCAACCAAAGGACATCCATAACATCACTAGCTGTATTGTCATAGGTGATTATTCCTCGAAAATACATTAGTTATTTTAACATGTCGATCCCTTCATTACAAGATGAGCCAATTAACAGCACACCTCTTTATGGATTATTATTTTCACATATTGGACAATATTGGACACACGGTGTGTACAATGAAATGAATGTGAATGGCAAGACAGAAGAATGTGACTAATTTGATAAAGAATGAATCATTTTTGTAACTAATATATTATATATTGAGACATTTCAAACATAAAATAATCTTGTAAAAAAACAACCCTATTCTATAGCATCATTGATTTCAAAGTCTAAAATGTATTTTAACTTGTAAGAAAAGTAAGATTAGACTATATTTGGGAAACATTAATGCCCTACATGTATTTAAATGAAGCTGATAAGAATAATTTGCAAATAACTGCTTGCAATTTTATTAATTTAATATATATGGGACATACTGAGTATTATTATTATTAATTATTGCAGGTAAAAATTGGTAAATGACTCAATTTTTAAGTAGAGTACTTTTGTGTCATTTTTTTCAACAATGTTCCATTTGCCTCTTGACTTCATAGTTCCGCAATCATGCTGAATTACACAGTCTTCCACCAGCGCAAAGTGGATCTATGAGGCTTTGTCTTTGCAACTTTCTAGCCCTTCAGTACATTTGTATCTACTGGCAATGCCATTATTACATTATCAACTGGAGTCTCAGAAATCTCAGTCTAGCTTAAAGGACACCCCATGATTATACAGCCCTCTCTTCTCAGCTGGAGGCTTATCTATCAAATTGTAGACTTAGGGCCTAGGACCCAAAATCTTTGTAAGGGGCATCAAAATATATAAGCCCTGGAAGAAAAACAAAATGAAACTGCAAATTTGAGATTAATGTTTAATGAAAAATCAAGAAAGCATAGGTAGCACTGTTAGGTAACAAAAAAATCCCTGTGAGATCTAATAATGAATTAACATGTTGAATGCCTCACTGGGTTTGCCTCCAAAAGTCAGTCAGTCCAGTGACTTAGGAGATTTTTATGTGGCCCTGTTTTTCAAGTTCTCCAATCTTTATTTGCACTAATTGTGTTTATTGGCATTTTGCTTATGTTGTTTTATAAATGCTTGCAACTGATCTTCTATACTATCTAATATCCTGTGAAAATAATAAGCCCCTATTTTGAATGAAGGTTCTTGTTAAGATAAGAGTGACATCAATTAAGTTACTATTTTGGTACCTTTTCCCCACCATCTTATATTAAAATGGTTGTTTTCAAAACACTCTTCAATTTTCTTACTTAGGAAACCAAAAACTCATGCTTCCCCATATACAATTAGTATCCTTTAAAATAAAGAGGCTCCAATGAATTAATAGATTACTGTCAAAATAATATAGTCAAAGGAGGCCAAATGTTCCCAGTATCAATTATATTCTTAAGAAAATTAAATACAACCAGATTATTAAAACATTTCACAAGACTGTCTAAAATGATTATTTCAGGTTTCCCACAGGTCCAGATTTCTATACTCATTGGCAAGAAAAATATGTGTTATAATCAGTCATTATAATTTCCACTTAAAAAATGGAATGTTTCAGGCCTCCCTGGTGGTGCAGTGGGTTAAGCAACACACTATGAAGCAAACTGCAGCCACTGAAGCACGAGTTTGATCCCTGCTGCAGGCCAGGGAGCGAACTCACAGGGCGCAGCAAATCTCTCCTGCTGTGCCCGCTGCTCCCCTCAGCAGTGTACTTCAGTTGATCTGCCTGTTCTGCTCCCTGCTCTCTGTGGTGAATCCTCTCACCACCACCCCCACACCTCAGGCCTGTACCCCAGTGCTTGTATGCATAAATAAATAAATCTTTAAAAAAAAATGAAATGTTTAAAAAACAGCCCATGTTTGCCTCATTCCAGTTTCGTTTTCTTCATGTATTTACCTAAATATTTTAGGCTTCTGCTGATTGATGCCAATCATTGTGGATGCACCATTCATATTTGTATGTAGTATTTTTTCAAAGACTCATTCACATACAATCTGCTGTTCTCTGGTCCGAATTTTTGATGATTTAATTTTGTTGTCCTTGAAATTTGGTGACTAGCTTCTCAGGTAGCATTAGAAAACTTCAGACCAACAAAAACTATTCACAGAAAAGTTATTTTCAAAAGATTGTTTTCAGACCCAAACCGAGGGTCATTTACAGCAGCATGACCTTGACAAATGTCTATAAGTCAAAGAATGTCTCGCCATAAACGATTTGGGGTGACAGGTTTATAACACATTACAGACACAGATTGGATTCCCAGCAGGGCCCATGCCAACTCACACTTCTTGCCTCTCACAAGCTACAGTTAAGAAAGAAAAAATTTCTTACTGTGATCAAGAAAGCACCTTTTTATTTGTTTTTTAAATTATTATTGCAACAAGGAAGAGCATGTTATCTCAGGCAACTTCTATCAAATTCTAGGTCATGAATTGGTATTCATGGTATTCATAGTATCATAGGTGATTATTTCCTCACATAAATAAATTTCAGGAAAATAGTACTGGACTCTGGAAAGAAGGAATGAAATAGGATTGATCCAGTCTTTTTAAAATGAAATAATACCCCAAATGCCTATTCTAATCTTACTGAGCTGACTGGACATACAGTGAAAGATAATAAATTCTTGAGCCCTCTCTATAATGTATGTTCATTTCACCATCTGGACACTTCTGTCCTAGCTAGATCTTTATTGCCTGAATATCATTTAAGTCATGTACTTCCTCAGGAACTCTTAACATTTGGAATCCAACTCTTCCTCACAATAATATCTGTAACATTATTCTCCTACGCATGGCCTCTGACAAATACTCTCATACAAATAAATTAAATACATAGAATTTTTAAAAGAACAAATATATATGAACTAAATGTGTCAATATTTAAAACATACCATAATAAAGCATGCATGTAAACATTCTAATATTTATTGAAAAGCTGAACCTAGTGTTGGACTATATCATTACTACTAGAAAGAATAAAGCATATTTAAGATAAATTGGCACAACTCTACATGAAATGAAAATAACTATTGTTTTAACAATACATGCATGGGTACAGGTACTATTATTGGGTTTGGTGCTTAGATTAACTTAATTGATGCAAACACTAAATTTCAACAAGAGATTAGAGCAAAGATGTATTTTCTACCCAATTTTACAAAATCACAAATATGATCCATGGCCCCATGGAATAGGGGGCATAATCCCCATTTATTTTTTTTAAGATTTATTTATGCATACAAGAACTGGGGTACAGGCCAGACATGTAGGGTGGGGTGAGAGGATTCACCAAAGACAGAGTGGGGAGCAGAACAGGCAGACTGACTGAAATATAGGAACAGAGGGCGAGGCAGGAAAGGTCAGCTGCACCATGTGGGTCACATCCCCAGCCAGCAGCAGGGATCAAACTCATACTGCAGTGTTGCGGTTTGCTCCATAGTGCGTTGCTTAACCCACTGTGTCACCAGGGAGACCCCAAACTCCCCCATTTATATTCTCATCTAGAGCCAGTTCTCTTCCAAAAAGAAGTCAGATTCAACAGTTAAGATTTGAGCTGTGATTATGTCTCTAATAAGCTGGTGAGGTATGATTCCTAATCTAGCTAGCCATTCAGAAGCTCAAAAGTGTATTCACATGAAGAATCATGGTCTGACCATTTTAATCATATCTTTAACAATGACTTCTGGTTCTGGCAAATATTCCAAAATTTTGGTTGATAGTGTTCAGACCAAACTTAGTATCTACGTTTCCTTTCATTTGCTGAACACTTTTCTAACTCTATTTCATTTCCCCTTTTAGGAATATAATTTTCCTATCACTCAAGTTAGTAAATCTTATCACAAATATAGATTAATTCATTATAAACAAAAGAATTAGATCATGAAGAGAGTTTATTTGCAAAATAAGGAAATAAATTCACTTAAACATTTAAGAAATGTTCAAGTTCACAAATTATCAAGAAATAATGAGTTCCTTTTTCATAGCTATTCCACTAGAAATGCATATGTTATTGTGCTTATGTACATACACACATACCACATTCTATAATGACAAGGTCATAGGTTAATGTTTGCATTCAGTGAATAGGACATGATCAAAATACATGTGAATTCCACTTATACATTTTCATCTCAATATTACCACTTCTGATTATTGGTTACAAGGAAATGTCCATGCTTTCCTTAGTGACATTTAGGTCAAGAACAAAGGAACAAAATATAGGATGGTGATCCTAAAAGGCTCTATTATTTATCCTAGGTGTTGGGTAGGCAGTACCATTGAGGTTTGTGTAATTATACTCTGATGGTAATATAATAGCAAGATCATCTAATGATGTATTTCTCAGAATACAACCACATAGTTAAGAGACAAGAAACATTAATAGAAAACTAGTAACAGGCTCGTGTTCAAAATAAGGTGGCTTCTTGAATAGGATGACGGGATGCAATCATTCTTTGTAACAGTAGAGAAATAGGCTTGCAAAAATAAGCTTACAAATGACATATTGAAAAGAGGAATAATTTACATTGAAAGAAAGACACATTATATTGATGTTTCTAGTCATTGAGTTCTAGGTTTATTATCTCTTAATCATGAAACCTTGAACAAGTGACTTAAACTCAAATTTTTTCTTGTGTACATAGTGGAGTTAATTATAATATTTAACTTGAAAGATATTTTGGAGATGAATCAGAGTTCTGTAAGATTTATCCATATGTTTATGCTTTTTATCATCATGGCTATGTAAATACTATAAAGTTATATAAGATGTAATAAGATCAAAATATTGTATCCATATATCTCTAATAAATATGCATGCATAAACTGCCAAAATGCCATCAAATTGTAAAAAGAACAAGATGTTATTACCATAGTATTTTTTATGACTTTTACCTTATTTTAAGGTGTCTGACATATTTAATAATGCATTTCTGACCCTAAATTCTATAAATAGCTTTTCTCTATGAATGACTTTCTTGCAATTTCCAGAATCTTGTACTCTTGTTGCAATAAAATCTTTTCTATTTTCTCCTACTTTTAAAATATTTTTTTCTGATACTCCTTTAACAAAAATATTAGTATGATCTGACAATAGTTGCCCATAGGCTGAGAGAATGGTTTAATTAGAAGTATCTTAAAAAGGAACACCTAATATTTTTTCCCCAAAACCTTACTTTATGTATCCCATCGTGGTATAAACTCACTTCTCTTTGACTCTATCTTTATTTTTGGAAATATTTCTACAGATAGAGAATATGAGGGGGATATTGCCAGTGATAGAAAACAACAGTGGTATTATATAAATCCCTACTTTTTTGCAATGCTAATATTTCATGAAATAGAAAAAAACATTTCTGGAGTATTACAGTATTTTTCAAATGGTTTTGGAAAGTCACTGATGATAGATACTCTATTTAAACAGAGCCTTAATATATTTTGCATAGTTGTCTATGTAAAAAAACAGAGATTGAATTGTTGTTTGAGGGTAAGCTACCTGCCATGAAGGCTATTTATTTTATGGCCACATATGTTAGTGTAAGTTTTTTGGAAGAACCCATGGTGTTTTTCCTTCTCTATCTCCTAGAAGTATTGTTCAGCACCTGTGTCAGACACATGCAAATTTAACAACGGAAGAAGTTTAAAATAAGTGCTACTCAAATTGTTATAATTATTTTGGGAGGATATTTGGGAAATATTGTCATCAGTATTTGACTTATGTTTCTTCTACCACTTAGAGATTTGGCTACATTAATTGCAAATTGGTAATATAAATTTGCTTCAGGCTTTAACCTTATATGCCAAGATGAGCCCAATGTGAATTTTTACAGTTGAATTATAAACCTCTGAAGAGCACTTTTTATTATGAAAATGCTGACACTACTTTAGCTAGAACAGCATGATGTGGCTATAATTTTTTTAAACAACAGATAAAAGTAGCTAACTGCTAAGTAGTATATGAGAAAAGTGAAATGAGGAAGAAGAGGAGAAAACTGAAGAAAAAAAAAGAGTGACAGGAAATTAATGAATAATAAGAAAAATTAGCTAATTCAGTGAACTACTGATCATTTTGATTGAATGATAATTGATATTTTTGTGTAAGCTTAATTATAAATATGAACTTTTCACTTTTGTGAAGGAGTTATGTGTAACATTTCACTTGAGGTCCATTGTAAATGACCATGTCATCATTTGTGATAAAAATGTGTTGCGTGAAACATAAGATTAAATCAATTTTACAGTGAAGGTCTTGGTTTTAGCCTTTGTACAATAATTTAAGTGTTTGTGATATTGTCCCTTGCATATATGTATATAATTTACTTAAACAGAATGCATGTTTACCTATTGTAAGAAATTTAATTATTTGGCTAACGGAAACAAGGACTATTATAAGAAAAGGAATAAACTACTCTATTTGAGAATTAAATTCCATAGGTCAAAACTGACTTTCAAAAATGTTTATACTTACAATGATACAACTTTATTTTTACCAAATGATATGGAATATATCAGAATTCTAGGGTTTAAGTACTTCTGATTTTTCTATTCAATGTCTTTCTCATTATACAGTTAAATTCCTAGTCTCTAACTATTCTTTCTTATTCCTAAACCAGTGTTCTTATTCTTATTCTTAATTTCACAGTTTTTGCATGCTTCTAGCAAATGTAACTTTTTAAAAATCCGTTAATCATTTAGTCTTATAATCCCTCATTTTCTTCACATTTGCATGCTATGATTAATTGCTAGATACCCAAGTAAGAGGAATTGAATAAGAAGTAGGCAAACACATACACATCAATGTTTATATAACTTTAGTACTTGATTTTATACCCAAAAGGTCTAATTTTTCCTAATACTTGAAGGGAAGTTATAAAAAGTTAGTCATAGCAATTATTGATTGGAGACCATTATGGTAGAGAGAGAGTAAACACTCTATCTGATAAAGTTTATCTTAACCTGGCCTGGGGATTTTGGTGACCACCAAGTTCACTGAAATTAATCCATGAATTAATATAGTAGAATATATACTATCAAAAGAGGGGGATGGAACAATATTAGTCAAAGTAATTAATTTTAAGTAAATAAAACAGGATAATCCTGTTTCTAAATATAGTTATATAAAAAAATATATATATTTGTCTTGTACTAAACATCACAGTCTCCCCCCACCTCCCAACACACACAAATACAGAACTTAAGGGAGAAGTGATGATATTTTCTCAAAATCCTCAATATATTTCAAATAAGTGAATTGAACATGTGATACTATTTTCTGATTATTGAAAAAAGTTATATGATACTACTGTAAGTGATAATGCCATTTTGGGGGGGAGTCACATTTCCTAATGTTTGGTATTTAATGGTGTCATTTCTGGATTTAAAAGGATACACAAAGAAAAATATTTTGGAAGTGACATTTCTCATTTTGTATTTTTAATGATATTACACCCTGTTTCTCCCATCTGTTAAACAACAGCCCAGCTCACCTTTAGGGTCTCCTGTTACTAATCTCAGTATATGTTTTATTATTAATTTGGTAGAATTTTGATCTGAGGATCTACAATTCATTCAACTACAAAGATTACCTCAGAAGAGGCTGAATTAATTACACTTGAGTAGTTTGTTCTCTAAGGCAAATACCTTAAAAAATACATCAGTACTAGTAAAAAAAAAAAGTATTTTGCATATTTCAAATTACCTGAATATCAAGGAGTGATATAAAAGAAAAACAACAACAAAAGAAGTATTTTAGGTACAGCATAAAAAAAACACACATAGTTTCATTTTTCTTAATTTCAACCCATAATTACTAGTTTCCTGAGCTCAATTAATATAAAGCTAATATTGACAATGCTGATATAACCACTGCTCCTTGGTATGCATAAATTGCCTATAATTAGAATGATAATTATTGACATTCTCACTATATCATTTTGAAATGTTTCAGAGCTAGTAAGTATTCTGGAATCTAAAAAAAAACCTGATTATTTTTGTGTAAGTGGGAATAGCTATTTCTCATTACTGTGACATGGTAGAAAACATTTAAAATTAAGATATTTTCCCCATCCTAAAAATAATAATCTTCTTATTGTTGCAGATTATAATTAATCAACTTGTTGGTTTTGTCGAATGTGCATCTACCTTATTTTTAACTATCATGTATTGGACATGTATTGAGGGTCAAAATTAATGAGTACTTCTCAGATTACCAATATAAGGGACATTTTGCTTGTTTTGTTCTAATTTCCAATTTGTCATGGAACAATATATGAATCTATATACTGTCCAGTGAGGCATGTTCAATAATGAATGTATTTTGTACTGTTTGCATAAAATATCCAAATAAGCATATTTCAAAAGTTTTCACTTGAGAAAAAAAAAATGTCCAAATGGAATGAATCCATTGACACTCACTGTACATCCATTATTTCATTTAGGGTAATACAATATATGATCTGATACATTAACATGAGATTATTTAGTAATGATATACCTATATAATATTTATTGTGGTAAATTTGTGTTTTTTTAAAACTTATTTATTTATGCATAGATGAACTAGGGTACAAGCCAGAGGTGCAGGGGAAGGGTTGAGAGGATTCACCAGGGACAGAGTGGGGAACAGAACAGGCAGATCAACTGAAACACACTGCTGAGGGGAGCAGTGAGTGAGGCAGGCGCTTTCTCCTGCATTATGTGGGTCACCTCCCTGACCAAAGGCAGGAGTCAAACTCATGGTGCAGTGGCTGTGTTTTGCTTCAGAGTGCATTGCTTAACCCATTGTGCCAGCAGGGAGGCCTATATTGAGGTAAATTTTGTTTATATAATTGTGTTCAAAACTCCACAAATACACATTTCCATAACACATCCAACACCATAAGCTCCAGTAACCCTTCACCGTGCTCAATCTGGGTCCCCCTCACTCTCCCAGTCCAGCCCAGCCCCCTCCCCTTCTGGTTGCCTCAGTTTTGCTGTCTAATTTCAAGGGTATGCTATTGGCCTGGTTTTGTCTGACCATTTGTTCTGTTTCTCTATATTCCACATACAGATGAAACCATATGGTATATGCCTTTCTCCTACTAACATTATCCTCTTCAGTTCCATGCATGTTGTTACAAATGACAAGAGGTATTCCATTATGTATATATGTATGTTTATATGTGTGTGCATGTTGGTGTGTGTGTGGTGTGTGTGTAATTTTTTTCCTTATCTATGTCTCTATTTTTATTCACTTAGGTTATTTCCATAACTTCACTATTGTAAATAGGAGTGCAGTGAACATGGTAGTACAAATATCTCCTTAAATTAGTGCTTTTGTATCCTCCATGTGAACACCTAGGAGTGGAATTGCTGTGTCACATGGTAGGTCTGTTTTTAATATTTTGAGAAAACTTTGTATTGTTTGTAAAGGTGCTAGAATAGTCTATATTCCCAAGAACAATATACAAGGGTTCCTTTCTCTCCACATCCTCTCAAACCCTTTTTACTAAAAGTTAATCTCACAAATGTGATATTGTTTGTCATTGTAATTTTGATTTGGGTGCCTTCTTTGCAAAAATGTCTATTTAGCTATTTTACCCATTTTTGATTGGGTTAATTATTCTATTATTTTGTTGGGTCACAGGAGTTCTTTCCAAATCTTGGCTATTAGCTTTTTGGTGATATGTGTTATATGCAAATAATTGGCTCTCTTCAGTAGGGTGTCTTTATTTTACTGATAGTTTCTTCAACTGTGCAAGAGCTTTTCAGTTTGATGTAATCCCATTTTTTTATATTTGCTTTTGCTTCTTTTGCCATTTGTTCTTGTCTGAATAATCTGATAAGTGACAGTTTTTAAATAATATACATATATCTCTGTGTTTTCTTTCCCTTTTGCTCAAAGTTTTATTTTCATGTTTTATTAATATAGTGTCCACAAATACACTTTGTTTACATGATTTCCAAACTATTGACTAGGAGAGCTAAGGCAGGAGGAAAAAATAACAAATATCTCATGTTTTCACTTATATTTAGAATACAGAGAAACTAAACAAGGGGTCAGACAGAATCAAATGATAGAAAATGACTATAAAATTGAGGCTACCAGACAGGAAAAGGGAGAAGGAGAAAAAGGTGTGGAGGGACACAATATTCAATGGTGAAGGGCTATGGTTGCTTTGGTGGCAGGTGCAGTGTGGTAATGTACATCTGAAGAGGAGTATACTTCTCAGTCATATACAGTGTCTTAAATCAATATTAATTCAACAAAATAAGTAGGTACAAATAAGAAGTTGCCTAGCATGACTTTTCAGTGAAATTAAACCACTGTTACTAGTTCATCTCCAACTTTTTTCTTTTCTTGCTCTATAATGTAACCTGATGGTGCTGAAACTTCTAGGCAATATGCTTGAGTAACTAGATTTATATAAACAGTAAAGAAAGCTACCTTAATTCTAAGAGCTAGGCAAAATGAAGAACAGAATTAAAATTTTATTTGAACTTATTTTTTGAATTTGTTACTTCAAGGTCCAAGGTCAGTGAAAAATTATCAGATAAAGAAATAATTAAACTGAAATTTCACAGATGTAGAAAGTTATTTATTTAGAAAGAGAGGCCAAAAGGATGTTTCACCAACAGAGAAGGGCAACCACATAGGCCCCCACTGAGGAGAGATAAGGGATTTTATGAGGAGGAATTGAAGCCAGAATAGTTGCAACCAAGACACCAACGAAATATATAGAGATTAAGAAGTGTGTACAACAAAGTTAGTAGTAGTGCAAGCAGGACAGCCTCCTTGAAGTTCTGGAGCATGCAGATACTATGATGAGGATTGATATTTGAAACTAAGTTATTTCGTTGAAAGTTAGGATAACAAATTAGGAAGTCCACTGTGTTCAATGGTTGCCACAGGAGATTTGCTGTAGTCCAGAAGAGGCACTGGAGGCTCAGATTGAGATGAATAAAAATGGTTGGTCTTGAGGAAAATTTATGAATGATTCATGGTGAAAGTAACAGAGCCTGACTTCAAGGCTGAGTGATAAAAACCAATGTAGATCAGTGGAGTAAAGGATCCAGCAGAAGGTCTTCTGATCAGTGTCCCTGCTGATATCTCAGCTGCTGATCAACTTCAGTCATTCAGCATATGGGAGTTGAGCCACTGGAAAATTTGTGGTGCTGGGTAGGAAGGTCAGAGAGATAGACAATTTGTCTTGGCCAATCCCTCTTCAAATTCTAGATTCTTAATAGGTAAATGTCCTGACATTGTTTTAAATCACTAAGTTTTGTGGAGCTTTTTCTTATACTGTAACAAACACAATGTACTTTTTTTTCTTTTTCAGTCTTTAGTCTAATTAACTACTCATCAGTAACCCACCCTTTGATCAAGTTATATTAAACTGCCTGAAATTTTCTATAGACATCATGCTAGTTCAGACACCAAAGCTTTTATAAATTCTATTCTCTTATTTCTGAAACACCACCAAACAACCCCATTTTGGTGGAAGAGGCTATTATTTATTATTTAAAGCTCAATTTAGAATACTCCTAAATGATATCCAAAACCCATAGTTAACATAATATTTATTTTTTCTTCTAACTTAACATTATATATAATGTCATATAAATGTTGGATTAAAGAAGGAATTAATAAACTGTAAGTATATTTTATTGCACTTAAAATACATAACATGATTTTTAAATTATTGTATGTATTTTACCTTTCTATCATAAGTCAACCTTAGTAACTAATGTAATTTCAGAATCTTAAATGTGACTTGACATTAAGAATTGAATATTGTTAGATTTACTGTGTTCGTATGTGTTTATCTTTTCAGGATATATAGTGGGTTGATGATTCCATTCATGAAATGTATTAAAAATCATTTTTGACACCTAGGAAGTAGCTACAGCTCTGACATTTTATTGTTACATTTGAATTGTATTAAAAATAAACCATCTCCTTGAGGCTCTTTGATGTGTGGAAATGTTCTTCTCCCAGATTTGAGTTATGGATACAGATCTTGCTTTGTTAACGTAATCTCTGCATCGTCCATCTCTCCTGTTCTTGCTTTCATTATATCTCATCGCACCTTCACTTCCCCTACTACCTTATCTCCTCACTCCATGCTTCTCTCTCCAATCGCAGTCTTTTGTGACCACTCCAGCTTCTTTATTCACTCTCATAGGAGTTCACACCCTCTGGGTATACCTGTGGCAAATTGTTATGCTTCCTTTAACCATGACAGATCATTCCCAGGTGTTCAGTGAAGAGCTGTGTGACTCTAAAATGCACAGCTGTTCTATGAATTTAAAATTAATTGACACTATGGTTCAATGATACTTTTTTTCATTTTTCCTCAGTAAAATAGATATTGGTCATATAACTACAATGTATTGCAAAATAGTATTTTGCGTATTCACAGAAAAATTGCAAAGGGCTTATAGATTCAGTATTACATATAAATTCCAAATGTCAATTTCATATTTATAAAGTGGTAAATTGAGTTAAGCTACATGTAATGAGAAGTTAGATTTTTACATAAGTTGACATTTTATTAAGAAATTACTTGTGTTTATTTGAAATATAAATGATTAAATAGAACAGTGCTTTATGATAATACTTAGTTATTTTTCTGATAAGCAATAAATAAAAAGTCCAAATTGAATGTGAATGATCACTTATAAATTCAGTTACAGTTAAAACACAGCTGACAAATTGGAGAATGTGAAGAAAAACATTGAAAGTCCCATCAAGTAGATTCCTCAGAAAACACAATAAATACATGTTTTCAAAAATAAGCATCTGGTTCCATATCTTATATTCCTCTTTTCATTTTCATTCATTGGGGTTAGCCAAATTTGTGGTGTCCAGAAATGACCATGTTCATACAATGAAATCAAAATGAACTTTTTGTCATGTATGCATGTATGCATAAACAAATACTTTTTGTATAATACAAGAGAGAAGTATAAAGGTGGCTGACATATTATTTTCTCTCTGATTTGAAATATCCCCAGAAATTGTCCAAGAAGTCTGAAAATACTCCTGGGAGTCTTTTGGTATTTAGGGTTTGAAATATTAATGATTAAAAGTCATCCAAAATTGGAAAATGAGATATTCTTGATATTAAAATGACCTGCCTTACAAAAACTGGATTACCAAGTTGAAGCTCTTGGGGCTTCATATAAATATATTTAATTTTTCATGGACCTCTACAAGATTCGTTCATTTCAGTTTTGAACAAGAATCTGTCCACATACCATAGTGAATTTGCTAGGAACTGAAATTTACATATTATTTTTACACATGTCACTATGTATGTCTATAATATAACAACATACTAGGTGCTATTAATAGACTTACAGATCTTTTTCCGTCACAGTATTTACTTTGGAGGCAAACTGTAGCTCAATATCATCACACTTTTCCATAAGCTCGAAGTAAATGGGATGCTGTAGTCTGATTACTCTGATATGAAACATTAAAAACTTTACCCAAGCTGAATGAACATGGGTGTCACATTAATTACTATAGGAGAAGAGAAGGGGAAGTGACTATATGTTTGGCATCTGATGATCCTATTAGGGTGTATATAATTTTTAACTTAGTCTTCACTCTGACATGATCAGCAAATCTCCTTAAATAAGTCGTATAAACTCTCTGGACTTACTTCCCTCCTCTCCCCTCTGCCCCTGACTGTTCTGAACTACTGTTGAAAGTCTCCTTCACATTTAAAGTACCTAAACCTTAGGTGCATAACTGGGGATAAATTCTAACATTTTAATTTAATTTTGCTTCAGAACTTTTATTTATAGAATTGAGATAATTGATGTGATTAAGAAGAGGGCTTAGAATTTTTGGTACATGAAATGTTAATCTCTTATATTAACTTTAATAAAAAATTGACTTTATTCATTTGAATATCATACAACTATATCAGAATAAATTGATCTAAACAAAGATATATAAGTCTTTAAAATATGTCTAATAGATGACTATAACTTCATTTTGAAATCTCTTTAGTTTAAAATCTGTCATACATTATAACCAATGTCAGGGTCACAAGTCCTTATTGAGAGAATGTATGGTAAAGATATTTCATAGAGTACAGTTAATAATCACTAAGGAATTATTTGCTTTGCTTAAATGTAGAACTTGATCTTAATAATATATAATGTTGAAAATGTTTATATTTGCTTTAAAAAGATTTCTCCAAAAAAATTGTATTGATTTAGAAATAATTGCCTGAATGCATTTTCAATATTGTCTTCTACATTGCATCATCTTCCCCATAAATATGAAACTTGAGTTACTAAAGTAGACAGGTTTTAAAAATATATGCCTTTGAGATTTTTCCCCTATTTTCAGTTTTTATCCTCTGCATTTCTCTAACATATGTTATTTAAATTATCAGATATTACAACTTGATTTTAGCTTTATATGGAAAATCAAACATCATTTAGACTATAAAAATGTTAAGACTTGTATTATAAGGTCTTACTGATAGAATATTTCACTTTTTTACTCAAATTAATTAACACTGCAGTATAGTGATATCTTTTTTCAAATAAATTTCAAAAAATATAATTCCTCTTTAAAAGAAAATATTTCCTGTATGATGGAGGCATTGACATGATATTATGGGTAGCTCCTAAATCCCCTCCCCCATAAATGAATTGGTTATGCAGGTCCACACTGATTAATTCTCTCAAAAAAGAATTCCAGATCTAGTTGAATAACTCTAATACATCAGGCATCTAATAAGATACACATGAAGATCAACTTTCAGATTCAGCTGCTAAGTTGCTACTCTACTGTAACCTTATTCCGTAGCTATACTGCCAGTATTTTCTCGCTAACCCAGATATAAGCTATACATGGATCATGAATCTCCTATGTCAGAATTATTCCTACAGTTGTTATTTGAAAAAAACAAAAATTGTTCTATGTTATCACAATTGGCAGGTGAAAAAATGGATGGCATCTCTGATGTAGAGTTGTTTTCATTTATGTGTTTGCTAATGAACCAATGTAACTGAAACTTGGACCAGAATCCACTGAATATATCCGAGATTGAAAGTCTCTCTCTATCCTCAGATATATTAAAATAAGATCTATAGAAGTCTGTACCTCAACTTATTAAGATTTTTCCAGTCCTTGTGAAAAATTTTGTCATCTATGGAGAAAGTCTTTCTTGTCTCTTTATTTCTGCTTTTCCTGGTAGTTTTAACATATATTGTTTAAAAGTAGAACAATTAAAGAATATATTTTGAATGTTAAAATGTTGCTTATTTAATTCCATTGTCTTTAAGTCTCTCTTGCTCATTGTAGCGGCAGGATGGGGGTGGCACAGGAGCAGGGTCCTGGATGGTTCTGGGCAGACAGGTCAGGGAAGGAGAGTCTTTGGAGCCCTAGGTGGCTTTTCATGCTTTATTTAGTAGAGGTGGCCAGGTACATGGCAGGCAGGGGTGCTGGGGGGCCAGGAGGCTGGCAGGCCTCCCAGCCCCCGGCACATCTCACCCTCTCGGCTGCTTTCTTCTCTCTCTGCTGCTGCTCCTTCGTCCTGTCGGTTCTGTTGGTTGGTCGGTCGATCCTCGCAGTTCGTCCTCACAGTTCTGGCGTCCTCATGACACCGCCCATTTATGCCCGTGTCCAACACAGGTGCGCCCACTTGCACATGCCCACCCTGGAATGCTCGCAGCACCACAGGTGTCCATAATCAATGGTGGGAGGGTGGAAATACCTGATCAGCTTTTACCCTACACTCATGTAATCCATCAATGAAGTATATTAGGCTTTTTCAAATATAGACCTGAAATCTAACTGCTTCCTAACATATATAAAATTGAAGATAGTTAAAACCATCTACATCTTTTATGTGAAATATATTCTCCAAGTGTTGCCTACCTTTCATTCTAGAACCTCTATACTCACATTTTCACAGTAGCCGGATTTTAAGTCATAATACATCTTCCATTTTCTCAAACACTTCAACAGTTTTTATTCTCTTTAGGGATACAATCCAAATCCAAACCCTAACCAGTAAGGTGCAACATAGTAATCACACCACTTTTCTAACATCTTCTCCTACCACATCCCTTTATCCACTGTGCTCTGTTATAATAACTATCATTCCCTCCACTTACAAAACTTTTCTGTCCTGAGGATATTTCGATTTAGCATTCTCTTCTGTATAAATTCTGTTCTTTATATCCCTACATAGTAGGCATACTTAGTGAATAATCTTTCACTGTCATTTTAGAATAAATGAAAATACATTATTGAATATATGATGTGAATATAATTTGATATGGTTGTATAAACATCTGGTGATGTTTAAATATCTTTGTAAATGTTGAGAACCAACTGTCGGTTCTGAATCATTTTTCCACATTTATTAATATATAATGCAAATATAGGAAAATTGTGATTAGGACTATTATAGTGAGTTTAAGAGAAATAGACATACATAAAATATATAGTGAATATCAGTGTGCTACTTTTAGAGCTTATGTTAAAAATAACACCAATTGTTTTTGATTAATTGTCTTTGAAAATTATGTGAAGAAAGACTGGTATAGATCTATCTTATCACCATACCTGTACCCATACATGAGAGGAGTAACCATGGTTATACCTTTTCATCCATGACTTAAATATTATGCAGAGCTGTAATTTGAAAACGAAGTGCATATTTATAATCTTAACTGTTAATTTAAAAAATTATTTCCACTACTTAAGTGAAGGTTCTGTTTTGTTTCTATTGCTGTTCAAAGACTATATATCTGATTGAGCTATTTTTTATATATTGGTAGATAAATATCAATCATATTTTTAAAGATTTATTTATTTATGCATACAAGAGCTGGGGTGTAGGCCAGAGTCGCCAGAGACAGAGTGGGGTACAGAGCAGGCAGATGGACTGAAATACACTGCTGAGGGGAGCAGCGGGAAAGGCAGGAGAGATCTGCTGTGCCACATGGGTCAGCTCCCTGGCTGGAATTTAAACACATGCTGCAGTGGCTGGCAATTGCTTGATAATATTGAGGCTTTAACCCATGTAACACCAAGGAGGCCCTGTTTTGATCAGTTTGAAATTAGCCATTCATTTTACAGGTGGGCAGTATTGACATAAATTTAAAGTTGTCATATATCTGAATGAAATTATGGTGTTTTGGAATTAAATTCTCATTTTAATATTAAATGAAGGTTCAGCTTTGAAAATGTTACTTTTTTTGACAAATGTATATTACCAATATTTAAATATAAATCATAGTCATAGCAAATATTTGTTTGCGCACCTTAGAACAGGAGCTTTTTAAATAACTTGAATGCAACCACATTAAATAAAATATTTAAATTGTGTGTTTCTTTATTTTTTTTTAAATATTTATTTATTTATGCATACAAGCACTGGGGCACAGGCCAGAGGTGTGGGGGGGTGAGAGGATTCACCACAGAGAGTGGGGAGCAG
>JAGFMF010011791.1:6117089-6218236 GCA_019455555.1 Galemys pyrenaicus | reverse complement strand
CCCCCCCCCGGCCGGCAGCAGGGATCGAACTCATGCTGCAGTGGCTGCGATTTGCTTCGTAGTGCGTTGCTTAACCCACTGCGCCACCAGGGGAGGCCCTGTGTGTTTCTTTAAACAAAAATAATATGAAATGATATTCACCCTTAAGGTTAATGTTTCTGAAATGTCCTCCCCTCTCCTCTCCTCCCATCCCCTCCCCTTCCATTTTTTCTCTCCATTCTTTAACTACTCCTATCTTCCTTCTTTTTATTTCCCTTTTTTCTCCTCCCTCATCTTCCCTTTGCACCTCTTTCCCTCACTTACATTCTCTTCGCCTGTCTTCTTTGACTTCCAGTACTTCTCTTTTCCTCAGTTCCTTCTCCTTCTCCTTCTCCTTCTTTTACAGTTTAGAAGGACAGGTTTATTAGGAAAAGGTTAAAGAAAAACAAAGGCACCAGAATAGTCACAGGTGGGCAGGAAAGCTTTGCTCCTGTTTTGTAAAGGGAAAGGTTTGTAAAAAGAAACACCTGCATAGTCATAGGCGGGCAGGAGAGCTGCTGTTTCTTCTGTGTCAGCCACAATCTATGGTGTGAAAAATAGCTGTTCTAGTGAGATGTTAACTATAAATGCTTTAGAAATGTTCCTAACCCATCTTCTTTGCCGTAACAATTCAAAGACTTCTTGTATTTTTCCGGGAATTTGGCAAATTATTTTGTGTTTTTTACTTTTTTATGGCATCAATTTTTTAATCATCTTCTGATTTGTCATGTGTATGTCTATATTAAAACATAATTGCATAACACTGATTATACTGCATTTTTTTTAGTGACCGTTTTTGGATATATGAAAGTAATGTTGGTGAAAACAAACAACTCAGTTGTCTAAACAAAAGAATGCAGGGTTTCAACAGTCTCATTTTTTATTTTTATTTATGTGTAAAAGAGCTGGGGTGTAGGCTGGTGAGAGGATTCACCAGATACAGAGTGGGAAGAAAAACTAACATGTCTACTGAAATACACTGCTGAGGGAAGCAGCAGGAGAGATAGGAAAGTTCTGCTGCACCATGTGGGTCAGTTTCCTGGCAGGGGATTGAACTCAGGTTAATGTGGTTGGCAATAGCTTGATAGTGCTGAGCTTTAACCCCTGCACCACCATGGAGGCTCCAACAATCTCATTTTTAAAAATAATATATATATTATTGTAGCATATATATATGTTTTTGTAAGTTTGTAAACATACCAAAAGGGCTAGTTGGAACTGACTCTGGACATAAGAGATCCTAGACTGGTAATTGAATTTCTTTGAGAAAACTTTGTCTTTTAAAAATCACGTGGCCATATACATAATGAGAGGAAGCAATTTTTAAGGAATTTTTAAAAATAGACCTATGCTTCATGCTTCACTTTAAGAAAGAGAATATAGTGATTGAAATAAGCAGTATTGAATGGAATGGATATTCCATATTCCTCAAAATAATGTAGGCAGATTTGTTTCATATTAATCAACATGAATTCAAACCATTTAATGTAAAAAGAAAATGTAAAAATTAATAAAGTGTGCTATTTTGCCCTGATACTTTGTGTATCAGTTATGTGATAGCTTCTTATACTCTAATAATGAATTACTTAACTTCCTGATATAGTAAATATGACTTACCTTTTGATTTTGGCTGTACTCACTGTTTAAGATGCCATCTGAAATACTGTTTCTTTGACCATTTAATTCCATCAGTGCTCTTAAATTATAATTCCCTGTAACTACAGCACTATAAAAATAAGTGTGTATACATAATATATGCACATATCCATATATGGTACACATATGTGTGGTATATGTTTGAAAACATGTGTATATGATAGAGATACAGGCTTGCATATTTTTTCTTATGATGGTAAATGAAGTCAGCAAGAAGGAGAAAGGTAAATACCCTGTGAGTGTCAGTTCTATGTGGAATATAGAGAAATAAAAGGAAGGGTCATATAAAGACTAACCTTCAAAACAGCCCTTAAAAGCTGACCAAGAACTGAGGTATCCCAAGAGGGAGACAGATGAGAACAGAGTGTGAAGAAAGCATGGTGGATTATGGTAGAGGACCATGGGTTCTTCTGTGGTGAGTGCACTATGGTGCCTACACCTGAGGGGGCAACTCTAAATCTTCAAAACACTAACAAAGGTGTAAAACAATTGTAGCTCAATCATAAAAAGAAAAGCCTCTAATAACAATAACAAAAAAAACACAGTAAACCTTGAAATCACAAGTTTAATTGTAATGTATTTTAACATTTAAATCTTGGTATGGTGGATATTATTGCGTATACTTAGTACTGATTCTTCCTTCGCTTTTCCTTAGAGGATCAATCTGCAATTCAGTGCTCTCTTCTCCCCATAGGCACTGTATCTCAATGGATACATTTTAAAGAACATCTTTCGGATTGTTTTGTGTAATATAGATCCTGTTTTCCGAGGAGTAATTGGTTCAAGTATTTTCTTTCTTTAAAAGATTTAATTTTTTATTTATGCATATAAGAATGGGGGTGTAGGCCAGAGGAGCTGGGGGTGAGAGGATTTATCAGGGAAAGAGTGAGAAGCAGATCAGACAGATCTATTGAAATACACTGCTAAAGGGAGCAGTGGAGGAGACAGGAGATGTCTGCTGCACCATGTATGTCACCTCCCTGGACAGGGATCAAACTCATGATGCAGTGGCTGATGGTAGCTTGATAGTGCTAAGACTTTAACTCCTGCGCCACTAGGAAGGCTGTGGTCTAAGAATATTCTAATGCTCAATCTTGTCCATTACGGTTGTTAGGTAAATTTGTTGGGAGGTTAGGAAATATCAAAGTCTCTGACAGAGAAAGAGAGTAAGCTATAGAAAGAAATCATCTATCCTCTTTCAATGGACATGGATGCAACTCAGAACTATGTAGTCATCCTCTCAAGAAATTATTAACTTTTTTTGGTAACTAATGTCTGTAACTAAAGTACATTTTCTTTAAATGAAAATAGTACAAATCATACTATTCAAAATTAAAGAAAGAAATTACTATATTTCATTTGGCTTTTCACTAAGTACTATTTTCTGAAGAGAGTTCAAGAAAAAAATTATGTATTTCCCCAACATCTAGGTTGCAAATATAGTTGTTTTGAGAGTAAAATGTTTGCAGGATCTTCTCGAATGTCTAAACATTTTGACATAATTTGATACCTAAGGCTTCTATGCTCTTAGAGCTTACTCAACAGCTTACACCCGATCCCAAAATAGAGAAACTGACCATAAATGACTAATTAAATGAAAATATATTCAATAGCAGTCAAATGATAAAATTGTATTCTATAAATTTTGGATTCCATGCAAAATGTACACATTCCTTCTGTCACATTTCAACATGTTATGGCCATATTAACTTTTAAAATTGCAAAAGTCTCCTTTAACACCTACCGGATATAAAATGTTTTTTGATTCCCTGACTTACATTAGTACCCATAAGGAAAGTTTTTGCCAATGCTTTTTATTTTTTAATAAAAATTAAATTATTTTAATAGTTGTAACATTAGGATTCTCCACATTGAATATCACAAATACCTTTTATTTTATTCCCACAATCTTCTCCCTTTCCAAAGTAGTTTTCAAATTAGGTCTATTACAAATGCAGCTTATTTAAGTCACGTTCTTCTCTTCATCACTCAAAATGAGTCTTATGAACTTCGTTTACACTGGGGTTGTTGAAATGGTATATAAGACACACAGGATTGTTAATTATCTATTTGAATTTTTATAATTTCAAGCCCTGAGAAAAGATGGATTGTTTAACTAATACACTAGCTGCTTCCCCCAACAAAAGTCATTGTGTTACATGTGCTTGACCAGGGAAAGCCATACAGGTGACAAAAATGACAATGTTCACCAAATGTAGGTCGCATGCAAGCTCTGAGAACTTTCCCCTTGCAATAGGTGTGTGGCTGTGTTGTATGGCTTTGGAGCAGAATCTATTTTAAGTATTGCTTGATGCGGTTGGTCTGCTCTTGAAGCTCCTTCAGGAGTTGGCAGACAGAACAGGGTCAATCAAGAAGAATGCTGGCATCACGCCTGAATCTTCTGTTATGTTTCGTTCAATTAGATTCAAATATACAAAACATGCCAGTGAGAAGAGAAGGTCAATCGTTCGGAAATTATATTAGTCATAATTTAGAGGTGATTTTTACTGTATCCAGCTTACCTATACTACAAATACAAGAATTCAAGAGAGTGATATGTTAGGTTTCCTTGCCTCCAGACAAAGGACATATTAGAATGGAGTAAAAAATGTATGTGAAATCGTGAGATATCCGTGGTGTTCTAAATCACTTAAATATGCTCAGTACATTGCCTTCATCATCTCCTGTTTCACAGAGTGAATCTTCTTTCTAAACTATATATGCATATAGTCAATATCATGTTATGCAAATGTTTAACCACTACATTTTCACAATCGAAAATGAAATATTTTGGGCAGGTCATTCAAAATAGCAAATCATTAGCATTACTCCTTCAAACTCATTTACTGTTCTTTGGGTTCTTTGTCATTCCTCTATTTTCATAGCACTTTCATATGTTCTTTATATCTGTTATCATTTATTCTGTAATACAGGATTCGAATGTTAGAATCCTAATGACAAATTTATATTTACCAAAAGTCTATATCAATCTCTTTCTCAATATTATGTTTACGAATTATGATGTGACATCACCATATGCTGAGTATTTTGACTTAGTGTATATGCATACATTACTTTTTCCACCATGGTGTGTAAATTTCAAGTTTAGTCAAAAGAATAGAGCAAGTCATATAAAATATATGTAAAATCATGATTCAAATTTAGACTTCTATAAATAATAACATTATTCCTAGAATGTTGTTGAATATAAATTTATTCTTACCAAAACATTAAATACATCTTCCCTTTACACTATCTACTATGTATGGAAGTCTTTTACCAAGTTTTTGATTGACTTTACTGACTTTTATGAATATTTATACAGTAAAAAAAATTCACTTTCAAATTTAGAGAAAAATATTTTGTTTTCATTTATATTTCTGATTTTAATTATGTACATATATCTATGTATTACATGAGTTTTCTGCTTTCTTTAGAAAAGTCATTGATAGATAAGAACTTAGTGAAACACACAGTCATGGATGTGTGATTTAGATCTAAAGTATAGAAGCAATTCCCTCTGTATATGTAAATTTTTCTTTTATTATTGCTTTACTTTTAAATTTACTTCATAATAAGCATTATTTAGGGTGATTAGCCTAACGTGTCACTTCATTTTTTAAGCAAATGTCTTTGAAAACCTACAAATTGATTTTAAGTGAGAAATTGGTAATTTATATATTTATATTCTTCACTTAAAATTTTACATATCAAACCAAAAAAATAGATATCAGCTTTAAAACATAATAGTTGTACATTTTTATCTGTACAAATTGAAATTGATAATATGTATATAATAAATGTCACTGTTGGAGGCTATACATTTACAATTCATTTAATTGATTATATTTTCTGACTTAGGTTGCATGTCAAAATGCTTACCATAATTTTTGGACAGAAGAGTGTCAACCAATT
Source organism: Galemys pyrenaicus (assembly GCA_019455555.1). NCBI lineage: Eukaryota > Metazoa > Chordata > Mammalia > Eulipotyphla > Talpidae > Galemys > Galemys pyrenaicus. Next base: position 6,212,647 of record JAGFMF010011791.1, on the reverse strand, counting down.
TTGTTCCAACTAAACTTCTATAAAATATGAGTCACATTTCTGTGTCTTGTCTTGAAATTTATAGGACTTATCTAGTTTTCCTTGTCCCCATTTATATCATTCACTATCAAAAATATAGCCATGACACTGATAAAATGTTGCTGTTCATGTTGTTCAAAAAATACTGTACCTTAGGAGAGTCTCTCTATAAAATACCATTCTGACTCTGAAGAAATGGCATTTGATGTTTGATCACTCACATTAATATTGTTTTATTTTTATATCAAACAGTAAAACGGTAGTAACATTGACTTACTGATGACATTTTTATTAGCAAACTGTGGACTTGAGATGATGCTTCTAGTTTACTGGACATAGTAGCAAACTATCAAGTTAGAGTATGAAATGTTCAGCTCCTTGCACATGAGCAAAATTTTCTTTAAAACACAGCTATAAGGTTCCTAACTGGCATCTAAAATAGCCCCATCAGAATGAGCTAGATATTTTTTACAGAAGGACCGCTATAAATAAATATTGATTTTTAAATTGTAATTAATAGGAGTCCAAGAAAGAGGGAGAATAGCAAAGAGAGATACAGATGAGCAAGTGAAAAAGGAAGAGGAAAGCACACAGGCTTGCTTCTCAACTATGAAGGGAAAATGTCTGTCTTTAATAATATAGAAAATTCATGAAGAAATTCAAATAACAATTTTCAGAACAATATACCAATACATAGACAACTTATTGGACACTAAGAATAAATCCTCTATTAAATATCGGTAATGTTATCTTTCTAACCCTTAATATGGTGTCACTGAAGTCAGTGTCGCTGATGTCCTCCCTAAGGTCACTGCTAGATGCAGTGAGTCAGTGTTCCTTAGACAGTTATTGATGGGAAATAAGAATGCACTTTAATTTCTTATTTTGCTACTATTGTCAGGAAATGACATAGATCTATGAATTTACACTCAAAGTTGCTTTCAGGGTGATATAGGACATGTTTCAAATAGCTTTTTTTGTAAATAGCATTGCTATATACCATGCTCAGGAAAATGATTAAAATTCACAAATGTTTTCTAGAGCTCTGAAATTTAAAAAAAATGATTGACATGTTTATTAAGACCAAATAATATCAGCTAAACAATGGAAAATAGAACAGTGATTTCCCCTTTAGTTATTTAATATAATTTTAAGCATGAAATACAATGAAATAGGCATTTTTCTATGGTTCTTGAGACTGTGTATGGAAATGATGAATACATAAATATTACACTTAAGGAATTTTTACCAAAAAAATACCTTTATTAACATTTTAGGGATCTCTAGAATATCTTCTGAAATAGTTATATTCCTGTTTCTGTTCTTCTTTATTAAGTCATTTGACTTTTTCATGAATAATGTGAATTCTTACCTTCCTTATTCCCTTCATTATAGTGTTTATTCAGATTGGTATATAAATGATATATTAAAAATGGTGCATGATTTTATCATTGCATTCAAGCAAAACTATTTTTTTTTAACTTTCATAATATAGTAAAGCTTTACAGTTTTGGCCTTTTTTCTGTTCTGTTTATATAAGTGGCACTTTTAATATTCTATAAAGAGTATAATTTATGATTTAAAAAAACAACATGCTTTGTGCTTATACGTCTATAGGGAGAAAGGGATAAGTATAATTCACATTGTAATAGTTTTCAATGGCAGGTTTACCTCATGAAATATGATTTTCATATGTATCTCTTGGTACCTACTAAATAAAGAGTTATTTTAGCACTTACATTTTTCTTACACACTACTTTAATGATAGTATATATCTTTTTCATTTAGATATTAAGCATCCCCTAATGAAAAGTTTGTTGAATACCCATTAAATTAAAAAGGAAGAAATAATAACTAAAAAAACATTGTTATTCTCTAAATTGTCTATAATCTGTGTTTAATAATATCAGGAATAATTTGAACTAATAGATATTCTCCTCAAAATTTTGCTTCAATTTATAAGGTTCATGGACTATTTTTATTTTCATTAGTTTTCAGATAATTCTGTTACCTAACAATAGAACATAAACATTAAAATGCAATGTAAAGAGGATCTATACACTAAATCTCATGGTTATCATGAAATGAGTTCTGTTTTTATACAATTTCCTTTGTCAAGGTCATTATATGAAGATATAGTCCTATTTTCCCCTATGATGCCCACTGCATTTCAAATCACAACCATATGAGACTGTTAAATACAAACAGTGAAAGAAAATGCTGAGCCCACCATTTCAGAATAGTTTACTGCCTTGTTACTATTATATATTTTCATAAATCTAACAAAAATATCAAGTTACTATTCCACCAATCTTAAAACAAGGTAGAGAAAGTAAAAGATATAATATCTTGTGATGTTTGGGGCAAACACAGAGAAAATAAATGTAACTTACCTGTGCACTTTATCCTAGAGGTTATAGCAAGGTGATTAGAAGAATGAGTGTGCATGTGTACTTCACTTCAGTGAAATGTGGTATACCATAGTAAATATGATTTTGGATGAAGTTTGAATCACTTTTCTAAAAAAAGAAAATCCCTCAGAATAACAGTTAATGTACTAAAAGAGAGATGATTTGCAAAGTTGCCAGAAGACATGATAATTGCTGCTTTGGATTTGATTGTGGAATGTTCTTATAAATATTAGTGGTCTTAGTTGGAGATGTACTTAGTTGAAGAATTATATTCCCTGTAATTATGAATGAAAAACCTAAAGTATTATCTTTTTTATGATTTTAAAAATAGAATTTTATATAGTGATGCAAATGGTGTTCCTTTGATTAATTAATCATCTTTAATTATATGTTTTTAGAGTGTATAATTTTAATTAGAAGAATGAGAATTTTTTTAGGATATGATAAATTTGGCATATAGAGGTGGTGACCAATCTTCATCTTTCATATCTGATTAAAGGATTCGTACTTTTCTAGGGCACATTCAGGCTAATTAAAATCATGCTTGTGTTTTCATTAATGTGAGCAGAACAGTAATTCCTCAATCTCATGGTAAAAATGTACATGGTATGAACACAAGTTGAGTTACTTTTTGATTATCACAGGTGAGGAAAGTAAATGTTTCATGGTCTCTGAAAAATGGGCAACATATTTGTTTACTTACTTAGTTTTAGCATTAAAGAAAGGAAGAATGTTTATATGCACAGAGATAATCTGTTTTCCTTTGAAAAGGTATTTTATTCATCATTAAAGGTCAAATTAAGTAAACAATATTCTGCAGAGCTCAAATATTTTATTATTTATCAGGAAAACAGTAATGCTTCTTTCCCCACTATGGTCTAAACTTTGTACATAACATGTATTAGTTCAGAGTTACACTTGGGCAACTTCCTTTCTAGATCCTTTTTTATTTGCATCTATTTTTTCATTAAAAAATCACAACTAGTTATTAGAACTGTACTAGTAATAGTAAATAACATTTCCATTTATAAAGAATTAAGTATTACTGAGTTTCCTAAATATTTTATTGAAGTTGACTTATTTCATCTTTAGAAAGATCCTACTTTAGATATTATCATTGTTCCAATTTTATAAATTTAAAAACTGAAATTTTGAAATTGTAAATCACTTGCCACTCCTTTGTAGTTATTAAATAACAAAGTTGAAACTTGAAAAAACCCTAGCGTCCTCTACATCTACACCATCTACAAGAAGTGACAGGTGTGCAATTGTTATGTGCTGGAATTCCATCCTGATCTAAGACAATCCAAACAGGTTCCTATTACTTATTGAAAAATAATAATAACCAAAGCTGATAAGCCCCTACCAAGGAATAACTGTAGCCAAATGAAAATACAGTCCCAATTGCATTTTTAAAGTCTATTTATGCATACAAGAACTGGGGTGAGATCAAAGGGGTAGAGGGATGAGAGGATTCTCCAGAGACAGAGTGGATGAGGAGCAAAAATGAAGATCTACTGAAATACACTGCTGAGGAGAACAGTGAGTGAGGCAGGAGAGGTCTGAGGTGCCATCTAGATTAGCTCCCTGCTGGAGATCAAACTCAGGCTGGAGGCAAAATAACGCTGAGACTTAACCCCTAGGCCACCAGGGAAGCTCCAGTCCCTATTACAAATGCAACCTAATAAAGCCTTCATTTTGCCCTAGGTGGGAAAGTGAATGCAGGCAACCAGAGGATTAGAGAACCATAACCTTCCATAGTTTTTGTTTTAATATCTTTGAAGTTTCTCAATATTTTGAAGAAATGAGAGAGAATATATTCCAAATTTCTGAGTAATCTAGGTAGGTTAAAATTCTACAATATGTCATCAAAAATGTAAGAGAATAAGAATACATATGGTTATTGAGACACCACCTATAAAGGTCATCTCAACAACTGGAACTACCCAGTCTTCCCCCTTTTTTAACATATGCTATACTGAGTCAATGAATCAAAGAGTGTGTGTATGTGTGTGTGCACACGTGTGTGTGTGTGGTGGGGGGAGGACCACTCTATGAAAAGTCATTAGAGATCAGGCTTTAAGGTTCTCTGTAAGGTCTCCTTTATTCATATACATAACTGCTGTATTGTACATATGTTATTGTGTGCTAGACTCTGCTAAGCACTTGTGATAGAAGGTAAAAATGCTTTCTGTAGCAAGAACAATACATTGCAATGGACATTATTTGTTTTCTTGTGCTATGTAATACATTACGACAAACTTTATGGCATAAACAAACACTTTTATTATCCCATATAATAACTCTATATTGATGTCTAGGTAGGTTCCCCTAGGCTATTTATTAGGGTATCACAAAGCAGAAGTCAGTGTTTCAGTGAGGCTAACCTCCTATCTAGTAGATCGGGCTAGAGTGAGATACCAAGCTCTTTCAGATTGTAGGCAGAATTAAAGTTCCTGTGGTTGTAAGATTGATGTCCCCATTTTCCATTGGCTCTCAGCTGGGAGTTTTTCACAGAGTAGAGATATTTCTCTGGTCCTTTCCATAGAGTACCTCCATCTTTAAGCCAGCAATAGCTACCTCTCGTTTCAAATCTTTGACTCCCTCTTCTGACGCTGATGAAGAAAATCGCTCTGCTTTTAAATGGTATATTAAATGAGATTAGGCTCATCAGAATAATCTCCTTCATTACTATCAATTGTAGACTTAATTACATCTGCCTAGATTTCTTTTGCTTTTATGCAAGAGTCAAAGTCACTGGAATTGCCTTGAAATTCTACCTGCCACTGACACAGAAGTTCAAATGCAAAGAATAATGAGGTCACCCTTTGCAGAATTATCTTTACACTACATTTGATACTGTGCTACTCAGTAATGCAAACATCTGAGCATGAAATGTTAAAAAGAAAAAAGAAAAGGAAGATTGTAAGGAAGTAGCTAAAGGGGCGCCAAGTTTCTCATTCCCAACCTGAAATAGCTAATGTTCTCTGCCTAGCTTTATTATTTCATATTCTGTTCTATATTATACTCTTGATCCCAAGAAACTTAATGTTTGTTGCTGCTACTGTTGTTTTTATTTGTCACCCACTATATATTTGATACTAACATTATAAATAACTCGCCTTTCCTTTGGAGGATTTTGTAGAAATTTTCAATATTTAATCAATTAAGTGTCTCCATATATCAGATAAAGTTGAACCATCAGGTATACAAATTAAGAATTTTTCTGTTAGGAATTGACTTATTCAAATATAGCCATTGATAAGGTAAGTCCAGTCTCTGTAGGGCAGGCCATTAGTGGTAAGTTGGAACTCAGGTGCAGGTTCCAGCAGCTATCTAATGGCAGAATTTCTTTTTTTCTAGGAAAGACTGAGTTATGTTTTTAGACTTAATTGATCAAATCAAGCCTACCCAAATTGTAGAGTATAATCTCCTTTACTTAAAGTGAATCCATTACTGACTTTAATCACATCTACAAAATTACCTTCATTGAAACACCTATATTAACATTTGATCACGTAGCTGGGACTGCAAGGGAGCCAATTTGAAAAAAAAAAAAAAAAAAAAAAAAACTACTTTTTGATTTTATCTTTAAAAAAAAAAAAAAAAAAAAAAAAACTACTTTTTGATTTTATCTTTAAAAAAACAAAGACATTCGTTTTCTTTCCTAAATGGTGTTAACCCACACTCTTTTCAAATGGACTCTTTTTGAGGGATCCAAGAATAGTTCATTGATATCCTCAGTTAGGGTAGTAAAATAGTTCTAGGTAAAAACAAAGTGCCTTGGGCCTCCCTGATGGCACATGGGGTTAAGCTCTGCACTATGAAGCATCCACACCCACTACAGTATGAGTTCCATCCCTGGCTAGGTAAGTGAACAACATGGCACAGCAGACCTTTCCTGCCTCACTTGCTGCTCCCTCAGCAGTGTATTTCAGTAGTTCTGTCTGTTCTGTTCCCCACTCTGTCTCTGGTGAATACTCTCACCCCCCACATCACTGGCCTGTACCCCAGTTCTTTTATGCATAAATAAATATTTAAAATCAAAACAAAACATAGTGTGCTTCATTTTTTACATTTTTTTTCATTTCCCCAAATTCAGAAGAAAGACATAGAATATCATACAGTGTAGAGAAGTATATTAATTTGATAAACTGATGATTAAGATGACTCTCAAAGAAAATCTTTGTTTTGCATGGACAGTTATATTCTGAAACTTTCCTACTACTAGTGAAATTCATAAATCTTGCTAGAAATGACAAATTGACACTTCCCTTTCCCTAGATAATTTCAAAGTGTACACATTAAATAAAGAAGAAAAGGTTATTCATTTATCTACAAAAATGTTCATCAATAAACTATTGTCTAAAAAACAGTGATATTATCTTGAATCTTTCAGGATAAATATTAAAAGCAAGGCTATAATCCTTTTTAGAGATCTTAAATGTCATTTCAGTTGTATTACCAATAATTACTGTCACTGCATTCAATTCATCATTTATTCATAGAAAATATAAAGGCCTGGAAAAACAGGAAGACAAAATGACAAGTTTTAATTGTTATATGAAAGAATATGTTGACATTTTTTCTTGTTTTCATATTCCATACAAATTCCCACTTACTGATATTTGAGTAAAAATCCTTCTCCAAAGCTCCCATGCTTATATCAAATACTTCTTAAAGAAATACAGATTGTAAAAGTCATGTTTTCATACATTTATAAGCTTAGAATTCACTTCTATATTGTAAGAAAATGGCATAACTAAAGTTCTAACAAAAGTCATCAAAGTCTGGAATTTCACATTGTAAGCAGGCATATTGTTATGGTGGAGACTTCATATAACTGAATATCTTTTGGTCTAATTTTACATATGCTATGAGCTAGTCTACATGACTGTTTTTATCCATACATTATACTTATTGTAAAAATATGTATCTTTTACTGCAAGTCATGAAAATTTATTCTGGAAGGCATTGAATTTAGCAATTTTTAAGTGAAACAAAAATATTAATGTACATAAAATATATAAATATAATTTAAAAAATTGTTTTATATGTTTATGAATGTTGTGTTACTTCATAATGTGTATTGTGTAAACAAATATTTATATAACTTTCGCTTCTATATGAAACACATTTGGGCTAAAAGGGAAAGATGATGATATAACACCGTTAATGAACTCATTCTTCCAGGCTGATATTGCAAATAACTTTTCACCAAAATATCATTTTTATATGATTGCCATATCTGTGGTCTCATTGTTTAGAAAACCCCAGTGCCTGAGCTTGAGCTGCATCTTGGGCACCATATTTTTATTTGCTAGGTTACTGCTTTTTGGTCCAACTTTCATAGGAATATCACTGCTTCATAGCCACTCTTACACCATCCTAAGAACTTGTGTTCTGCTTTATTGCCTCCTCAAGAGTCCTGAAATGTTGAGGAATCATTGCTTATATGATAGGCTGGGCCAGTTCCCCAACACTTAATTCCCAGTAGATTAGGGCAGATTTCTTGTTGTAAGGATTCCGCTTTTCCTGTGTGGATATGAAAAATCTCTCGTTTCCTTACCAGCAATAGTCTAGGTTATCTAGACTATTACCTAGGTTTACTTAATGTAAAACCTCAGATGAAATTCTTCTTGTGGATGCTTCCATGTTATAGACTAGGTTACAAAACTCAATGCAGACCAGAACACCTAGACTAGTTTCATCTTAGAACCTATATCATCAAAAATTCCTAGAAAGATCACCTGTCTGTACCAAATCAAAGATAAATATTCATGTGAGACTACTAAGATGCTGTTTTCTTCTTGATGTATTTTTGATTTCCCAGAGATTATGTCAGCTCTCAGCTGAGGGCAAGTGAAGGGACAACCTCAAATATAAATTGCCTCAGGGATCATGTATCTGAGTCACCTTTGCTTACTACTAACATCAGACCTATTGAACTTTAAATACTTCTACTATCACATCAGAATTTGAACATATCTATGACCTTAAACCAGCCTGTGTATTTCCCTTACTATACCGAATTGCAACGATGTTAAAGAGCACTGTCCAGGGCTCCCTTGTCCCTCATGACCTGGTTCCACCAACCTGGGAGTCCCACTTTATTTCTGTTCCTTTTCTTCTGGAAAAATTTCTTCTTTCCTTAAAAAAAAAAAGAAAAAAAAAAACACTGTCTCCATAGAGATCCTTAGCCAAGGTGTCCATTAAAGAATATGCAAAACTCAGATCAGAAAGGCTACTCTTTCCATCAAGTTGCTCTCTTAGATTATAAAGTTCAGTGGAAAAATAATAATAGTCTTCCTATTAAATACAAGTATTAGTGATAAATTGTCCTTTGTGAAAATTATGGAGTAGTTCGAACTATTTCAAGTTTTTGTAGGTTATTCCCATTGTAATTATTCAAAATTTTATGTATTAGAATGATTTGTGAAATATTTTCTGAATTATGTTTGTTTTCTTAATCAAAACTAATAAGAGCTGTACCACAAAGCTTATCTTTCCCATAATTCATAATCTTTGTACTCACTGTGAGTTTGTTCATTTTTGCCATTAATTAAATAAATTGTATACTTTAATCTTAAATAGACATAAATAATTAAATATTAACTCTCTTAAAATATTTAAAATATGTGATTATGATATTTATATTCATAGCACTGATTTTTAAAATGCAAAATAATAATACTTAAAATGACACTTTTTAAAGTAAAACACCTCATTTCTAAATAGAAAAGATTATACATTTAGTGAGAGTGGAAAACATTCAGTTAAATTATATATATATATATTTATTTATAATTGGCTTGTAATTATGGAACATGACATATAAAAACCACCTTAAAAAACTGGCTTTTTAAATTCTTACTCTTTAAATAAGAAAAATAAACACAATGTGATAAAGATAAATGGTCCTTGCTTTGTAGCCCATTTGAGAGAACTGCCCTGAAAGAAATAATTCTGGTGTAGTGAATTGTGATGGCTTTTCATATCCCCAAGCAGGCCAGAAGCATCTGGAAATCTAATCCCCCAAAGATTTTTCTTTGCTGCTTTAAAACAGAATAGTAAAATGATAGAGCAGGTGAACATCTGCCAGTTACAGAAAACCAATATTTTGTTCAATCAGGCATTACACTGTGTGTTCAGCAAATATTTACTCAGTGTCTATTTTGTATCTGGTACTTATATTAAACACTCTGAGAACTATTAAATAGTATAGGTCCTTTTACATTAGAATATATGTTAAAGTTTGGAAAGAAATCTTTCAAGTCCAAGGAATAAAAACCTAGAGACTAGGAAACTGAATTTTGATAACAAAATAAAGAGACCAGATTTCAAGTTTGAAATGGTATGAAGTCATTTAATGGGCCAGTCAAGGAGAATTTTTAACTATAGGCCATAAATGAATATTCTACTCAATAAGCAACTGGATATTATAGGAAACTTTATATATTTACCAAGTGAAATGCATGCTTTACAATAAATTATATATAGATTAAATAAATTATATATAGATTATATACAGATATAGATATATCTAGCTCTAGATACCCAGATGTTGTTCTTGATTGCTATTAATAAAATATTTTTGGAGGAGCCTTCCTGGTAACTCAAGGAGTTAAGTCACAGCTCTATGAAGCTATACGCAGTCACTGCAACAAAAGTTCGATTCCCAGCCAGGGAGGTGACCTACGTGGTGCAACAGACATCTTTTGACTCACTTGCTGCTCCCCTCAGCAGTGTATTTCAGTTACCCTGCCTATTCTGTTTCCCACTCTGTCTCTGATGAATCCTTTCATTCCCCACACTTCTGGTCTGTACCTCAGTTCTTGGATGCATAAATCAATAAATCTTTTAACATAAACATGTTGGGAAATATAAACATAAAACATGTTGGGAAATCCAAGCAGTAATTTTTTTGTTTATTTATTTTTGCATAGAAGAAGTGGAGTATAGGCTAGAGGTGTGGGAGGGGTGAGAGGATTCACTAGAGACAGAGCAGGAAGAGTTACTGAAATATCCTGCTAAGGGGAGCAAGAGGTGAGATAGGAGAGGTCTGCTGAGCTATGTGGGTTAGCTTCATGGCTGGTCATTGGTTGTGAAGCTCAGGTTGTGAAGGCTGAGTCTTAATCTCAACACCACCAGGGAGGCCCACAAGTGTAATTTTTGGAATCAAATATACCACCAGCTAGGCCACCTATCTTCTCTCTCTTCTTTTTGAGATCTGCAGTAAAAAAATCAACATTCTGAAATTACTAGAGGTAATGTGAATGCAGTTCATAGAGAAATCTAATAAGTAAGACTAAATCATCTAGTTACACCCTTAGACTATTATCAGTGCCAAAACAGAAGACAACCCTGCAATAATATTATGTTTATATTGAAAAAGAGATGAGAAAGAACTCTGATCTTTTACACAGCACATTAAAATATTTGCAGATGGGAAGTGAGAGTGAATACAGAGGAAGCAAGTTTGTCCATAAATAGCTAAATTATGAAGGAACTAGGTGTCTATTGATAGTTTCTTTTACTTTTTATAAGTGTTTGAAATTTTGTAATAAAAAGTTGGAAAAAAGTAGAAAATAGGTGAAACAAAATAGCCTATTTGTCTTTGTACCCAATGCCAAATATGAATCAAAGATTTCACTGCTCCAATATAAACACTCTTGCCAACCTCATCCAAAAGCAGAAAAGAACACAAAGGTATGACCAAGATTTTCCCCAAGATGAAAGTCCTTTCTGGCCTAGTTTTCTTTCTGGAAGCCCCACCTCATACTGATCCATTCCAGTAAGGGACTGTAATCAATTTTCTTGATTATATCCATCCTGTATAAAGTAGATGGAGTGATGAGAAAACAGCTAATACACTCCCTTATCTGTAGGAATTGGTACTGATCTATTTCAGTTGATGTAACTGCCAATGTCTTTTGAAGCTCACATTATGTGAGAATCACTCTAAAATAAAACCTTTATTTTTCAATTTAAAGTATTTAAACAAGAATGTTATGAAATTATCTAAAATACAGCTTCCCCTTCCTTTTTGTTTATATATCCATATGTAAAAAACTGAAAAGAATTAGAAGAATAAAAGATAAATGACATAAGTGTTTTACCATTTCTTCAATTTTTATAGTTCTCAACTTTTTAAAAACTAGATATGTTGACTTATCCTCCCAAAATTGCAAAGACAATCAAGAAAAATGTTTACTTTCTTGTAATGCACACATTTCCTTAAAGATGTTTAAGTAGACTTAAATGTTTTTATAATCTCTTTTCTGTAGGACAAAGACTAAACAAGCTTTTCATATTAAAATATATTAATATAATTGTTTACTGAATACATTCATTCATCAAATTGTCATATTTATGTCTAATCAATGATTCCATAAATTACTATTTACAATTTTTCACTAGTATACAATGACATAGTGTGCAATGTTTTTTAGTTAACATTTAGAGAGTCCCCCATACGGTATAGGTACACAAACACAATCACACATACACACTCACACACACACACACCATTATGTTACAAACGTCAAAACTGCTCCCTTGAAATACAGTAACAGTTTCTATACTCACTGGCAACTTATTAATATACTTTCTAACATTGTTACTAAAAATGGGAAAGTGTAATTTGATTTTACATATTTAATAGGAAAAAATCCTCAGAGTTTACAGTATAAGCCACGCTATATCACATATTTAGCTTATGTCCAAGTAGACATAATCAGTAGGTTAAACAACAATCTATGTGCATATATTGCCTTTCCAATCATATTCACTGATATTTACTGAGTCTTCATTTTGTGACAATTACTTTACTGGTGTTACATATGTATTATCTTATTTAATATTATTTCTGTATTTACATGAACCCATTCCATACCATTTTGTTCTGAGCCACCAAGTTTCTTGCTATTTTTATCACTATTTTTACCACTGCACCATTATTACAAAAACTTAAGTCCATATATTTGAAGTTTAAACTGGTAAAATTGTCATTTCAGACTACTCAACAACATTATTGGATATGTTCTAATCTTGAATTACTGTGGAGAGTTTAAATTATTTTATTGTGGGAAACACAGTCAGCAAGCCAGAGAGAAGTCACTTGTTCTTTGTGCTGTGGTAGCAAATGATTAACTTTTGCTGAAAGTAAAACAGAACAAATGACAGACTAGGAAACTGGTGTTACTGCTATTCTAAAGGAAACAGTCCTCAAGAGTTACTGGGGCCACCAAGTCAGCCAAAGAAGTTCAATCTGGCAAATAAGTAATTAAAGTAAAAGGGAGGCTATCTTTTTAGATCACTGAATAGTATTTCATTGTGTATATATAACAGCATCTTCTTGATCTCTCTATCTGTTTTGGGGCATTTAGGTTATTTCCATATATGGCTATTGCAAATAGTGCTATAATAAACATAGTAATGAAAGTATCCTTTTAGATTAGAGTTTTTGTGTCTTTTGGGTAGATTCCTAGGAGTGGAATTGCTGGATCACATGGTAGATCCATAGTTAGTATTTTGAGGAACTGCCACACAGCTTTCCATAGTAGCTGGATTTGTGGCAACAGGGATAAGGCTGGAAGGGATTATGCTAAACAAAGTAAGAAGGAAAAAGATAAATATCCAAAACAGGAAAGGGAAGAACACAAGAGACTATGATGATGGATCATGGGTGTTATGGTGGTGGAATAGCTATGGCAATTACACCTGGGAGGAGAAATATAATACTGTCCAAAAATTTAAAAAAAAAAAAAGAAGAAAAATAGACTTAAAAAAAAATTAAAAAAAGATTGAGAGGAGAGGGAGATCCTGTTAAGAATTACTCTGTAACCACATGCTCCAAAGGTATTTTCATCTTAAGGCCTATCTAATACCTTTACAGTCTGAGGAAGCTCAATTGTTTTTCCATAGTATGGAGTCATCTCTGTGGCATTGATAGTAAATCTAGGTTGCAGTAAGATTCCTAATCTCCATTAACATCAGAAGCAAATGAAAAACAAGATATGTGTATCAGAAAGTAATTAGGCATTTTACTGTGGTCATTGTTTGAAATGGGATGGTACTTTATTCCACTATATAAAATTTTACTTAACTAACACGTGGATAGGTACTAGTACATTAAATTTACAGTTGTCTTAAAGTTTGATTGAATAGGGAATGTTCTATACAATTTCAGAAAATGTTAGAAATATAAAGTAGGTGATTTATTCCATCTTCAGTGTTTCCTCAAAACATGGGAAATAGAGTTGATGCCAAGCAGATACAATCATATAATATAGCATTAACAGTTTAATTTATAGTAATGTTTTATTAAATAAGAAATGAGGATGATGTGTTTGCATCTTTAGTGATGTATATAGAAGATGTGTATATTTGAAGACTAAATTACATCAACTGTTTGACAAATTATATACCTGTGAAACCACCACAAAAATCAAAATATTGAACATTATGAGAGTTGTTGCTACTGTAAATATCACTGCCAATATTTAGTATTGTTAGATTATTCTCTGTTTAATGTCAACTATGATAAAAGGTATATGGTAATAGAATTTTTTAAAATATTTTTTAAATGTGTTTATTTATGCATACAAGAGCTGGGGTGCAGGCCAGATGCCTGGTAAGTAAGAGGATTCACCAGAGACACAGTGGGGACCAGAACAGGGGGATCTACTGAAATACACTGCAGAGGGGAGCAGCAGGTGAGACAGGAGAGGTCTGCCTGCACCATGTGGGTCAGCTCCAGGCAGGGGATAAAACTCGCGCTGCAGTGGCTGCACATAACTTTATGGTGCTGAGAATAACTGTTGGCACCACCAGGGAGGCCCCTATAAAAATATTTTTAAACAAATATATAGTTTCAAATTAATAGGACCAACCATATAAATTATGAAGTGTGTGTACATTTGTGTATATTTCTACTTATTTATTTATGTAGCTTACATTGACTTACAGCACTGCATATGACTCAGAAGTATTGGATCCTACTACTTTAGGTGTTGTAGATAGTTTTACTGAATAGTAATAACTTTACTATTATTACTTTATAGTTTTTAGATCTTTCCATATTTGATATGATCTACATACTTCCTTCCTTTTCAGATTCTCAGAAGTGAAAAAATAGCTATTAAATATAACAAATATAAATGTTCCTCCTTTTCTATTAGGCTACATTGTTTATTAAATAGTGTTTTATGTATATATGCTTAATAAGTTATCTGTTAATCACTACTAAAAGTGTATGCAGTTTGTGTTTTATGTGTATTACACATCACTATTAGTGATGACTAATATTCAGTAACTTCAAGTGAATTTAATATAACTGTAGTTAGGATCCTTAAATACTCTTATATATTTCATTGAGCTTGCACTTACTAATCATATCATAAAGATATAAAATATCATAAATATGAACTAGCAGGAAGTGGTAAAATGCCAAGCAAATATGTCTACTGAAAGCTATTAATTTTCTTTTAATAAGGTTCTATGCTTTTTGTTATTTTGAAATAACTGTCTACTAAAATGTAAATGCGGTTTCAAAAATACAAAATATATTAATTTTATATGTCCAATTTTCAATTGTGTACCTTAGTTTAAGTTAATTCTCAATCATTTTAATTAAATCATATTTCATTTTTAACTGACTAGGACAAAAAAGGTTAAGAATCTATTCTGAATGTAATGTAACAACCATGTCCTTTTAAAGGAATACATTATAGTTACTTTAAAAATAAAGAATACACTTGATTTCAGCAAAATTTTTATCTATTCCATGTGTAATTTCAAATCAATCAGACCTGAATGATTTTCTAATTACTTGAACAATGAAAACGAAATGTTTTTGCCATAATACAATTTATAAAATAAGAGAAAACGCTTGGGATTTTTAGGGTGAGAAAGGGAAGAAAAATTGTATTTGTGTATGATCTTTACTTCTTGACTTCCTGACTATTCCTGAGTTAAGTACAGAGGATATCACAAATTACTAGTGAAATATATAATATAATTTTATAGCTGACTGAAACCTTGGAGATAAATTAAATCTAATTTTCTCGTATTTTCCAATGAAATTGTAAACTAGGATATTTTTAAATAGCTCAAGTTTATAAAACTATTTAATGCCAGCTTAACTATGTTCCAAGTTTTCCATTATTCAATACTTTTTTTATACCCAGTAAATCATAAATCTCAAATTAGTGAGTATACATGAGCAAAACAGGCCTTGAAAACGTAAAGTTTACATTGAAAGCTGATAATTCAGCCATTCAGTCTCCATGATATTATACATAAGCAGAAATATGTGTAAAATATGAGACACTATTAATATCTGGCAAACATTTATGTGTTAGTATTGGCTCCATGTTGCTGCAGAAGGATCAGTTTGATATTACTTTGTCAGCCAGCTTGTTTACATTTTTATATTTAAAACAATTAATGTTAATGTTCTGAGATTTCTCCTGGTAATTCAATCATCATACAAAAAAATGTAGAAAGGTAATATTTGACTT
This sequence comes from Galemys pyrenaicus, assembly GCA_019455555.1. Classification (NCBI taxonomy): domain Eukaryota; kingdom Metazoa; phylum Chordata; class Mammalia; order Eulipotyphla; family Talpidae; genus Galemys; species Galemys pyrenaicus. The sequence continues at coordinate 6,196,695 of JAGFMF010011791.1, read as the reverse complement.
GAGGTTCATATAGAAGATGAGATTCATATAAGAATAGTAAGGCCAGATTCTTCACAATTATTTAACATAATAATAGTCAAGATCAACAAAGTTTGTTGGAATCTTAGCAGAGAAATTACACATAAATTACAAGGTTTTTATTAATTCAGAATAATAATAATTCCTTCATTTCATCACACTATTCTTTAGGCAAATCCAGGTAAATGAACAATGAGTAGTATCCATTTATTTAGATATTCATTTAGAATCCTTTTTGAAAACCACATGCCTTAGACAAATATATATGTTAGAATTGCTGGGAGCTATAAGCTGGTCCAGATAGAACTTCAGATTTTCCACTAAGTATTAAAGATCAAGGAATAATCATTTACTCTTTGCATTCCTACTTTCCCATAATTAAATGTAAGTAAAACACTTATAACACTATTTCACAAGATTCCTGTAAAAATCGAATGAGATAATAGGTGGGGGATTTCTTGCCAAAGTTTAAGAGCTGAATTAATTTGTGTCATCATCATATCTTTTTTCGATAGAATTTTATTACTTGAAAAATAAAAATTACTGGAAAAGTGTGGCCACATTTCTCTGTAAGATTGTGAATGTGTCTGAGAATTTTAGCAAACCATATGAAATTGTAGGATTCATGTGAAATTGAAGAAACTTTTAGATAAAGCGTGAACAAATGAGAAATGAAATTTTCAGCTCTATATTTCTTTTAAATTTTCCTATTATGTTATTTAACTCAGAGTTCTGAGATATAGAAAATCATTTTAAAATAGCCTAGTACTTTGTTAGTAAATGTTCTTTTGATAGCTTTGAACTAGAATAGGTCATGTTCCTGTTTCATAAAGCAATAATTATATTTTTAAGAAAGTACCTTTAAAATTTGAAATTAATTATATTTTTAATAAATTGTTTAAAGTTTAAACTCTTTGTTGACTTCCATTTTCTCCTAAAGTATCCATAACTATTGTGACTCTAGTGTTACTCAAAAACATTTTATCTGACACAGGACCTATTTCATAAGGATGCATAAATATGTTGTGGAAGTCAAAAAACAAGACAATTTTACTACTCTATTGGAGGGAGTCACTTTTGTTGGTTTAAACTCTTGAGAATGTCTAAGCACCTATTACATTTTAGAGTTAAAGATCTGTTTTAATCTGGATTTGTTCTGTCCTGGCTGTGTGGATTTGATTCATTTACTTCTCAAATTCTTAAGTAATTATTTTTTAACAAAGATAATATTGCCTGTTTAATAGAATTGTTCCAAAGATTTTGTGGAAAATCACTACACTTGATGTGTAACTGACTTCAGATACATGTATCAGACACATAGCAAATATTTAATGTATAGTTCCTGTAATTATCACAACTGTATTCTCTTGACAGTCCCCCCAAAATAGTATTGTGTTCCTTTGTTACCCATAAGTGCACTTCCAACTAAAATATATATTGTCCAGCATATATTTAAAAAGCTACTGCAGGGTCACTGGTGTTCTATGAAGATGTTTATAGTCAAAGACATCAGACTAGTTACTTGAAAGTATTCTCAATGTAATCTCATGCAGTCAGGGCTTTTGAGGTGGATACAAACTGCTGTGGCATAAAATCAGCTTAATGTGCCTTTGTTTTAATTGGTGATGATAATTACTGGCAGTTGGGATTCAAGAAGGTAAACTATGTCTTACGGTTTGAAGAAGTGTTATAGAGTTCACTGTTTAAATTGAGCTTCTCAACACAGAAGATATATCGAATCTCACTTCCTGCTCTCTTGCAGGGTATTTCAATTACTTCTCTTTTTCTGTTTGTTAAAAAAAAAAAAAAGTTGAGCTTCTCATTCTGTGTATTAGACTAGCACAACAACATTGCTTTAATGCCACGACCTACCAAATATCAGAACCGTGAAATCCATCAGCTTTTCTTTGACCAGTGCTGTGTTAACTAGTAGGAACTCTTGCTAAGGAAATTGGAAATAATATTTCCAGTTTATATTTATTTATGTACACCAATTTCTACTTTAGCAGCCTCTTTTCTGCTAGAATACTCTAATGACTGTCTATAATTAGAGAATGGGTTTCCTTCTTAACAGCAGCAGAAGTTACTCTTCCTCGCCTGAAGTGTATCAACTAGTTTCTTCACCTTCATCTCTCACCCTCTACCAGTGGAGGGAGCAAGAGACCTCCTCTACTCAGGACTCCTGCTTGCTTGCCTCCCAGCCTCCTCACAGGTGCATCTCAGTTTTAAGTTCAAGTTTCTGCCCTCTTGTAGTAACTCAGTTACCATGAAGTTTTACCTTATCTAAGAAGTCCCAACAAAGACCTGTATTTTAATAAAATATGTCTAGAAAGTAACTTGAGGATCGACAAAGCAAACAAATTCTCTTTTATGTATGTTTTATGAATCCCTTTATGGAAATGTGGGGTTTTTCTGAGATATTTGTAAATATTACAATGCAAATATAATCCACCCTCCCCCACACACACATACACAAATGTGTCAAGGGAATGCCATATGTCCCAAGTGAGAGATACTTGGAAAAACAGAAATGCTGAACATATCACACAGTGTTATTGTGAGGGGACATTTGTCAGTTTCTCCCTGGCAATGAGATTTTTCTCACCCTCAAGACATGCAAATGACTTTTTTCATCTGTTCTTTTTATGTTATTTCCATCATTTTCTCCTCTACAAGTGAGATCTGTAAAGAATTAACCATTTGGGCTTTGGTGTTTAGTCCCTTGACTTTTTGAGAGCATCTCTGAGAAAGTGGGACAGTGTCCCAGATAAACAGTGGATGGGATCTGCAGATTGTCCATGCACGTGATTAACTACATTTAAAAAGTTGTTCAGCATCTGGGATCCTCTCATACCCTTACTTATTTGAGGGTTAGTAAAGCAGAATTCAACAGATAACAGAGAGATCTTTCTGTTGGGTATCATCTATAGCCTGTGTTCCTCAGGTTAACGATAGAAGGCAAACATTTCTGCAAGTGTGATGTCGATTTAAGATGCTAATTGAAAGTCTTCCCAAGCCACACTGCATTCTCTTGCCTCATTTTCAGTACTTGTGTCTGTAAAAAAAAACCTGCCAGGTGTGTTTATTTAGTATGAAAACTTCTCTTTTTGTAAATCAGAGAGTTAAACTCTGGAGGACTGTGATGAACTTCTAAGTGTATTTTACTTAGACAAAGGTTGAAGTTTGTACCAGGCTGGGGGCAAAGACAAGGACAGCTATCTCTTTGATCATGTTGTTTTAAACATTTTTCAGCTGTAGTCTTGTCTTAAAAATCAGCCGCCTCCATCTATTAATTGTTTGAATGTACTTGATATCTAACACGAATGCACCTTGCAAAACAGCAGGAGAAATCTCACATGTTTAAGTCCTTAGGTGACTTAATGCTGTGGCTAATCTCCCTGCAAATTATAGTGAGAGTTGTAGTCCATCCATTAGGCTGGAAAAGACAAGATTCCCAAGTGGTCTTGCTGCCTTTTCCAATTCCTGGGAGACCCACCAATGCTCCACGTGTGTTGTCTGCTCACAGGGAATGTTCCCTGCTAATCAGGTCAATGATTATCTCCCGGATCCAGCGACCTGACAGGAGCCTATCACAGCAGTTAGGGAGCCTCCAGATGCAGCACGCTCACAGCAGATCTCCCGTTAAGAAACATCGCTTAGTTCTCATTCACTCACTGGAACCTCTGAGGATTTCAGCTTCTCTTTTTGTCCTCCTAGACAGTGAGGGGCTCAACATAAAAAGGAAAGAGAAGCACAGCATGCAGCTACTTGGAGGGCTTTGATTGACAACTTGGATCTCTCCACCCTATTCGCGGTTGATTTGACTGATTTCTCACCTCGTTCACAGAGAATATTTCAATTAAGGTAAGTGTTGCTGGATCTGGGTGACTGTGTGGCACTGAATCTGCATTGAAAGTTCTAACTGACTAAACTGACAGTCTGCACTGCAGCAAGTGACTGTTTCTGTCTGAAAAAGGCTTAGTTTGTAAGCAAGTGTCCTGCAATGAAAACTGACATTTGGGGATAATGATATTTCAGACTAATTCCTTTGAAATCTAAGTATTCTGCCCTGCATCAAGAGAAAAATTAAAGGAAACATTAAAAGAGACTTAATGTCTCATTTTACCTTTTTAATAATATAGAGGACTGTGCAGCACTGAGGCATCTTGATTTTGATAGAAGTGTGTTATTGATGTCATATAGTAAAATTTCTGAGTCTAAAGGCTGCAAAGTTAAATTAGATAGAAAAATTTTCAAATGACTGTTGAAATTTTTGTGCAGCTTTCTAGTTTAGCAGTGTCCCTAGCTCCCTCTGGATTTAAGGATTTGGGACTAAATCCCTGAATATTTAGTAGTGCCCTTTAAGAATTCAATTTTAAATGATAAAGTTTCTGGGAGAAGCTGTTAAGAAAAAATACATCAAAACATTCTAATATATGATTGATGACTTATAGTTCTTGCACGAGAGAGATGGGTTTCTTTTCTGAGATAAATAACAGGGAGAGTGATGAAAAAAATTACTTCTTTGTAAAAGGCTTGTTTTTCAATAAGAATAGTTTTTCAATAAGAAATTAAGTTTGTTGAAATTTTGACTTTTATGTTTGCATTTGTTCTTTGTTATCAATTAATAATGAATTGAGGTTAAGCTACATTTTAAATAGTTTAGAGCAATTATTTAGGTAATATAAACTAGTCCATATTATCCTAACCCCCTTTTCCTCATCAGTTTGTAGTGTGTTAAAAAATATCCAGAGAGAATACAAAGAACTTTTTTCCAAAGTTTGATTTAATTACCTGAACTTTTTCTCTAATTACGCATACAGGCTGGTGGATTTATCCTACATTATGGAAATTTACATGTAATTAAGAATAATAAAATAAATTCTATAACTATAGATGACTATTAGATTAATTAGAAGTCTAATCATGAGTGAATAATAGAAATTATCCACTTATTATGTGGCATTATATTTCAAAATAATTTTTCAAATTAATATTTAAACTCTATATATGCAGGTATATATCATTATAAGGTAATACTTAAATTGAATTTCAAAAGCTAATCTGTTGTGCTAAATCATAATGTGATATCTTGCTGCTTTTGTGTAAAGATTGATAATTATATGTCAAATATATTTTTAGAATGAGCACTCATTTCATGAAATGTTGACTCTGCTTTATTTCTGTGGTTATCCTGAGATGGGACATCTTACAAAGTAGGCATCACCCTGTTTATATTAATTAAGTAGCCTTCTGAAATGTTCTGGAGAGCTTTTAGGCTGGTGTTGATGTTAATGATTCTCCCACAGGAACATTTTTTTTTTTTTGATACCCATGAGCATGGATTTGTACTTACCGGCTGTGTATATGACTTTAGCCAAAGCCTGAAGGTTTTTAACTGTCTCTATGTCCTGAGATGCCTATCTTTTTTCCTCTGGGGAGTTGTTTCTTAAGAGATACAAGATAACTGAGGGAAGAGTACATTAACTACAGTTACTATGAGAAGGTCTTTGGCTTCTTCTTCCATTTTCTTCCTTCAACCTTAATAAACAGAAACAGGCAACAATAATCAGGGCCACATTTACCAGTAACATACTTGTACATTGCTGAAAATATACCTGTATTTATTATTCCTAAACTCAAGTTAAAAATTAATGGCGACCTCCTACCCAAACACCTTTCATTAGACATACTTACTTGACTTCTATGACCATCAAGGGTATCTTTAGCATACAATGAAATGTATTTCAAAATGAAGGCAATTGTGGTTCTTACTCAAAAAGATGTGTGTACCTAAAGTATTTTCCAGGATTTTATCATGGCAGTGGATGTTTGAATTTGTATTACTCAAGGTGAAAATAGAATTAATCTTAGGTCTAATTCAGATTTAGGAGCTATTAATTTTAGTAGCATCTGCTTCCTCAATCAGAATTCCTTCTCAATACACATACTTCATATATATTCCCCCAGTATCCTCCACTTAATATATATATTTCCCAGGCATCACCTATAGGTTCCATACTGAATACATTTTTTTTAATGTGATGGTAATTTATTCCATTTGTGAGATGAGAATGTATCTTATAGGATAATATCTTTAAGTTTCAAAAGTTAAACTAAAAATCTTTTATTTATTTCATTTTATTTCCTTCTTTATTTATATATATTTGACATCAGTTGTAATCCTTATCATTCCTCATCACCATTTCAACAGTGAACCATCACCTCAGTTCCCCATGCTCTTATCTGCCCTCAACCCTCCCCCCCCCTCCACCAAGTGTCCCCAATTTGTCCTTGTCTTTTTGGTTTTGTTGTGTTTTTATTATTGTTATTATTTTTTTTTTTGACCCTCATATTCCTCCTAGGGGGGAAAACCATCTGGCATTTTTCTTTTGCCTTCTGACTTATTTCAATGCACATAATCCCTTCCAGCCCCATTCATGTTCCTATGAATGACTCTAGCTTATCTTTTTTGATTGCTGAAAATCTTTTAAACTTTATAAAACTTGTGTGACTTTATGTGATATTTTCAATAAAAGACAGTGGAGAGAGGCAGCATCTAACATACCCTGCCTGCATCCTAAATTATAGAAAGTTGGGATATAAACTTTGTGTAGATGATTATATCATCATCAAGTCAAAATGATAACATAGAGGTTGTTAGCCCAATTTTCCCCATTGAAGAAATGAAGACTGAGAAAGGGTGTGTACCTTGATCAACCCCATGTCATTTGTAGGGGATCTGTGATTCAAACTCAGGTCAGACAGCATATAAAGCTTTTACTTCTCTGGCTGTCTTTTTTTTTACCTTGTATATGGGGACCTGCTCCAATATTTGAACTGATATTCATGATTAGTTTAAGATATAATAGCTCAGTGATGTTACTCCCAGAATACTTTAATTCTGACTTACCTAAATTAAATGATTTTGTAAATTCCATAGCTGCCCATGTTTCAAAGAAGCATATACTTTGCTCTTTTTGGTTCTGGAAAAGTTTAATGCTCAAGTCTCTACATCAGGATGGCTCTGATTACAACTGACAGAAAAAGCACTCTGCTACATGGATAATCAGTACTGAAATTTAGTATCTGTAATAATATACATTTTTCCAAGAGAGGTTGACATACTCTCAGCATAAAATCAAATAAAAAGTAGAGAGATGATTGCCACTTACATTGAAATGAGCTTAAAAGGAAAGTAGTGGAATTCATATTAGTGGCAAAAAGACATTCACAATAATTAGAACAAATAAAGAAACTAAGAGTTGAAATTGAATGTTGGGAAGTAAACTAAAAATGAATAAATAAATAAATGTATGGCAGTCTATTTGCTATTGACATTATATAAACATCTCAATGTGTACACAGAGATTTTCTGTAGTCTAATGTTGATATTGTGTCAAGATTATCCAAACTAAAATTTGACCCAGTCTATAAGTAAAAGGCAGAGATGCTATAAAATTAGTGTTGACCTAGAAAATCTAACACAACTAGCTGTCACATCCAAGGATGTCCTGAGATAACTGGAAGTTACTTAGATTGTATAGTTATAAAATAGAACCACTTATTTTGATCCAAATTTAAAAAGATAGTAGTAAGTTAGTGCAAATAATGGCTTCAATAATATTAAGAATTATGATCAAGAAATGTGCATGTATAATATCTTTTCATACTCTAGTCTTTATGGTAAATGATTAAATTCTCTGAGTTTTATGTAAGAATAATAGAAAAACAAAGTCTATATAGGCAGTCTCCTTTATTGCTTATAATCATGATCTATAAAAGGCATTATTGCAAAGGGGCTTTTTATACTGAGTGTCCACAATACAGAGATCTCCCTACCTAAAGTATATGGGTCATGTCCACAGTAGAACTGACCTGTGGTGAAAATGTGCCCAGATTTGAGACATCCATCTGTGAAGTGGTTAATAGGGACCATGTGGCTTTACAAAAGACCCATACTAGTAAACAATGCTCTGTGTTAGATAAACATCAGACCAAATGATATTAAATATAAATTAAATGTGGATAACCAGCAGTTGGTAGGCAGGAGCAGAAGTTGAAAAGCAGAAAGTATAGAGATGGTAATTTGTAACAACCAAGGATGAGATGCAGTCATAAGGTGTGTAGGAAAAAAAGAATAGAGGTTAATTCCCTGAGAATAATTAGAAATGACAAATTGTCTTACAATAATAGCTAAGCATGAGAGGGAAGGGGTACTGTCTTGTGGAAGCATAATGAGATTGTATCGTCTTGGGGGGTATTCCAGACACACCATGCAGTGGTGATACTTTTTCCATTTTCTCCATTTCTCTGTAGTTTGAGTATCATTAACCAATGCAAGCTGAGCACATCTGTGTTTTCTACAAACTAAAAGATTATAATTGGTCTAACACCATGCATATTCATGGTCTGAGTAGACAATGGATTGGACAATAATGTGTAGTCACTGTAAGTTGCAGGTTGTGAGTTCAGCTACATCAGTTCAATCTCACTGAGGGTGCTTGATAGCTCTGTGACCTTGAGCAAGTCAGTCAAGGTATCTGAACTTTAGTTTTATGCTCTTTAAAGTGGGAGCTATGATAGTAGAATCCCATGGCAGTATTGTGAGATAAAAGGAAGTAATTGATATAAAATCCTGCAATTGCTCAAGTGCTCAGGACAAAATAGTTATTATAAATAAGAACCTTGTTATTCATCCCTAACCTTATCTGTCAAGCAGAGAAAATTGGGGACATTCACTTTCTTTAGCAACAATGCCCATTGAGACCTTACTAGAAACTGCTAGAATAACTCCCTTACATAGTATTTAAATCATATATTAGTACAGTTAGGAACATACATTTTGATCTACTGAAGTCAAACAGATGAGTGTATATTTATTTTTTTAAATATTTATTTATTTATGCATACAAGAGCTGGGGGAAAGGCCAGATGTGCAGGAGGTGAGAGGATTCACCAGAGACAGAGCAGGGAGCAGAGTGGGCAGATTAACTGAAGTACACTGCTGAGGGGAATAGCACGGGAGGCAGGAGAGGTCTGCTGCATCATGTGGGTCCCCTCCTTGGCCGGGGATTGAACTCACATGGCTGTGCAGCGTATGGTTCACAGTGTGGCGCTCAACCCACTGTGCCACCAGGGATGCCCTGAGTGCATATTTCTTGATATAAAGAGAATAATTGCTATTTTTGTCAATGGCTGCTTGTATGCTACAAAGCCAATGTCCAATAGTTGCTTTCAAAGAGATTGTAAATGCTGCTTAGCTGAAAATATGCAATGAAAATATGTAATTATAATTTATCTTACGCAGAAAGAGTTAATGATATTTTACTTAGAAGTAGTATAAAGTCATGTTGCATAGTGTTATTTTTTTATTATCAGTGTAATCAATATTGGTGGAATGTTTTTAAAAATATCTTCAAGATGACTACCTAAATATATATTTCCAGATGGAGTCAATCTTATAATTTCCTCTTACTAACTCACCCATGTTTTGCTATGGAGTTTAAATCTTCTAATTATAAATGCTGAAAAGTTATCAATTACCATATATATCTATATGGTAATACTTTATATATGCATACATAGATATGCAAAATTATTCCATATTTTGCATATTGATTCAAGTTATAAGCACAGTGAAGTGTAATTTTTGCAACACAATTCATTGTTTTCCATTTTCCAAGCCACACATTCTTAGATTTTGGTATATAGAGGAGTCAATGGCTATGTGTCTTACAGCAGCAGACTCCTAGATCTCAGAAATGGAATATTGATTTACTATGTTTAGAACCCAGGAACACAGTTTTGAAACAAATGCAGGCTATTTAATAAAACCAGAATATAAATAAAAGTGACCTTATCATCAGGATTTACACAATTTCCCAGATTATCCTAGTATTCAGTCAAGGTTGAAGACTGTTCTGTTGACCAGCAACTCCAAAATTTAAATAAGCATGCAAATCATCAGGAGATCTTGTTCCATAATTCTGGAGTGAGGCCTGAGATTTTGTACTTTCAAAGCTCCTCAGCTGACGCTTTTTGTCAATGAGCAATGAGCTCTCATTCTGGTCCCACTCTCCCTTGGCATGCAATCAGACAGGTGGTTGATGCTCCTGGGCATGACTTACAACCCACTCACCTGACTGAAAGGTGATAAAAGTTCCCAAGAAGTTCTGTTCATTGTAGAAGTTTGATGAGGATTTTCTGAACCAGAATAAAATTGGAAACCTTTTTTTTATTGTCTTTTTGATTCCCCTTTAGCCCTCATAAAATAGAACAATTCATTAATTTTTTTTTTTTTAGAAAGCCACACATTTATGTAAGCATTGCTAACATATTTAATTCTTTGTAATTAAGAGGGAACATGGTGACCATTGCTTGTCCAACCTCAAGTGCTGGTTCACAGACATTTTTTTTTACTGTAGTTCAACTATTCTAAAGTGCAAAAGGTATCAAAAATATTTACTTCTCAGATACTTCAGTTCTCTTCATCCTAGGCATACACTCCTGAAACTTTGCCTTTTGTCAGTTCAACTTCCTCTCTCCCAAAACTAAATGGCAAAGATATGATTTCCGCTCCCTCCTCTATTTAACCTTTCCTTCCTATTCCCAACTGCCACATTTCCTTGATTGCTCAAATTTATAAAACATCAAGGGACATATCATACCTCATTAATTGTGGTATGGTTTTTGATAATTTGTTATCATTTTAAAAACTAGAAACTTGCGCATAGGATTCCCTATTGTTTTTTCCCCTATTTGCTTCACTTAGGATCTATAACACCAATTTAGCCATACGTTTTTAAATTAATACATATTTTAATGAAGTGCCATCATTTTACATTCTGGTTAAATTTTTCACAACAAAGGATTTCTCCCCTCAGTTGTAGTCATCATAGTTCTCCCACCACCAAAGCACCCATTATGCTCCATCATAGCCCACTGTGCTCTCCTCTAACCCCTACTTTTTTCACTCCTTTTCCTTCTTCTTCTCCCCTCTGGATGCCTCAGGTATATAGTCAGCTTTCAAGGGTCAATTTTCAAGTTTGTCTTTATCTAATACTTTGTTTGATTTCTCTATATTTAACACATAAGTGAAATCATCTATTATTTATCTTTCTCCTTTTGGCTTATTTTACTTAGCATATTCCTACTTATAGCCATGTTGTCACAAATGAGATGACTTGATCATTGTATAGTATTCCATTGTGTATATGAACCGCATTTGATTCCCTCATCTCTACTGGGGCATTTATGTTGTTTCCATATCTTGGTTATGGTAAATGGTGCTGTTATAAACATAGGAATGCAGGTGTTGCTTTCAAATTAGAGTTTTTGTATTCTTTTGGTAGATTCCTATGAGCAGAATTGCTGGGGCATATGTCAGATCCGTAAATAGTTTCCTTCATAGTAAAGTATAATACACTGCCGGGTATAAAGTAGCTTATCAGAAAACAATGAACAAAGAATGAATAAATTTTCCACACTAGTCATTAGTTACATGTTCTTTTTATGAGGATTGTGGCAAGTACCTACATACCGTGAGTTTGGATTTCATTTAACACTGTGTAAGATCCAAGCACATTTTCCAATAAGCTAGCATCTATTTTATTCAGCCAGTAACTTTTATGTAGCCCTTAAGTGTTAGGTTTTGTGCTAGATGCTGGGGATATGTTGACAAGTCCTAATTCCTATGCATAATTTACTCTGCCTCTTGCTGGGAGGGGCAGACAAGAGAAAGAACAGTTATATACTGGTGTGCAATTTTGGAAGATATGTGCACAGTGCTAGTAAAACACTGAGAGTAGGGGCCTTCCTGATGGCCTAGAGGTTAAGCTTCAGTGCTTCCACCCCTATGGCCTGAGTTCAATCCCCAGCCAGGAGGTGACCCATACATGGCACAGCAGACCTCTACTATCTCACTCCCTGTTTTCCTTATCAGTGTATTTCAGTAGATCCACTTGCTCTGCTCCCCATTCTGTCTCTGGTGAATCCTCTTACCCCCTGAACCTCTGGGCTGTACCCAAGTTTTTGTATGCATAAACAAATAAACCTTAAAAAAAGAAAATTAAAAGCAAAACAAATAAGAGGATAATTCTGTACCAAGAATATGGACAGTTCAGATTTAGGAATTAAAGCCAAACAAGAAATAAAATAAACACAAATTTAGCCACATCTATACCATTTGTTATTTTTAGGGTCTTTGTATTACCTGATTAAGTAAATAAATGTCTTTATGTTTCAGAATCTAGGGAAAGTGACTAGCTTTGTGAACTTATCTACTAGTAGTGACATAGAGAGTTACTCAAAATCTCATAGCTCCAAACTGTGACCCAACAGAAAAGTACATTCTTACTCTTGTTGGATAATCAAGCTCAAAATGGACTATTCAAAATTAATGCCACTCACATTCTCAGGAAGATAACCAGCATTTTAATCTTTGCATTCCATAGGTAGAATGCTAAGTATACTCTGGTAGCAACTTTGCCTCCTTTGTGTAGTATTTGATTGTAGTTGTTAACTGCAGCTGAAAATAAATAGAAGTTTTCTCTTACCATTCTATCCCAAATGACACCCTTTACATTTCTTTCTCCTTATTGTACAGCTGACATTCACATTTAATCTTTTTGTGATGGCTTCTCCAATGGGACAAAAACTCTAAAAATAGGACTCCTCTTTGCATTGTTTAAGCCTCAGCACCTCCATGAGTGTCTATCACATAACTAGTAACTTTATGTTAAAGGAAGGAAAGCAAGAAAAAAGAAAGGAACTGGGAAAGGAAGGAGTAGGTCAATGACATATATACACATAAAATCTGCCTATTCTCTCTTCTTTATCAGAGCAAATGACATTACCTCTTACCCATGTCAAGTTAGAAATCAATCTGTTCTCTTTATCTTATCATTCCTCACTTCCTATTCATCCCATCAACATCTTACCCTTTCAATTCTGTACTCTTGATTTATCTGAAATAGATAAATCATTGCCTCCCCACAGTTCACACCACCCTGTCTATCACTTGCTTTTTCTCTCTTTATTCTATTTTTCCTTCCCACAAACTAGAGGTCCTTAATGTCAAAAGTTTGACTTACCCAACACTAGTTTTCTCCTATGCTTAAGGCTGCCATTGTAGTGTCTTTCTCTTTTGGGATATAACTCAAATTTTCTTTGTGAGGTTTAGATGATGCAACTTCTCAAAGCTAACCTAGCATCTAGGCATACTATTTCCTAGCTATATTTTGGTTGCTTATCCCTGAGATGTCATGTTTGGTTTCTGTCACATGAACTTGACTTTTTGCCTGGCATGATCTCTTGACCCTCACATGTCATTTCATCCAAACAGCATTTGACCTCTACCAGTCTAGTTGGAATACCACCCCTATCAGACCCTATGACATTGTCTGCCCCTTCTACTCCATCACAGAAGCCATGCCATCATGGAGCCATGCTAAATCCCAACCTCGCTGACGGCAGCCTGCATGCCCGTTTCACTTAGTACTGTATTGTCAGTGCACTAATGTATACAGACCCTTTGTATAGCAGGAAAGGTGATGTTCTTTGAATTCAAGAATATTCATTTATTCATGAGCTTCTTCCTTCCACTTGGGCAGTTAAATACCTGTCCTTAATAGCATCTTGTTTCTCCATGTCACCTTGATGAAATGTCAAAAACACACAAAAATATAGTAATAATAAGTTTATTTAAAAGTTTTCTTATGCCTGTAATCACTGAATTTTTAAAATATATTTCATGTACCACATTCACCTTATCCACTATGTAGATATAATATCCTTTAATAAGTAGTAAAAATTGTTCACACACATTTGGTAAAGGTCACATATTTTCAATCAGCTCCTTTCTGTGTTATAACTGGGTGACATTTCTCATCCATTTGTGATCGATGAACATGCATATTTTAACTCAAAAGCCCATTCTTTTTAAAAGTACCATCTTAGAGCTTATTATTTCATAACTAGATGATATTTAGTGTATTAAAGTGCACTTATTATTCTTAGTTTTTTGATGTTTAGAGGAAAAGTAATAGGTAGAATAAACGATAGAAGTTGGTTGTTCTCGAGAGAATCAGAAGTCAAAAAACACATCCTGAATAGCTATTCTTTAATCGTTCATGTTTAGGGAATGATTACACTGTTATGTTTAATATAGCCACAATTAAACTATTTTATTACTTGTCCTGTATATAGGTAAGGGAAATTCTCTGAAATCAATACAGAGTAAACAGCATCCTTAATTCTAGAAAGCATTTCTCTCACAGATATTTAGAAGCAATCTTCCCTGGAACCATAATCCTCAAAAGGAAATTGCAGTTCTTGCAGAAACACAGTTTGGGTCATCTGGGTCTAGGTCTCTGGATTTTTCTAAAAGCCTTCACAAGGCACAAATGACATTTTAAATAGGTTGTCAGGAAAAGAAGTGATTTTTAATGCAGATCCACCAAATATAATGTTTTTTATCAGTGCTCCCTAAGGCAAACATCTGAAAGGCAGAGAGAAATATAATACCAAGATAAATGTTGTGACTAGTGTGGAAGGAGGAACATAATATTAAGATAATAGAGAAATATCACTTGTCAGGGAAAAAAGAGGAAGCAGGTTTAATATCCTACAGTTCTATATCTACTTAGAAGTATAATTAGACATAAGATTTATTTTTTTCTTTACTGGATTTTAACTCATTTTATTTTTAATCTATTTTAGAGGAACCCAGTTGTGCTCTGATTTCCAGGCATGGAGAAAATATTATAACAGAGTTAATTAAACAACTGAAACAAAAAATTTAGATGAAGTAATGAAAGTGTCACAAGGAATCCCTTAAAAGAAGTAAAGTTGTTGTATAATGATGTTTTCTTGGATCTTGCTCAACATATCAATTTAAAAATCTGCCAACCCTTCCTCCCCCCACTTCCATCAAGATCATCTTGTCCAGTTTTTATTGACTCTTGAATCATATACACTCATGGCTAAGTATCAACTCACGTGAAAGAGCAGAGACTTTATTGTCTTGTTTTCTTTTGTTTGTTGTATTAGTAGCTTCTGCAAGAAGTTTGATGATTTTGATTAGAGTAAACAATAAAGTGAAATGTTTTGCTTCCCAAAATAGCTCATTCCATCTTTGGAGGACATTTCCCCATGGAACTCATAGAATCATATAAATCCTTAGAATCATATAAATCAACTTAGAATCATATAAATCCACTATTAACATGTTGGCTTCATTCAGTTCTAAAAAGGTAGATTATAAATTGGTTATCAAATCAATAAACAAAATGGAACTCTTCTTCTATGAGACCCATTTACTTGTGTGGCCAATTGTCCCAAGACTCTGCATCCTCAATGTTTCAATGATTTCTGTACAAACATAATTCAGGTCCAAGTACCTCTCAAAAGTCCCTTTTGGATCCATTTGCATTTACTGGCAATTGAAATACCATTTATTCTTTCTTGTAACCCATATTATCTCCTTGTTTTTTTTTTTTTAATTAACAACTCTTATCAGGGTTGCTAAACACCTAAAAATATCATAAACTTGATAAGTAGGGAGGCTCTACTAGTGATACACTCTTTGACATGTTTCATTGGGCTTGTTTTCCAAGAGGAAATTTCTGAATTAAAGGCTTTTTTTTTTTTTGCCCACATGGAACCTATTGAAAGAAAAAGATGTCAAAAAAATCAGTCTTGAGTCTTGTTTATATTTTGTGTATAAATTCTTTCTGGGTGTAGCAGAAGTAAATTTAGTAATAGCATACAGGATTTCCATAGGTGCTAAAGCTACTTATCTTGTTTTGACAAGAGCATAATATCACATTCAAGTGGAAGAGCCTTAGAATTCAGGTTGCTAGATATACTTAAAATAGGAAAAGCAGTCGTTTGGCATTAAGTTCTTTAGGTACTTATTATCTATTCATCATTAAAATAAATAAAATATTTACCAATGTCAGAAATGCCGATTTCTAGCATTTTCTATCAGGCAACTATCATTATAATATACTATGTAATGCAATATCAACTATATATCATATTCATAAAAGCTGCTCATTCGCCTTTGATGCATTTGAAATCTAGTTTTAACCTTCCTAGTAATTATATAATTTTTTAAAAAGTAAAGAGAATAAAAATGTTATAGTATTGTTCACTTAGTCAAAATGAGTACTTTCAGAAGGCTGACTTAGAATGAGCTCATTCAGGAGACCTGAGATGCTGACAGTTGATATCTTGTTGTAAATGGTGATATAAGCATACTGTCATACATACATTGTATGATCTTTAAGTAATTTTTGAAGTCATACATGCTTACACTCATACACACATTGTATGATCTTTAAGTAATTTTTGAAATCATACATGCTTAGCTAAGAATTCTGTTATAATTATAAATAAGTGATGTGCATTTTATTTCCTTTTCAAATGAGACTAAAACTGATTTTTATTGTAAGGGAATAATAATGTAATCAGTTATTTTTATCATAATGGATTTTTCCCACCGATTTAAAGAACACCATGCAAAGCATGTAATAGTTCTCAAACTGATCACACACAGATATGTAAGAAAGAAAGATGCATATAAGAACTTTCTGCAGAAAGCATACAAATTTATGATTCACAAAATTCATACTTGTTTTGATTCTTTATAAATTTTAAAGGTAGTGATTTCTTCTCAGAGGCGATCATCTTTGGAGAGATTGAAACACAAATGAAATAATCACCCTCAACCTTTTTGCTGCACAGGTGTGTTTTAGGAACAAGTGGTAATAACATCACAATTTTAGATGAGGAAACTGCAATAAGGATACTTTACCAAGACATGATCTTCATAAAATGCACTAAAATCCAATTTAAAATAAACAGAAGAGGTGCCTAACCAGAATACAAATAATGCTGCTAAAAGCTGCTTCTCTTCCAAATCTTCTCCTGAAATTCCCTAACAGACTATTTCCCAATATTATTTACACCCCTTAAATTAAGGATATTTTTAGCTCTTGTGTTAGAAATGCAAGTAGCCATTGCATATTAATTTCTATCATGCCATGGTAAGTTTTAATTTATTGATAAGAAATTGAAAAATTGGTACTAACTCCACTCTGAGAATCAATGTTGATTAAAGAGGAAAGGTCTGTGGTATTAGAAAAGCAAAGGGGAAGCAGACCTGACACAGAACCAATGTACCAAACTCACAGATACTTGACAATGAGGGATGAAGGGCAGAGGCAATAGGAAAAAAATACAGAGCAGCCTACACTAAGCTGAAGATGCTTCCAGAATTCTTATATTCTTGATTTACATGTTGGAATCAATGTCCTTATTACATTTGTAGATATCCATTTTTATAGGAATGAGGAAGGGGATTTTTAAAAATAGACATCATTTTCTTACAATAGTATAAATGCATACCTAGACACATATAGTATATATAAATGGATATACATATATTTACATGTATAGATTATATATATATAAATACTGCATATATACACACATATAATATATACAAGAGATACGAAGTGTAACTTCACACATAAACTAATGGATATACCACATTGCAAGTCCACCATCATTTTAGTACCACGCGCCACCATCGATTGTATAGTTTCCACCTACTTGAGAAAACTTCATGTGAATGCATATGTGGCAAGTGACTTCAAATGAGTGTGCATGTGGCTGGCATAAAAGACATCTTAATTTTTCCTCAAATGTGAAAAACATATAAATACCCTTCTGTGTTTCTTTTTATTTTTAAAGATTTATTTTATTTATTTATGCATACAATAATTGGGGGTTGAAAGTGGATAAAGTGGAGCCACTTGGTGGGGAGGGGGAAGGGAGAGGTTTGAGGACAGATAAGAGCACAAGGGACTGAGGTGATGGTGCACTGGTGAAATGGTGATGGGAAATAAATGGGGATTACAATTGATGTCAAATGTATAAATAAAAAATAAATTATAAAAAAGAATTGGGGTAGAGGTCTAAGGTGAGGGGGTAAGAAGATTCATTAGAGACAGAGAGGGGAACAGAACAGGTGGATCTACTGAAATACACTGCTGAGGGGAACAATGGACAAGACAGGAGAGTGGGTCACCTCCCTGGCTGGGGATAGCTTCATAGTGCTGTGACTTAACCCATTATATCACTAGGTAGGCCCCCTTTATTCTTTTGAATATAGACATAACATAGACATAAACACATTGCCACACACACACACATACACATATACACACACACTGCTACAAACACACATGCACACCCAAACACATACACTATATCCAGAGGAATTCTGTTATGTAATATGCAGAAAAGCAACATGTTATTCTTCCTTAATGTTCTTAGTTAAATTAATCTATGTGGCAATGGTTAAATCCTGTGATCAATTCAAAGGTAAACTTCTATTTTGTTATTAATAATAGTTTTAAATTGAGAAGTTGTGATGGGGTGTGTGTATGCATGTATGTATTTAAGAGAGAGACAGAAGGAGAGAGGTGGGGGAATGGAGGGAGGCATAGAGGGAGAGAGGTGAGAGGAGATATCATAGAAAAAAAAAAATAGTGAGCCTTTTATCCCCAGGCATTCACTCCCATGTGTTGAGCTAAATTCAGGATCACAAAAGTAAGGGCTGGAAGCTAATAGAACCAGCTCAGTTTTACAGAGGATTATGGAAGAAGAAAAATCCGCAGAAACAAATTTGGTGTCAGTAAGTAAGAGTCAGAGTGCTTTTTGCTTCTTAGTATTGAAAACATTAAAATATGCTTTTTATATCTTGGTATTGGTGATTTTGAGAATTAAATGAGATCATATATGAGAAAGTCCCCATCATAGTGCAAATGAATAATGAAGATGTACGTACAAAGGAAAAACAGTGATTGCGTCTCCTGTGCCTTTTCCAACATAATGGGGTCACCAAGAAACAAGTCCAGGACTACACATAATTGGTGAAGAGGGTGGTATTGAAGCAGTTAAAAGAATGGGTTTTGCAGTTCAACAGCTCTACCCAGGTATCTTCAGGCAATTGTCTTTATTCTTCAAGGTCTTATTTTGTCCTTTCTAGTATAATACAGATAATATTACTGAACTCAGAGTTTGTTATATAAGATAACAGAATAAATATGCTTAGCAAAGTGCCTGTCTTACTGCAAGCAGACTGCCACTGTTGATTCTAACATCAGTATATTGACCAATTACACTGGCCCAAATGTTCAGCTGGATTCCCCATGTATTCTGCCAACCTAAGTTTCAGGGTTACCAGGATCCATGTCCATGGTCCCAGACACAACCTTGCCACCAGGGTCTCTAATAATTTAAAGCTAAGAAAGTCACTGTTTACCTGAGGATGGAAAATCTATTTTTATTGAAGACCTATAGAAACTCAAATGTCTAAGGCTAGAATAACAAAATAGGTTCGTGTTTTCATCTTTATGATGGCTCAGGACCCGCTGCCTTATTCGCTGCACTTGAACCTCTCAATGTCTCCCCTGGCTACTTGTGAACCCCCATGAGGTGCTCACCCATGCTCTGGGAAGCAAAATTCTTGTATTTCCTTCTTGATCTGCTTTTTACCAGGAGAGAACCTGACTGCTGACATTTCTCTGGAGATAGCAGCTCCCCTGGCCAATACTTCCCTATCCTGGTCTCTATTACCAGTGCAAAGGAAGCTACAGAAGAAGTGCAGTCCTTTCTTTTATCATCTTTCATTTACAACTTAAACTTGGCCTTTTCACTAAGGCCACACAGTACACACAGGCCAAGTGACAAGTTATTTTTCTTTTTCTTTTTAACCAAATAAATAATGGTAGATTGTGGATCCAGAAGACATAAATCAAGGACTAGGCAGGGTGTCAACTCTAAAGCTCATGGCCTGGTACCTGAATGCATCATCTCTGTTAACCCCCACTTGTCATCAGCCAGAGGTTCACTTTCTTTTCCTAACTGGACTACATGCAAACAAACCTTTAACCCAGATGCCAGAATTCACTTACTATGAGATGGCAGAATCACCAGATTCCATCCTCAATTTTTATACAGGAACTCACATTCAGATTTTAACCCTTGTAATTATTGGTTGTGAGAATGTTCACTTAATTCAATTAGAAAAAAAATATTATTATTCACATATTAAGCTATTTTTAAAAAAATTTACTTATACATCAAGAACTGGAGTATAGGCCAGAAGTAGGAGGTGAGAGGACTAGAGACAGCATGGGAGCAGAAGAGGCAGATCTACTGAAATACACTGCTGAGGGGAGGAGTGGGCGAGACAGGAGAGGTCTGCTGTGCCATGTGGGTCAGTTCCCTGGCCAGGGATTGAACTTATGCTGCAGTGACTGGTGACAATGTGATAGCACTGAGACTTAACTCCAGTACTACCAGGGAGGCTGAGATAAAGCTATTTTTAATAGAAAATAATCCTACCTAAGTTGAACGTGTATTCAGGTAAACTAGATAGATTGTCTACCTAATGCAGTAAGTTGAATTAAGCTAAACCAAATTCTTATTCATACTCCCCTTTAATGGTTTCTCTTGGCCCATTCAGTAGGGCCTCATAAGTTTTTGCTCCTGGAAAACCTATATATTTATATATATATATATATATACACATATATATATATATATATATGTTTTTTTTTCTCATTAGATTTAATTGTATTTGACAACATTTGTAGTCCCCAGGGAGTTCCCACCACAATTTCACCTGTGCACTATCACCTCAGACCCTTGTGCTCTTTATGCCCTCTTCCCTGTCTTTGCTCTTACCTCCCCCTGCCCCCTCCCCTGTGTTCCCTTTGGTCTATCTTTAACCTGCTGATCTTGTTGAGTTTGTTTGTTTGTTTTTGGTTGTAATTGCGCATTTCCTTGAGCTTTCTCTTGTTTTTTTTTTTTTTCCTTTTTGTTTTCTTCTTTTTTTTTTCCTTTTTGTTTTCTTCTTTTTTTTTTCCTTTTTGTTTTCTTCTTTTTTTTTTCCTTTTTGTTTTCTTCTTTTTTTTTCCTTTTTGTTTTCTTCTTTTTTTTTCCTTTTTGTTTTCTTCTTTTTTTTTTTTTTGTTCTAGTTGTTGTTCTTTCACAGTCCCCCTAAAAGCGAAGCCATCTGATATTTTTCTCTTGCCTTCTGACTTGTTTCACTGAGTATAATTCCTTCTAGTTCCATCCATGTTTCTATAAATGGCCCTTAGTTTATCATTTTTGATTGTTGAATAGTATTCCATTGTGTATATGCATCACATCTTCTTGATCAAGTCATCTACTTTTGGGCATTTGGGTTGTTTCCAGGTCATAACAATTATAAATAGTGCTGCAATAAACATGGGGGTACAGGTTCTCTTTTGAATTGGTGTTTTTGTGTCCTTTGGGTAGATCCCTAGGAGTGGGATTGCCGGATCATATGGTAGTTCCATCCCTAGTAGACCGAGGAAGCTCCATACGGCCCTCCATAGTGGTTGGATTAACTTGCATTCCCACCAGCTGTGTAGTAGAATTATTTTTTCTCCACATCCTCACCAACATTTGTTATTGTTGTTGTTGTTGTTGTTGTTTATGTGTGCCATTCTTACCTGTGTAAGGTTGTAACTAATTGTGGTTTTAATTTTCATTTCCCTGATTATGAGAGATGTTGAGCATGTTTTCATATGCCTGTTGGCCATGTGTATGTCCTCTTTGGTGAAGTATCTTTTAAGTTCTTCTGCCCAGGTTTTGATTGGGACATTTGCTTTGATTATCTTAAGTCTTAAGAGTTCTTTGTATATCTTTGTGATCAGTCCCTTTTCAGTTGTATGGAGTGCAAAGATTTTCTGGAAAACCAGTATATTAACAATTGCACTAACACAGATTTCCCTAAGGACTTGCCTATAGAGTTTAGTGGATTAAAAAAAAAAAGTATATACATACAAAGAAGAAATAATTCAAAGAGACAACAACCTGAAAAAATTTAGCCTTAATCTCCAATAACAGAATAAGTAGCTTTTTATTCTAAATTGTGTGTATTCAAAAAAAAAGTTGATATTGAGCATAAAGTGGCTTCTACTGTGAATGTTTCTCATGAATCCACCTGTAATCCTCATTGCTTCAGAAATGATTGGCAAAAAAGAAGAATATTAATTATGAGCTGTTAAAAGAATAAAAGAAAATGGAAGTCCCCACCACCTGACTTTATAATTTCTAAATACTATATTGGAATGGAATCTAGTTTCAAGAAGTGACCCCTTTCAATTGTTTTATGCTCTTCATTAGAATTCTGATTGTGATTTATCCTAGAAACATTAGCCTGAATTTGGGAAGTTTTAATACCTTTTGTTCACATGAGACATTACATGCATTCAAATTGGTACTAACCTAGTATTCAAGAAGAGACTAATATACTTACTACAATATGAGGCAGAGAAGTTAAAATTTATTTGTTGTCTGCCATTTTCCCAGTATGATCAATGAAATCGGAGCATCTTCCTAAATCCCCACATACTTCTTTCCTCTGTCATGGTTCTCAGTTTTGCCACCTAATTCCTTAGATTTGCAACCACACGTTTGCTGTTCCTTAAATCAAGTCTTCATTTTTGTCTAAACTCAACCTACTCTTTAGCATTCTGGCCTCCAATTTCTTCTCTTTAATGCCTAGTCTCCCTAGCTGCAACCTAGGTAAAATAGAAATTTAACCTTCTCAATTTCCAGCAAGAAAAATTCCACTAGCTCTGCTATCTATAATATGAGCTCCAATCTCTCTAACCTAGGACATCAGTATACTTTTCCTTTCCCCATATTTCTCCTCATTCCTTCCTCTGATTTTTATTCCATGCAAACCCAAATTATGTCTTAAACTTGTTTATATTTTTGGTGTCTTGTAGTGTGACTGTCACTTAGTTAAGACCTTAGTATAATTTTGTAATGCATGAATACATGTATTAGATAATATGTTCTTTAAAGACTTTTTAGAAAATATTTATTTATTTATGCATACAAGAACTGGGGTACAGGCCAGAGTTGAGGGAAGTGAGAGGATTCACAAGACAAATTAGAGAACAGAACAGGCAGATCAACTGAAATGCATTGTTTAGGGGAGCAGCGGGCAAGGCAGGAGAGGTCTATTGCACCATGTGGGTCCTCACCCTGGCCAGGGATCAAATCCATGCTGCAGTGCCACAGATGCTTCACAGTGTGGCACTCAACCCATTGCACTGTCAGGGAGGCCTCTAAAGACAATTGATACACATGACCAAGTTATAAATAAAACAGTGTCTAATGGAATGGATTCATTATCTCTCACACAACTAATTGTGAAATTTATACCATCTTATAATTCATTGATTTAATATTGAAGTGCATCAGACACTCAGCCAGTTCCCATGGAACAAGTGAGCTAAAAATCACCCAAATGCATTTAGAACCAAATATGGAAAGTGCATTGAGAGAAATGTGAATGGTCCTTTAAAAGCATAGAAACCAGTTTGCATTTCCACTATTAGTGCAAGAAAGTTCGTTTTACCCCACATTCTCACCAACATTTTCTGTTTTATTTTTGTTTTTGTTTTTAACATGGGACATTCTCATGGGTGTGAGGTGGTATCTCATTTTGGTTTTGATTTTCAGTTCCTGTATAATAAATAAATGAAGGGTGGATGTTCCTCAGAACACTAAAAATGGATCTACCCAGTGACATAGCAGTTCCACTCCTAATGATCTATCTAAAGAACACAAAAACACTTTTTTTAAAGGAAACCTGAACCCCTATGTTTATTGCTGCCTTATTTATAATAGCCTAAATTCCCCTAAATAGATGCATGTTTCAAGAACATGTGACACATATACACAATGGAATAATACTCAGTGGTCAGACAAACTCATGCCATTTGTAGCAACATGGATGGAGCTGGAAGGGATTATGCTAGGCAAATAAGTAAGAAGGAAAAAGGATAAATATCAAATGGTTTCTCTAATATGTAAAATTAGAGAGACTAAACAAAGAATCAGGAAAAAAAGACATAACTTGAAAGCTGGCCAAAAATCTGAGGCATACGGGAGGGAAGAACAGGGAAATGGGTCAAAATAGGGGAGGGAAAAACATAAGGGACTATGAGGATAGATAATGGGTGCTATGGTGGTCGGAGAACTATGGAAACTACACCTGAGGAGAGAAATCAAACAATGTCTAAAAAGTAACAATGTTATAAGAAAATACATAAAATGTTTTTTAGAAAAAAAAAATGGAAGTAAAAGGCCTGGTTGGTTTAGAGATTCAAGGGAAGCCTCTTTGGAAGAACTGATGTCTGAACAGAGATCTGAGGATATGTAGTTAACTGGACTGGATGAAGAGGGAAGGAAGATTGAGGCAGACTCATAAGAGTTTATCTATTACAGAGGAGATGCCTGTGTGTGTACTCAAGGAATCAAGAAGAAACAGGGTGACCAAATGCAGAAATGGAAACACACTATGTTAGGATGTAAAAATTTTGTAAAATGAAGTCTGGAAGTAGGTCAGGAATTAGGGAGGGAAGTGATTTTGTTATTTCATAAATGTGCCAGGAGTTCCCCAGATGGTGATGGAGAGACACAGGTGAGTTTGAGAAATATTTTGAAAGAATATTCAACATTATTTGGTGAGCTGGTGTGTGATGGTTGTGGGGGGAAGAGGTTTGAGAGACTACTCTGAAGACTGATTTTTGAAGCTGATGGGATCTTTCTTTGAGAGATGGATCAGGATGAACCAGCTTCTGTGAGGGATCAGCTGGCAGGAGCTCTAACATGTCTGCTTAAAACCTTGATTTTGTGTATAGTTTAGCATTGCTACTAGCTGCCCTTGTGTTGATTATGGATGTGTACTGCTGGGAACAGATGAGGAAGAAACTCATTACCAAATCAAAAGAAACCTGTGTAGCTCTGTGCAGACAAGAAGGAGAAGAGGGGTCATCCCCACTTGGCTTTTATGTTTGTGTTTTTAATGTACCATGAACTTTGTGAAAAAGGAAAAAAATAACACTTTTTACTAGCATATTTTTTGTTGGGGCTACATTGGTTCATAACATAAATTTCAGGGTGGACAATAATAATTCAACATGCATGCTTTTGTCACAAACATACAGGCAATGCAGCAAAGGTGGGAACTTGAAAAAAACTTGTGGCATACAATGAATTATTATGAGTATTCATCATTCAAAATAGCACCCTAAAATCTACTTAGATATGAAAAAACTATTTATACATTGTATCATTTATGTAAATAGAAAGTTATAGATATATGCACATATTAATTCTGGGGATGAGGTGAGTAATATTTTTAGTAATGCTTTGCTTTTAAAACTAATTATCTCAGTTTGAATTAGACATAGACCCGTGGTCATCACTTAGGACAAAGCATGATGACTCAATATGAGGATTAATTACAAAAGTAATCATATCCGTTATCTAATTATTCAAAACTTAATTATGACTCCGCTGGCCCAATTAGTCTGGAACACAAGGCTAATGTTAGAGATGGGTGGATACTCAGCATCTGTGCCTAAGTGAGAGGCATCTGTTGCCAAGAGGTGAAGTGATGAAAAGTGTCAACTCACCAGCTGTGAAGTGAGCAAGCCGGAGAAAAGCACTCACCAGAGCCAGTGCGGTGATTCGGAGGTTAGCAAAATTTGCTACTGCGCATGCGGGCAATTGTTACCGCTTCACTACATTTCCAATTGCAAGCCCATTAATTACTTCACTATTGGGTAGTACCATTAAAACAAGAACAAAAGATACTTCTGTTTCTTGTCTTTTACAAGTAGTTAATGCCAGAAAGAGAAATAAGCTAACAACAGATTTAAGCAAATAATTGTTTTCTGTAAGTTATTTTGAATAATTTTGACCTTTAATAATTGTTCGATCAACAATATAGCCAATAAGACCTACAATTATACAGATAAAATACCTACCTTCTATAGATTCTCTGATTATTACTATTGATTTTTATATTAGTAGCGTATAATATCCCATCATATGATGTATGTATATGCAGTTATTGATTTTGAACACATTCTATAGGAAGGAGTCTACTGATAAGCTTTTCATTTTAAGTATCTTAATATTTATCAAAATTTCATATTTATATGAAATCCATGTTTAACTATAATCAATTGCTAGTGAAAGGAAAACTGTATAAGAAGTAGGACAAAACTTATTGAAAGTTTAAGTACATAAACTTTGGACCTAGCTGTGGATTTACTTTCACTGTCATAGATTCAGGTCTTTATTAATTCACATTTTGGAATGGAGGAATGGAAGATTATATTTATTGAAGTCAGAAAGTGTTAATATACACAGAATGTATATACATCTTGCTTCTGAGTGTAACAGAAACCATTTTAACTGTTCACATTGGTTTCACAGAAGAAAATTACATTTCAACAAAATTAAAAGAGTTTGGGGAGCTTTTCCAGCTTGCATCTCCACGCTACCTCGTTATTGAATCACAATAAGAAACCCTGTTAGTTCTCTGCTACTGAGCAAATTGCTTTGCACAATTATGGTTTATGTTTTAATGGAGAGAGCTGCACATCAGGAGAATTATTTTAAACCAGCATTGCCTCTTGATGCCACACAGAACAGCACCCTGCCTACTTTACAAAATCCATGCTTCCCATGTTGCCTCTAAGGAAAATATATAAATAAATACTTGCCAATCTTGTTTCTGAGAGAGTTTTAACTGAGGATAATGAAACATGCTTAGTTCCAAAATGAGAGTATGATGGTCAGGAAGCCCTTTAAAATGCTAATAGGAAGAAGACATTCATGGAAGCTTTATAAGGTTAGATGGCATAGTAATAGTGTAGGTAGGTGAAAAGTGTCAAGTTTGGTTGCAAGGATCACCCCAGTTTTCCCTCTTTCTATTTCTGATGTCAACTTGAAGGTAGGGTATCTACATACCACTCTCTGAAGGAAGGAAGAATGACCAGTAAAAGCAGACCACGATAACCATTGATTATAAGAAATTTAATGCTTTTGGATCCCACTTTCTGTCTCCCACTTTAAGTTGCATTTCACCTGCATTATATCTGTCTCACTTTAAATCACAGTGACAACTTGAACCTCACATGTTTACTTTAACTAAGCAACTTACCAATTCAAGTGAGTTCAGCTGTAAGATATGAACTCAGATGTGATAAAGCATGGCATTGCTTCAGTAAAATGGAATAAGAAATCACTTTGACAGAGCCTAGATTCTGGTTTGGGTTACTAAATGTGAGGTGTTTTTTTTTTTTTTTTTCCCTCTTTCAAGGTCGATGTTCTTTATTTTATGTGGAGTATATCTTATGTGACAGCTCAGGAAGAAATGTAGGCAATCCAGGTTAATGCATTTGGGGTCCAAATGGACTTCAAAGTGAGGGAATCAGTTCTCTTGCAATACTCAGCTAACATGCACAAACTTAAAGGAATCCTGATTAAATAGCCATTGTGTGGTGAATGCCAATAACATGAGTACCAAGAAAGGAAAAATTTCAGTTCCTTATTAAACAAAGGGTAACTCTTTATTTCTTGTTTGACCAAATAGAGCACCAAGGCATGATTTTGAGTGATTTCTTATTGCTGCCTCTTTCACCACAGAATTTATAAGTGGGATATTTTCATTTGTGAGTTGAAAGAGTTAGTCTCTGGGATTTGAGAGGACAAGTTCTTTCCCCACCTTCCTCACCTGCCAGCAAGTTAAAAACCATCTGGCAAGGTGTGAGACAATGGTCTATTGCTACTTGGGGATTTCACCTATGTGTGAGTGTTTGCATAAGTATAATCAGTCCTGATCCACATGCATTAATTATCAATACCAATATTTTATAAAAATAATACACACCAGAAATCTATACTTAGGAACTGAAAACTAAGATCATGCCTTCTTAACATTTTACTTTTTTCCTTTTTTGAAGATTATTAATTTATTATCAGAATATTTTGTCTTAAACTGATACATTAAATGCATTGTATTTCTGGATGCCTTAGATATGGGGCTTACCTGCACTCCTAAAACTATAGTTATAATTGTCTTCTATAAGAAATCAGTTGGCTATTTTTCAATAATTCTTCTTATGCTATTAAATACTTTGCCTAGTGAACATTTATTATTTATTTTTATTTTATGCCAGATTAGAAGAAAATATTCAAGTCTCTATCAACTGCATCATTAAAAATTAATTTGTTACTTCAGAGTATCTCTTGTAGGTATGTAAAACCCTGTAAGTTGTGGCCATAGGAAGGCTACTGTACATACACATTAAACTAAAATATATATATATATATATATGTGAATAGATTTTCATCTTATCTCCAAACATGAAGTCTGACTGCATATCAGCAATTGACTTTAAAACTTTATGAAATGAGGGACCTCCCTGGTGGTATAGGGGTTAAGTCTCAGCACTTTCACTGCTGGGCCCTGAATTTGATCCCAGGTCAAGGAGTTAACCTTTACATGGTGCAGCAGACCTCTCCTATCTCATCCGCTGCTCCCCTCAGCAGTGCATTTCCGTCAATCTGCCTGTTCTGCTCCCCACTGTGTCTCTGATATCTCTCACTCCCACACCTCTGGACTGTACTTCAGTTCTTCTACACATTGAATAAATAAATATTTAAAAAAATAAAACTTTATTAAATGAAATATAAAGGAAGTTGACAATTTCACATTATTACATTTGATTTCACCTTTTTCAATGAATAATCAGTTTGACTTGTAAAAAATTCCCTGTATGTATGAGTTTTAAATTGACTTTGAAAAAGGCAGTGTTACTTTTGTCTAAATTTTCTGCTTCATGTATAAGAAGGCAGTACAAAATTAAGATCCCTAATAATGTCAGGCTTTTAACTGCCAATGAGAGCCTACTCAAGGGCACTTAAGAAGAGATTCCCATGAAGGAACGCCCAGATGAATTTCTATCAGGTGTATTCAGAACTCAATGATTCACTCAAGTGTGTTTCCTCAAAATGTTCTGGGAATTATGAATGTGTTTAATTTGACTAGGATATCTTAGTCACTGCTATAAAGGTTTTGAACATCATTTCATACTATTCTTAGTAAAAGTCACAGAGTATTTTCTTCCTTTGGTGAAATGTAGACTATATGAACAGTTGCATATAGATAGAAATCTCTTTTGGAATGAATATAAATGAAACTGATGATTCAACACCTCCTTCATTTCATATTTCAGTGATAGATATGTAAAATTCCTCTTAAAATATAAGATAAAAGAATTTGATTTTTTTTCTCATAGAGACGCTTCACTTATGTATTAAGAAATTAACACCAACACTCTCTCATATATCTAAATGTTTTTGAGACAAATAGTGGTAAATGACATCATCCATGTTACATGAAAAGGCATACTCTGAATGTCAAGGTGAAGCTCTCTTTGATTCTGTAGTACACAGCTATTTTTACCAAACAATTTAGGATTCAGGTTGCATACTAGCAGCTCATGGGTGCCATTTCTGCAAGAAGCAGTTTTATAATAAGCCTTGATATATGCATTAAAAGGAAGGACAATTCTGTTCTTTCCTACAGAAGAACAATTGGGAAAGGAAGGAGGAAGATTTGCAAGGAAACATCTTTAGAAACACTGAGTGTTAATTAAAAACAAAACAAAACAAAAAAAAAATCATTTATTAAATGCATTAGGGATCAGATTAATAAGATTATACTTTAAGAAAATATTTTAGTTAACTCCATTTTCCACATGGCAAACTAATGACCAGTGGGATACTGTCTGCCGGAGTGACTTTCACAGCAGAATACAAACTTAGTTAGCTCACATCTTGGTTTTGTCTAGTTCTGCATGCATGAGATTGGTACAGGATCTCTAGGTGAAATAAATGCACATGTTCAAGAAAATTGTCTTCCTTTCCAGTCAAATCTTATTTGAGGGGGTTAGGATCTGCTGCATTCATTTTGTGCATCTCTCTCTCTCTCTCTCTCTCTCTCTCTTTCTCTCTCTCTCTCTATCTGTCTGTCTGTCATGACAGTCATTCTTCATTTACTTTATGTCTTTGTTGTGCAAATACTAGGAAAATAATTTTAGACCTGGAAAAAATGACTTGCTATAGCTGTTGATGAACAGATGAAGCACAAAATTCAGATAATGGATATTTATTGCTCTGAAATTATTCTGTCTTGAATTCTGCCCAGGGAAAAGTAAATATATTTTTTTTTATTAGTGACAATTAAACCACATGTTTTTGAAATGGAAAACCATTTTTATTTTCCAACATCTAGGATCAATTTTATCAATCCATCTCACTATTTCCTTTCAATTTTGAACTTCATCAAGAACATCTCTGAGAATTTAACCAAGTTTCTTGATAAATAAGGGAAAGGGCTAAGATCCACTCTCCTTGATTGAATCAACCTTAAGTAGCTTTCTGCCTTGTACTCTCAGTACAAGTACAAACTCATTCTTTAAGCTATACATCATATAATATTATCTTCTTATTTTCCTAAGTCTCTAAACTCTAGGACTTTGTAGATACACAGCTAATACATAAAAGGAGAAATTTATTCACTTAATTTAGGTGTAAGTCTATTTTGAATTTGTTTCGCTACATTTGTATAATTCTTTAGTACTGTTGATATTTTGCCCAGTGGAAATAACTAATATAATTAGCTTGAGAAACAATTTTTAAAAACTTTAACATGCAGGAGCTATGCAACATAAACTATCAAGTTTTCTTAATTAAACTTTTAACTGAGTAACAATTTTTTAAAGTTAATTTATTGCATTTTAAAAGACTTATAATTTAAATTTTAGATTTATATTAAAATAATTAACTTCTGAAACATTTAATTTAAATCTTTCAACTTTAAGATAATGAACAAAATATCAAAGTGTATATTTAATTTCAATTACTTTTAAAACAATTCCAAAAAGCTTTAAGTGTTTTCTATTTTTAGTGCTAAGTCTCTTCTTATTGGACACATGCAATTAACCTGCTCCAAAGACTAGTTGATATTATGTCATAAGCCCATATTTGATAATACAAATAATTATATTCAAATTAGTTTTGCTTCCTTATATTCATTATTCTTGGAAGAAAACACTACAAAGAGTAGATGCCCAAGCACATAGAGAGGTGAATTCTGCTTTATATTGATGAATGCAAAACTGAGATGCAACTTTTGTTACTGGTCTCCTTATTATCACCATTTGGCTGTCTGCTACATGTTGGGTATTCCTCTAAATCCTCAGTATTTAGAAAATAACTTTTAACTCCAGAGGACAGCTGTTATCACCCATCAAATGATGAACTGAGTTTCAAGTACATGTGTTTGAATTTGAACACAGCCTAATTTGAATCTTCATATCAGAATCTTAACCTTTGTGCCAAACTATCTTTTAAACTATTAAAGATGTTTGTCAGTGCAAATAACTTCATTCCATTTGTTGTTTTCAATGTGTGGTAAGTTCATCAAATCATACTTTGAAAGTAGAGATACACACAAAACACATATAATAGAAAGACAAGCACCTTTAGTCCAAAACTCATAATGATGTTAAGAATTTCTGTCTAGTTTCCATTTTATAAATAGAACAACATAGATTGCCACTCAGTATTGTAAAGTTAAAAAGAGTCATGGTAGTCACAGATTACAATATTTCATGCAAAAGTACTCCCATGGGCTATCAAGACTGAAAACAATTGTAGAGACTTTCAGAATGGCAACTTGACCCTATTATCTGTAAACACCATTTAACCAGAAATTCAGTTTCTAAAAATTAAAATAGTGATGATCACAGAAAATACAAAGATGTATATCTGGATGTCTATTTCATTGCAGTGCTGTTTATAACATTTAAAAAATGGGTTTACAGTATCCTCTGTTCTTTCATGAAATTTGCACTCTAATGGGGAGGACTGACATTCATCAAAGAATCTCAGAAATAAATATGCAGTTGAACTATGTTTCATGGTAAGAGAGAGGAGATAAATGGCATGAAAGAGGCTTGAGTTTGGACTACAGGTTAGACTATTGTGGCTTGTTGATTATGCACAGTATAATCCCCTTGAGAAAAGGCAGAATGTGTAAATGTGATGGACTATCACTGTAATTACATTACTAATAATTTGACTTTGAGTTCCTCAAAAAGGAAATCATCCAGGTATGTCTGGCAAGGTCAGACTTAAAGGAACCTATAAAGGAAGATAAAACAAGAGAAAAAAAAAAACACTGCTCTTGCTGTGGAAGAAAGGGAACCAGCCATGCTGTGGACTACCTAGCAGGGGTAAATTACAAAGCATTGTAGACAGCCTTGAGCAGCTTGGAGAAATCTTTGGCCAACAGCTAGCAAGTTAAAGGGAACTTCAGTCACACAGCTGCAAGGAAATGAAGTCCCCCAACTGTCAGTGTGGCTGGAAGAAGATTCTGTGGGTTAAATAAAACAAAAGTTCACCCCACCCCTTGGTTGTAGCCTTGCACTGGACAGGAAGTCCAGATAAGTCCAATTGCAGGTTCCTAATCTAAAGATACAAACTTAGATTCTTTTAAGCAAGTCAAAGAAAAAAGAAAAAGCAAAATGTTTTAAACACCAGAAATATGTATTCACTTAAAATTAAATGTACCAGAAAACATTATTTATAGATATTTATAATTCTGAGGATAAATAATACTCTGAAAATAATATACCCCAATAGTCCAAAAAAGTTTTAATGAGCATGTGATTAAGTCAATAATACCTTAGGATATGCATAGTATTTGAATCTACGCATTTATGTGTAATACCTCATTTAACTAGTGGGAAAAAGGTAGTTATCTGAAAGTTTAAGTCAGGCTTTGCTTTGAAATCTTAATAGAAGTTAGCAAAAGTGAAGGGGTGAAATAGCTTTAGGTAGAACGATATGACCACTTAGACCTAAAGATGAGTGAAAGCCTTGAATACTCAGGAATGAACCTTGGTGTTCCTTAGTGCTCCTGGAGCATGCTGTGGCAGCAAGCCAGAACAGAGAGATATGGCTAAGTGTATGAGTCAAATCATCCATTTGTTCTCTCTCAGTAGCGATACTGAGATTTACTGACAATGACTTGATTTTTATCATTTAAAGAAAGTAAAACATTAGTTATTAAAAATAAAAACTAACAGAACTGTATTCCTTAATTCCAGCTACTTTTTTTTTTAATTTCTAAGAATGATCTGTGTCTTATTTTACAACTTTCAATGAGTCTCGACAACTAAGAGGAAATAATCCTTGTTTACAGAAAAAACAACATGTAACACTACTTCATTCTAGGTTGTATGTCTCTAAGTGTGTGGCTAGGGTAGGTGTGTGGTCATGTAACTTTTCTCATATTCTTCTGGAGAAAGTTTGTTCTAGGATATCAGTCATAAGACCCACAGTTCAGCCATACATGTGATTTAGTTTCTAAATATAATAAAATCAAATTCAAATCTAGTCACTTTTTAAGTTAATATATAGAACCAACCAAAAACTAGTTCTAAATTAAATCTAAGCTTGAGTATAGGCTATCTTTGAATAGTTGGAGTTTTCATAGAATTTTTAGGTTGACTATCTGCGTGATGGATTACATAGGTTTTTTTTAAAGATTTATTTATTTATTTTTGCATAGAATAACTGGAGTACAAGCCAGAGATGAGGGTGGTGAGAGGATTCATCAGAGACAAAGTGGGGAGCAAAACAATCCTATCTAATGAAATGCACTGCTGAGGGGAGCAGCAGGTGAGACAGGAAAAGTTTGCTACACCTAATGTGGGTCAGTTCTCTGGCTGGATTGACCTAAGACAAAGCAGAGACAGCATGATAACATTGAGACTTTACCCCAACAGGGAAGCTAGTTTACATAATTTAAGTATGGAATTCAACTCCCCTCCCTTGTGAGAACAAGTTTTTCAGATGCCAAGTTCTACAGGATTATTTTCACAAACCAATTAGTGGAACTTCCCTTTGTTTTACTAATATATTTTCATTTCCTTCAAAAAGTATATGCATGCTTATAAAAATCAAAGTCACATGGATAAGACATAGATGCTAGAGGATTTAGTCAACTTAGTAATTTGTTGACTGCTATATTATGGCCATGTGTTTTACGCAACTGATTTGATTAATGAGTATTTCTTTAGCATCTACAGTATACTAAGTACTAGAGTAGAGTAATAAATTGGAAAGTCATATGTCCTGTTTTATAACATCATACTCAGTGAAGCAATAAATGAGTAAATATGTGATATATCATGTTATCAAAAATGCTGGAAGTCAGAGTGAGGGTACTGGTGTATGAATGTGTTCCTCTATGTGAAAGTTAGTGGTGGTGGTAGGTGAAGCCTTTGATTAAATGACCTTTGAATCAAGACCTGAGGGATGAAAAAGGATTGACCTTGAACATATCTTAGGGATGGGCACTTTTGGGAAATGCCTGAGTTGGAGGATAGTTGGGGGGGGGGGGATGCGGGGAAGCACAAGCAGTATGGTAGATGGACATGTGGGAGAAGTAAAAAACAACCAAATCCTACAAAGACCCAGTGTGGATTTTGCTTGCAAAAAGAGGAGTGGTGTGATATTAAATGTTCACTTTGGCTTCCCAGTGGAAAGGATTTTGCTTGATGACAGGAAAGTAGAAGCAGGGAGATAAATAAGATGGCACCAAGGGAGAAGGTGATGACAACTTGGAGTAGGTATTCAAAATGGAGAAATTGTGTCAAGTGGAAGTATCAAGAATACATTTAAAGGAGAACCAATGAAACTTGCCATTAGTATAGGTTAACCTGGAATAAAATATGTAGCTAGTATTTAATATGAAAAGTTAAGTTACTGGTTGTCAAGACCAGGAAGGCAGAAAGCAAGAAAATAACTGAGCAGAGAATATTACATAACAAATGTGATAATCTGAATACAGCTGTTTCAAATATAAGGATGATGACTTTCTAAGACATGTTGATTATGATACTGCAGTGATCAGTAAAAACTTATCATGAAACAAAGTTTCAAAATGAAAACAAAAACAAACAATGAAGAAATTTTAAATCATTTAATATGAAAGTTCAAGATTTGGGTGCCACTTTACATATAAAAGCATTGTCCTATATTGTAAGGTGGTTAGATACAGACACCACTAACATCATAAAGTGTATATATGAAATTATTTGGAGCAAATATAGAGCTTAGAAGTGTCATAGCTCATGTCATCCCCTGAGTTCTTAATAATCCCTAGACACACGCTCACATGAGATATAGCTGTATTGGAGTGAGCTCGGAAAGGATTCATAAAGCGAGACTCCATCTTATAATGCATAGATTTGGGGGTGGGGAAGGCAAGAAACATTTAGAGGACACTTATTTGGTGCTTTCTGATTGCATAGGTGGCTCAGATAAAGGGACAAAGCTTCTGGGCACAGGCTTTGCTATTGTGTTGCTTTTTCTTGAGCTGCAAAAGAAGAGTTAAACCATTTACTTGCTAAATCACTGAAAGTGTAAAGGAACTGAGCTTCAGGGGATATTCAGAGAAGTCTCCTCACCTTGATTAGACTTCACTCTCCCTTGGCATTTTCACTTCCCATGGCAATTTGACCTACATAGAAGCTACCTCAAAAATTTGTTTTGCAGAAGTGTCCCATCCAACCAATGTGTCCTGAACTGCATAAAATTTAACTCTATACCCTCTATAATCTACTATATATTTTTTTTGTTTTAATAGCCACAAAGAAATCAAACCTCAAAACTACGCAAACAATGTATACATATTGGTTCATTTCTCAGGTTTCTCAAATAGTTTTATATCAGCGTTCTCTTTGAACTTGAACTTCTAAGTGTCTTCAGCATTTAGCAGAATAACATAAAAACATAATACATTTAGGAGAAGCAAAAACAACTTTGTATTATAAACATTTTTTATATCTGATAATATATAGTTTGTTTACTATATATATATAAGGAAAATATGACTATACATTAAAACAATTTCTACATGTAAAAGTTCGCCAACATATTGACAAGCTATTAAATTGGGTATGTACAGAAATTCTATGAAACCTAAAATGAAGAGATGAGTTCATTTTCTATATGTCACTAAGTGAAATATTTTCATCTTGTATATGAAATGTCTAATTGATTGAAAAGTAAGTATTTTAATGAATCAGTATTCATTAAAAATTTCAATTTAACTCTGAATTAGATGTAGGCCATTTATTATAATAACATACATAGAGAAAAGGGAAGACTAATGAAGAAACTAAGATCATTAAAGTATTGAAGTAGTTCCTACTGTCTTATATTTGTAAAATAGCAAAAAATATTTACGATTATTTTATGATATTTGATTCAAGTTTCCAGCACTGCAAGGTGAGATGATGCCAGGTGATATGTTGTTTCACACATATATAAAAAATGTATTTCTTATTATTTATTTTTCATGACTAGAATGGAGGAGAGAATTCTGCTTAATTACAAATACACATTAATAGAGCCTTTCTAAGTGTACTTTTGGGTCAATCTTTACTTGTCCTTAAGACAAATGGTATTGACTAATTCCCATGGTTCACTTAATAGAACAGGTTGAACTCCATTTATATTCATTATGGTCTAGATTAATCATCCCATTTCCTACCTAGAGATATGTCTGAACAGATTTTCCAATTCATGATTTACATTTGATTTCTCAGTAAATTCTAGGCTGGTAGTTTTGATAGAAGACAGAACTTAATTTTAGTCTTGACAAGCTTTTGAAAATGTCATAGTATCTTGATCTAATTGAAAGAAATTTGTATATCACTATCTCCACAAGATATTAGGTATATAGTCATATTCTTGTTTTTTTTTCCTACAATAATTTCTTTTAAAGTAAGTGAAATTTGAAGCACACTTTCTCTTTTAGTATTTACAAGGTTCAAGGTGTTGTCCAAAAACTAAAGGAAATACAAAGAATTTGGTGATACATATGTTTAAAATAATGTGAGGAAATCACGGGTGTTAGTTAAAATTTGAGCCTCTGATTTTTTAATATATGGTGAAACTTAATTTTAGCTTCATATTTCTAATCTGTAGAATGAGTGTAATAAGAATTTTTGAACTAACTACTTACAGTTTTGTGAATATTAAATAAAATATACTTCGAAAGTGTTTTGTGAATTACACATCAGGACAGTAACATTTCCTTAATGTGTCTTGTAGAAATCTAGCCCTGCTATGAGATGAACAACAAAAAGGATTGCTGGGCAAATATATTTGGATACAGCAGTATAATATATCCATTCCCCTTGGAGTAGCATGTTGCATATTAACTTTTACATGCTCAACAGTGTTGTTTAAACTAGAATTCACCAGATTTACTTAAGTATTTTATCATATGGTACCTATTAGCACTCAAAAAAACTATTGTACCATAGAAAATACTGAGGAAATTATACATTATATAAATGTTAGCTGTGCCTTTATTATTATAGTCTAGTAGGAGTAACAATATAATTATATGAGTAGTTACAATACACAGCAGACTCTCAGTATAATAAAAGCTGCACAAATGATGTCTTGCCATCTATTAGAAAGGAAATGTTAACCCGTGTTGTGAAAATATCATAGTATTTCAAAATAATTGAGATAACCAATGTAGATCACTAGACTTAAGAGTTTCCTAAAGTTCATTATAGCAGTAAGTATATATATATAGTTTAATATATAAAATGATTATGTACCTCTAATATGTATATGTATACATGCATACCACCAATCTATGCTAAATACCTTTTTTAAAAAACAAAATGTAAAGGATAGAGAGCAGAGCCTAAGAAAGAAGAGACCAGTTAGTGTATATCGTTTTGTACATATGCAGCAATATTGGACTCTATATGATATCGAAGAACATGCAGGTCAGAAATGCCTGCCACTGGTCTGATTAGTGAATCGTGGGCACTATCTATAATTGAACTTGAAGAAAAATGAGTGTAGGTCATTGTATTAAGAGAAAATTCAGTTCAGTGCTGTGGCATAGTATCTAATGTACTAAAATTTTTTGTCATTTTGCTATGTGAAACTTGTATAAGATACTTAAAAATTAATAATAGCACACACACACATATATATTTGTGAATATATACATGAAAAAAATATGCACACACCTGTGTGTGTGTATACCTATATAATAGTTACACATTTCTAATTTTCAAATCAGGACTATCAAGGATGGGAAAGGAAAAAAATATAGAGAGAGATATTTAAATCAATGTGTATTAAAACGATATTATCAGAGGGAAGTAATTGTACTCATAATCATGGAACAGTCAGTCTCTGATATTATATTGAAGCAACATTTTATAATAACAACACTTAATAGCCATATAGTACATTTATTCTAAGTAGCTAGAAGCACTTAAATACATTATCCAATTAATCATTACAGATCCCTGTGTGGTAGGTTCTAGTTATTATCTCAATATTAGCAATAAAGATACTGATGTACAGAACCAGTGAGCTACTTGCTAAATCAGATAACTGGTTCAGCCTGGAGCCAGAGATGGAAACAAAGGCTGACTCCCTGTTGAGGGTGTTGTTAAATGGACCATTCTCATTGTTACACTAGATATTCTTAAATGTTTCATTCTAAATAACAAGTGTATGTATCTAATTTGAACTGTTATGACTGGGAAGAATAAGTATGTGTGGATTTCTGACAGACAGCACCTACCTATTTTTAAGCATATATTAGTGACATTTTGAGTTCAGACACTTGAATTCTGAGTTGCTGCTTAATTAAAATTTTAATTAATATAGATATGACTGAGTAAAATAAATGTTAATTTTATGGTGCAATAAAATTGAAGGTTAGGAAAAAAATCTTACTATTAAGGTTA
Organism: Galemys pyrenaicus; assembly: GCA_019455555.1. NCBI lineage: Eukaryota > Metazoa > Chordata > Mammalia > Eulipotyphla > Talpidae > Galemys > Galemys pyrenaicus. Next base: position 6,157,882 of record JAGFMF010011791.1, on the reverse strand, counting down.
TTGTTATCAGAAAAAAATGTACCAATAGTTCTCAGATTCAGTGAATCAGTATTTCTGTTGCCAGGGGGGGATTGTGCAATGTTAATGTTTCTTTCAATGTAGAAAGAAAGTCCAAGAGTAGATTGAAAAGAATGATGATTTACTGGAAATTCCTGGTGTTGGAAAAAAAACAAATTTCATTTTATTACCACCTCTCACCTCTCTAACTTTGAATACATAATAAAAACCCTCTGGTTCCAGTTAGCCATTAATTTAATTGAGGTCAGTTATATGTACAACATAGCATTCTTGTGAGATAATAAAAATGTTAGAAAACTAAAATTGTGTAACAGAATCCAACTACGATATGCTCAGCAAGTGTAGTTGAAATGGAATATCGAAAGTAAATTGGGTAATTAAATAAACACTGATATACTCCAAGAAAATCAGACAACTTAAAAGTTTTGATCATAATTCCTTTTTAATTCTGAATGTTACTTCCCCCAAACCCAACAATATTATTTTGTTTGTTTTGGGGTGACATACATATTTTTGTTCGTATATTGTATCATGCAGCTATGCATTTTACCTGTTCATAATTTACTGTATGTTAACTTTGGGATAAAGATACTTATAAATTCTGTATCCAATAATTATATGACAAATACAGCTTATGGTTTATTCAAGTTAGCATATTTTTTAATAAACAGTAAAGTTATTCAAAGGAAAAGTGAAAGCCTCATAGGCATTTCAACACAATAGGGAAGAGCTGATGAAGAGATCTATTAATAAGGAATGGAAGATACATCTTCAGTTCACATAACATTGGAGTTGAATTCCAAACTCACTACTTCCTGTATATAACATTTAATGTTATATTGTTAGATCTATAGTTCACTCATGTATTAAAAAACACACTAAAAATTTAGAGGGATAATATATAAAATAATGAATACAGTAAAATATTATTTATAATGCATTAAAATTGTGGTTAGTTTATAATATGCATTCAAAGACAAGCATTTATTTCTCCTTCTTGCCCTTATACCATTTAACGTAGGCAGAATGTCAGCTGTGAGATAGAATGTCTATCAGGGGTGTAATATCAACTTGCAACTCTAGATGTAAATTATTTTTCTTTCATATGTTATTTTCTCAGATTCAGATGTTAGTGTGAAGTTTCCCAAAGTTATTCTGTTAAACCATTCTATTGAAGTCTAAATAGGCTGTACAACTGTTTGACTGGAAAGCACTCTGAAAATCTAGTGCACACTGTCATCATTAAGGATCAGACTTCATTTTCAGATTCTTAGGAGTTCTGTCGACTAAATGGAAGAACTTTGGCTCAGTAAGCTGGTTAGTGTGATTGATATTTCACTATGCATGAAAGCAGAACACTAAGGAGTTGAGCTCGTAAAGTGTATATTATGCATTTCTCTCTCTCGCTCTCTTTTTCTCTCTCTCTCTTTCTCTCACTCTCTCTCTCTCTCAGGATGAGTTGAAAATGAGGAAATAGGAAGGTCTGTGTGTCTATCAGGAGACACACAAACACAGAGATAGAGACAAAGAGGAAGCAGAGAAGAAAATGACTGAGTCAAAAAATACAAAAAAAAGACAAAAACAGAGGACGCTGCAGATAGAAATAAAAGGACAGAGCAAGAGACAAAGTCTGAGAAGGTGAATTAGGCTAGAAATGGAGAGGGGTGGGAGAGAGAGCAACAGATACAAAGATAGAAAATCAAATGCATCTAAATAGTAGTACTTTTCCTTTGTCTGACATGAGAAAGAGTCTTTATCCATCCTAGTGTAGTATAGTTATTGTCAATGGGAGGTCACCAGGGAAGATGCGTGCCCGACAGCAAGGACTGCTGTCTCTTTGTGGTATTTATTTGTGCAGTCTATGCCCAATACACACATTATTTACCTTGATTATTCTTTGAAGGAATGTATTAGACCCTTTATTTTTATAGATGACATATATCAGACATTGTACCGCATAATTCAAAAGTATACTTGAATCATGTGTAACACAAATAATATGTGTCCTTATTGGGAAGCTGCAGGGAGAGTCAGGAGAGAAAGAGGTTGAACAGTCTAAAGCACCCAAACAAAAGCCAAATTTTGCTCATTTGCTTTTAATTTTTATGGAATGAGAGAAACAGGAGAGAAATAAGCACTAATACTATGTAACCCTGTATCTATTTTTAGCTTTATAATACATGCAAAATAGACTAGAATTAAATAACTACTTCCTTTAAGTAGTTTAAGATATTAAAGTCCATTAAAGATTTTGGAGGATACGAAATTTATGAGCAATTGCTATGTAAATCAAAGATATGACACTAATCAGAGAATTAAGTTCTAACTGAAATAGAGTTCAGATAAATGGACATTATCAGTGTGTTTAGGGGAGAGCTATTTTATGATCATGAAAAACAGGATATGAAGAGAATCACATGATTGTAACTTACCAATCATTCAGAATTAATACTTACCTACAAAAAAACATATTATAATCTCTCCATGTATATGTGTATAGCAACATTGTTCTAAAAAATACAGGAGATGCACTTAACCACAGCAAATTTATTTGTGCAGAACACACAAAAATGCTTGAACAAATAGTGCTTCCAGCTTCTGAATTTCCTCAGCTTTCCACCTTAGGGTCCATGAGAATTGTCTTGTCCTATTCAATTGCCATTCTTGGCAGTTCTTTGCATTTGGAGGAAATGATGACCTTTAGAAACAGTGAAAATGTATCCATTCTAATGAAGGTGTTGTAAGGAAAGATTAAGGAAAATCAATGTGATTGAGAAAGGAAAGGTTGATGTCACCCTTTGGGTCAGATATATTTTGGGTCAGATATATATTCATATGCCACAGGAAAGCTATTAGAAATGGAATATGGATTTTTAAAGCTTGACTTTAATGTCATTAATGAAACAAACCCAGAGGAGTCATATACTGGATACTTCATAAAAGAAAATATGCAAACCTATATAAAATGAGAAAATCTCGTTTTCATCATGCCATCATTTACTTTTGATAGCACTGTAGATTTATAACATTTATATATTCCAAAGTAGAATTACAGATTTAAATTATGTTTTCAAGAATATTACCATGTTTTATTTTCTTATGTTTGTTTGATTCAGACCTACAGAAGAGAAATGGGGCATTATAGTGCCATTGAATCCAAAGAGCTATATATTTGAAGAACTTGTCATGATAAACAAAAATCAAAGCTTTTAAAGTTATAACTCCCCAGGGTAGGAACAAGCCAAGGACACCAATACCATTACCACTGTCAAAATCTGTCCATGGCATTAAACTTTTCAATACGCTTTGGCTTGGCAGAGTAAGGTCATTCCAGTTCCCTGGGGCATCTTTCTTTCAGCAAGACATTGGCTCCCCATGAGTAATTTGCTTGATTGACATTTATATATTCTGCTGTTTAAAATCATTCATGTGACTAGCAGGCCTTAGAATATAAAGGGAGAGATGCTAACACATTGTCGCACAGACCACATCCATCCCTGTATGCATTTTCTCCTGCTGATTGAAATGGGTCTAATCTAAACAAATTGAGGTCTCTATGTTCTCATCCATATGCATGCTGCAGGTCCATTAAAAATATAATAATGCTAACACAGAATGGTAATTTTTATAACATTTAATATTTTCAGTTGAAAATCACTTACTTTCTTTACAAAATATTTTCACAAAATTCAGAAGGATATATGGCCAACAACTCAAAAGTTTCTCTGAACTGCAAGGTAAACAGTACATCTTATCAGTTAAAAGATTTTTTATAGGGCCTCCCAGGTGGTGCAGTGGGTTAAGCAATGCACTATGAAGCAAACCACAGCCACTGCAGCACGAGTGCATGAGTTCGATCCCTGCCGCCTACCAGGGAGGGGACCCACATGATGCAGCAAACCATAATGCCTCATGGTGCGGCAAACCATAATGCCTCATACACTACTCCCCTCAGCAGTGTGTTTCAGTCAGTCTGCCTGTTCTGCTCCCCACTCTGTCTCTGGTGAATCCTCTCCCGCCCTGGACTCTGGCCTGTACTCCAGATCTTGTATGTATAAATAAATACATCTTTTAAAAAAAAGATTGTTTATATTTGAGTAAATTGACTTCAGAAGTCTTCTTTTTATTATTCTTTTTTTTTTTTTAATTTAACCTTACTCTCTTGGGAGCATTCATTTGTAAAAGTAAGAGATTTTGCAAATACAAGCATTGAATTAAAAATATACCTGGAGGGCCTCCCTGGTGGCGCAGTGGGTTAAGCAACGCACTGTGAAGCAAACCTCAGCCACTGCAGCACAAGTTCGATCCCTGCAGCGGGCCAGGGAGGGGACCCACATGGCGCTGCAGACCTCTCCTGCTGTGCCCGCTGCTCCCCTCAGCAGTGTACTTCTGTTGATCTGCCTGTTCTGCTCCCGCTCTCTGTGGTGAATCCTCTCACCCCCCCACACCTCTGGCCTGTACCCCAGTGCTTGTATGCATAAATAAATAAATAAATAAATGAAAAAAATATATACCTGGAATGGTTCTCTGGGTTAAAGTCAACACTATCTAGCTATTGCTAGTCACTGCAACATGAGTCTGATCCTGGGCCAGGGAGCTAACCCATATGGTGCAGCAAGACCTTTCCTGTCTTGCTAGCTTCTCTCTTCAGCAGTGTATTTCAGGAGATCCACCTGTTCTGCTCCTCACTCTGTCGTTGATGAATCCTCTCACCGCCAGCATCTCTGACCTGTTCCTCAGTTCTTGTATGCATACATAATAAAACTTAAAAAAGAGAAATAAATTATTCTCTGTGTGTTTCTATGAGGAGAATAGCAAAAACACCCTTGCCAAATCTGGAGTATCCAAGTAAGTTACTACTTTGCAGAGGTGAAGAGTAGGTTAATAGAGGATGGTTTCAGAGAAGTAGGATGTATTGATCAAGTATGTCTTTTGGAGTCATTATCAGGAATTTGATTCATCTCCTTAAATACAGGCCAAGTCCTTGCTGGATGGTGAGCAAATAAATGGCCTGATCAGACCCACATTGGTATCTGTCCCCGTGGCAACTACATTGAAAATAGAATGTGTCCATGCTGTGTGTGTGTATGTGTGTATAGGCACAAGGATACCTAGGGGTCTCAAGGACAGGGTAGTGAAAGCAAAAAACTTTGGAGGATATCTGCTGAAAGCAGAATGCAGACATTATGGTCAGGTTAGCATTACCACCTAGACCACCTTGACAGGAAATTAAATGTTAACAGGGACTAGAGATAGGATGTACTAATCATCAGCAACACTGTAGCCCCCAAGCAGCAGCCCCTGTTGACTCCCCTCTAGATTGTGCCAGACTATTATGCATCCCCAATACACATCCCACCATGTACATTCCTCCACCCATTCCTCCATGGATTTGCCCACCTTCCTTGATTCTGACCCCTAATAAAAGTGAGATTTGCCATGGTGGAGGGTGTTGCATTTCCAGAGATACCCTCTATGTTTGTCTCTTTCTTACTACTTGGAGTTTGAGTTGTATTTCCTCCAACCCACACCACTTCCAAGATTGCTGCCCCATGAGGCAACAAGTGTTTACTGTGGAAAATTTGGGGGAGAGATATATACTGCTTATGATTGCCTTTGATATACAAACCTGGAATCTATGCATTATGAGGCACATTATCTGCATAATTTAATATGAATTATTTAACAGAGGAGTTAATTCATATAGAGTATGAATTGGAAATTCTATTTAAGTGTGGTGACAACATACGTCATTAGAAATTTCTTTTTTTTTAATGTAACAAGCATATTTGATGAGATGAAAAATATTCAAGTCTATCATTTGTAGATTTGAAATTTTTTTTAAAGATTTATTTATTTATGCATACAAGCACTGGGGTACAGGCCAGAGGTGTAGGAGGGTGAGAGGATTCACCACAGAGAGCGGGGAGCAGAACAGGCAGATCAACAGAAGTACACTGCTGAGGGGAGCAGCGGGCACAGCAGGAGAGGTCTGCCACACCATGTGGGTCCCTCCCCTGGCCGGCAGCAGGGACCGAACTCGTGCTGCAGTGGCTGAGGTTTGCTTCACAGTGCGTTGCTTAACCCACTGTGCCACCAGGGGAGGCCCGATTTGAAATTTTTAATACATTTGAAAATATAATTCTAGGTGGTGTTACAGATGAAAATAATCCAATCAAAAATGAGTAATATGGGCCTCCCTGGTGGCGCAGTGGGTTAAGCAACACACTAGGAAGCAAACTACAGCCTCTGCAGTACAAGTCTGATCCCTGCCTCCGGCCAGGGAGGTGACCCACATGGTGTAGCAGACCTCTCCTTCCTTGCCCACTGCTCCCCTCAGCAGTGTGTTTCAGTCAGTCTGCCTGTTCTGCTCCCCACTCTGTCTCTGGTGAATCCTCTCACCGCCCTGGACTCTGGGCGGTGCATAAATAAATAAATAAACAAATAAAAAAAATAAATAAACAAACAAACAAACAAACAAACAAATAAATAAATAAATCTTATAAAAAATCAGTAATAACTCATATCAGATAATAGCAACAAAGACGATGAGGTTTTGGATAGTATTCTAATGAAACTGAGTGTAGCATATAACATAAAGAATGACTAATTTTTTTCTGCATGAACTTTAGAGGAGCAGAACTGAATTTTTGTGTATGCCAAATTTCAGATATACTTGATATTTTCAAGTGGTAAATGTTGAGTAGGAAATCAGTACTCAGTACATAGTACATGATTTTTTGTATCATTTACGTAAAACATATAAGACTAGAAGAAATTCTGGGGTGGATATATATTTACACACACATATATATATTCGAGAGTGTGCATCATATTGAAGATATGTAAAGTCCTGATACTAAATAAAAATTTCAATTTAATATATATAATCATAAACAATAAACAAGAGGGACAAAGCTAACCCCTTAGACATGACACTGAAGGGTCAGAGTGAAGAAGAAAACCAATTAAAAAAAATGTCACAGAATAACCTGTGTGGTAAGATGAAGAAAATGTGATGCATTGAAAGCCAGAGGAGGGAAAAGGAAGTATTTAATTATGTCAGATATCGCTCAGAATCAAGTGATGAGGTATTAATAGAAAAATTAATGAAAGGTGTGTAACCCAGTCAATAATAAATGTCAGTATTCTCATTACACATACACAACAATAAAGCTACCAGATAAGAAGTTTATTTAAAAATATACTTTTATTTATCTCAACTTCTAGAAATCTCAAATATAAATTGAATTTTCAACTGCAGTTAACCAGTACACATGAAGAGCTTGGATTTCTTTCTTCAATGTGTTATTGATTATGCTTACCAAACATGCTCTCTTTTATGTGTTTTATTATATTAAGCTTCCAAAATTGACTTTTTCCCCCCTTAAGAACCCTTAAGCACCTAAATTCCCCTCTTTTATTGTCAGAACAGAGAACAGAAGAGGTCACAGAGATAAAGAGGTAAAGGGAACTCCATTGCATACAATGTTAACAAAGAACTCATCAGTATTAAACATAGTATTAGAGATAAAAGACACAAATGAGAACAGAAGGCATGAATATAGTGAGGCATCTATGGAAGCTCATCTCTGTGTACTTCCTTCACTTTGTGTCTCTCTGCATTTTAGTCTGAAAACCTAAGGATTTGGGCAAAGTTGCAGAGTGTCTGTATCTAGGGCTTGTATGCATTCCAGGAGCGCTGAGCAGGGGTTCACAACAGAGTCATGGACACGTTGGGAAAGTTCCCGAGCCCAAATGTCAGGGATCTACTAGTTTTTTTTTTTTCTTATGGCATGTAATATTTCTATTGTTTTGACTTAAGCTCAGACTAATTCCGATGGGTATTTTCTTTATCTGAAAGGGAAAGGAATTAGTTTATCACTTCCTGGTGAACATCATTAATGTGTCCTTTCAATACAAAACTGTAAATTGAGTGTTTCTAAAGTTTTCAGTCAAGGAGATACCACAGTCCCTTGGAAACATAGCTAAACAGTCAATATAGAAAGTTAATTGTGTGATTTGCTTTTGTTTGCATGTAAACAATGCCTTCTGTGGAGAGAGTCAACCTATTTCAATCTTAATTGTATGTGCCAAATGATGGATATTCTACTGAAATGAAGGTTCTTTGAGGATTAGCAGATCTTTCTGGAACACATGTCTGTTTGGATGAGCTAAGATAGAAAAGCAGCAGATGGGTGCTGATTGCCTAGTTTTCATTGATTTGGTATATACTTTATCACATCTTTTATTGTTTTGGTGTCTAACATATTAGGTTGAGGGATTATAAAACACACATGCACACACACATACACATTTTGGTACTGTCTTGACTACATTCATGTACATTGACCTACATTTTACAGAAAAGAGTAATAATTTTGATTTTGTTAATAAATATGTAAATTATTTCACAGCAAAGTTGGTTCCAGTGTATGTATACCCACCCAGTAGATAGGTTGTAATGAATTTTATGAGTTAGAGACATATAGGTATGCCATTTGTCTATCAGATAAAAACCTGGGTTAGTTTTTGCAGTAAATTTGGTATTTAAATATATGCTGTGTGTACAAGACACATTAAAGTTAAAAACTTTATTTGATGAGTAGAATCATGGTCACTAGTGTTTATCAACTGTGATCATATTAGATGGAGAGGGGATTCATCTGGACTGTGTAGGCTGTGAATACTACCAGAAAGGAGATGACATGCTATTGGTTAATATATATGTAGAAAAAATGATAGAATGTTAAAAAGTGATTTTGCAAAAAAATCACAAGTGTGCATCATTTTCTGATTAAATTAACAAGTTTTCCTTAACATAAATGTGTATAATCATCAGCATATCCTCATTACCTTAATTTTTTTTTAGCATAGTAAACTAGTCATTTTCATCATGGTTAATAAAATACCATATTCAATGAGCACTGGAAAATAGTATTTTCTTTAAATTCTCTTCTCATATACTGTCTCTCTCTCTCACTTTTTCTACCTCTGACTGAATGTAGATGGATGGATAGAGGGATAGAATAAAAAATGTAAATATGTTTAAAGGTAGATGAAGGCATAGGTAAAGATATATCCCCTCTTTCATGTGGCCTTATTGCTGGGTAGCCTGCATTGAGAATTTCTGTTTCTTGTAATCAGGTCTTTTGTCTTGTACCTAACATACTCCTGTTTTTTCACTCCAAGTTAACCACTGCTATACAAACCTATTTTGGAAAACTTAGTTAATATTGTGTTCAAAGAGGAGGGAAACCCAAAGCCAGCAATATGACTGTCCACAGATTTTTAAATAATGAAGATTAATTTTACTGCAAACATTAAAATGGTACAAATAAGCTATTAAGAAGAATAAGATTTCAAAACTGAGGGGGAGCATTATAAATTTGGTCTTTGTTACTCTTATGTAGCCATAGTACATTAGGTAATAAAAAACAAGTGTAAGATTGTCAATATGTAGTTAATCTAACAGTTGTTTAGTGTCAGAGCCTCTGATTATGATTATGCTTGGATTCTTTTAACATTATTGTATTCATACAAAAATATATATCCTGTAATAATGATATTAAAATTGGGTGCATCAAGGCTGCTGTTGGGAAAAAATGCCACCACATGTAGTGCAGCAGACACCAGATTTAGAAATATTCTAAATAAAGCTGACTTATCATCATGTATTTCCACAGAACACACTCATTCAGCTTTTTATTTGCTCCTGTGGGGAAATTAATCTTTTATGTGAGTGTGAGAGCCTCATGAATGAATCCTTTAATAAAAGGCAGCAGCTGTACTGAACCAACTTCAGAATGGTTTTCTGGAGACTAATCAAAAATGCCTAGGCATCATATAATATGATCTCTAACTTGTGAAACACACTCAGTAAATATTTCCTATTTCATTAAATGCAAAAATAATGAAGGAAGTAGTTATGAAAGACACCAATAAGATCTCTTATCCTCTGTCAATGGTATGTGTGAACAATACTATGCTGAACAGTTTTGCAAGATATGGTATATTGCTTCTGAGATTGAAGGGAATCTCTGGACCCCAACATGCAAGCTTTATTGGGATTCTGCTATCCACCGCACAAAGACAAATACTTTGTGTGTATATTATATACATATGATATATAACTTTAATAGAATTAGTGTGCACAGATAAAGTAGAAATGATAATGGTTTCCAAAAAATGTTCCCCAAAGTACCCATCCCATGTAGGTAAATGTCCAATCAAACAGGAGTGATCTGAAAATGGCTACTGAGGCATGAAAGGATGCCCCAAGTCTATGGGTACTTCTGGGTGGAACCCATAAATAGGTAGCAGAAGGGGCCAGATAAGTCTGACACCAGAGGAGCAAAATCAAGACAACGGTTGCCATTGTTAGTTTCTCCCAGGTGTCTCTCACATGTTTCTTGCAAGTGTCTCTACATGTGTCAACTCCATGTGTCTCCTCCAAGTCCCCTGTGTTCCTGGTGTAAATCCAAAGCCAAGAAACAAGCAAGTCTTTCTTCTCTATATGTGTCTCTGTGTCTCCCTCCAAACCTCTCTACTTCCTGTATCTCAAACGTCCCCTCCCCACTAAGCTATGCCCCTCATTTGGTGGGGCAGGGAACGTGGTACCTCCCCTTTTATGCAGATATTTCTGATACAATTCCCGGAACCACAAGTCAGGACTGGATTATTATTATTCATGTTCAAGCTTTTCTAGGTTAATGCACCTAAATAATTTAGTCTTTTTAAAAAATACTATTTATTCCAATCTGCAAAGAGGAAAACTAAGAAATGGATATACAGAACCCATATTCAAGCTGTATTCTCCCTCTGTTTTATATGCCAGGCCCAAAATAGTTATTGAATAAAATATAGCAAGTTGTAGTAATATATTTCATTTATACCTAGACATATATCATTTATACCTTGACATTAGCTTTCATGAATGAACAGTAATATATTTGAATCTCATTATAATCTTTTTCCTGGAGAGAAAACATTGAAATAATGTGGATTTTATATTTCATGCCAGATATTTTAGATCAGTGTCCATGTAGACTCATATTAAACTGTGGGTGAGGTTCAATTAAATATACTAAAGACTGGATTAAAATCTGTGCTATTGCAATTACTTTTGATTCAAAAATATTTCAACATTATACCTCCTTGGTTTTAATTTTTTTAAATATAACTATTCAATTAATGATAACTGGTAATATTATATATACACTAATATAACCATTTATTTAATATTAAGACCATTTAAATTTTGAAGTGCAGAATAAAATATCTGGGAGTTTTTTCCAGATTCCTGATAGGTAACCAAAGGTCTTTTCCTCATATATTTGTTGGTAAATGAAGTGTATATACATTTTGATCATATTTCCACCAATGACTTTGAGGAGATGCTTCAGTTTTACTTGGTCAGATCAAATACATCAAATATGCTTCCCTGTATGTTACTGTCTTTTCCTTGTGTATGTAAAAGTCTAGAATCTATGAGAAAGTATTATCATTATATGATACTCTTGCACTCCAGTAACACCTACAAAATTACTCTTCTCAGATGAAACATAATGAGCTCTTCTTTATGACCAGGTTCAATCTTCTTCCTTATGGAACAGGTAAAAGGAAAAAGAGAAATTGCACAAGATGCAAATTTGTGGACTCCTGTGACCCAGGTGAACCAGACCTTATAAATGCCTGTCATGGAAATGTAAATTTCTCAGAAGCAAGTAGATGACTTGACTGAAAGGGAGTTATTGATTTTATTTTACATTGTTTCCCATGAAGAATTGAAAAATTTACAAGTCTAAAGGTGGATGCTGTCTAGTTTTTCTTTGTTCATCTATTCCTTTTTAGCCTAATACTAGACTTAATATCACTTAGAGAAATATCACATAGATAAAAATGCAGGTTTTCTATCTATTTAGAAAAAAGAAATAGAGAGCAAGGGACATTCAATAGGGTCACAGTGGTGAATATCCCAGCATCCTGGCATCTCCATCTATACTTTAATCAATACACATTAACACAGAATACATTATGCATATGTAAAAATGCCTGCCATCTCAGTGAAAAATGACACAGCAATTAAAATGTCAAAAAGGCTAAGAAGACAATGTAAGATTAAGTGCAGTTATAATATTACTTTAAAAGTTCTCAATTCTCTAGTTTCTCATTGAAGAGACTTTTTAAAAATTATTTCAAATTTTGAAACACTAGCAAAACTCAGCTACTAAGAAGCTGATGTAGAAATTAAATATTTTTTGTTCACCTTCTTTCTTACACTAAATAAAATTATTTATGTGGCCTTTTAATTTTTTCTCAATGATTTGAAGACAGCAAATGCTCCATTACCTATTTTCTGTCTTGAACACAGGTAAAAATGCCTCCTTAAAAGAGAAAAGAAAGGAAAGGCAAATGTAGTTCAGTTATAAAAGTTATGTTCAGTAAATTGTATTTGAAATAGCTCTGCCAATTCTCTTGTCCTATTTTTTTCTCATTAAGGTGCAAATTAAATTTACCTACCTTTTATTAGTTGGACCCCTTAAGCTAAGCTTGTTTGCCAGTGATCTCTAAGTAACTTAGGTGATATGACAATGAGGGAGCATGCTTGTCCATTAAGAATATTTAGAAACTAACTCCTATTGAACCATGTAAGATAAAGATCAGGCTTATGCAGAATTCTCAGGCATAATAATCTCCATTCCCATCATTTGAAGGAATGCGTAAGTGAAAACAGGAATAGAATATTCAGTGTTATCCTTTATCCTCCTTTTTTGTCAGTAACTAAAGATACAAACTTGCACAGCTCCACCTCAGGGAACCCCAAGGGGTACATTTGTGCAAGAACATAACATCCACATCAAGCACCAAGGAAACAGGGTAATGAGACCTTGACAAGCTCCTGGCTGACATATAGGCTTTATTAGATTAAAAGCCCTGAAATGCCCATAAGGCAGGATGAGTCGTTGCATATTCTCCAATTCTAGAAAGCAGAAAATTGCTCTAGTCCATAAAACAAGAGTATGCAGCTCAGGTCTGTAAATCATGTCTGAATCAGCTTTGCCTTTGATTCTTCCTATTGTTTGCAAGTACTTTTCCTTAAACACAGTAAAAGTGCTGGTATATTTCTCATTCAAATCAACTTTTTAAAAAGAAGACTACTGAATAGGAGAAGATAATTTGCAAAGCACATGTCAGATAGGGGATTATTATCCAAAATATATAAACAACAAAACAACAAAATACAAACCAATTAAAAAGTGGAGAGAGGTTCTAAATAGGTACTTCAGCAAAGAAGACATAAATATGACCAATGGACACGTGAAAAGGTGTTCTATATTGTATCTCTAGAGAAATAAAAAACTTGAAATCACAATGAGATTTCATCCTCACACCAGCCAAATGGCTATTATCAAAAATTCAAGAAATAACAATTGTTAGAGAAGATTTGGAAGGAAAATAACCATTGTGTACTGTTGATGGGAATGTAAAATGGTGCCACCACTATGAAAAATACCAAGGAGTTTCCTAAAACAATCATTAAAAAAAAAAAGCAAAACACCTACATTATTATTTTTTAAGATTTTATTTATGTATACAAGACGTGGGGTACAGGCCAGAAGTGTGGGGGGTGAGAGGACTCACAAGAGACAGAGTGGGGAACAGAACAGGCAGACTGATTGAAACACACTGCTGAGGTCTACTGTGCCTTGTGGGTCACTCCCTGGCCTGTGGTCAGTATCAAAGTTGAGCTGCAATAGTTGTGTTTTGCTTCATAGTGCATTGCTTAACCCATATAATCAGCCTCTTTATGCCATGGCCCCTAAGATTTCCTTTCCATAGTTGTCTATTCCTGGCATAGTTCTGGGCACTGTAATTATGAGAGATCTTTTTACTCCAGAGATTTGGCCATGGCATAAGGCACAGCTGATCCAAACATAGGATGACTATATCAGATGAGTCCTTTAAAATGAAGTGTTTTCTTTGGTTGAGAGCAGAAGGGGACTCAGACGCTGGACTGTGGAAGGGGCTCACAGTGAGGTAGGGTCTCTATTGCTATGTTGACAGGCCCTACACCACCATCTAGAATCTCCTCTAGCATCTGAGGTCAGTCACCAGCTTTCAGCTAACAAGGCAACAGGGACCTCATTCCTACAATCAGAAGAAAAATTAATTCTGTCAATAGGCTGAGAGAGTATGGAAAAGGATTCTTTCTTGCTGAGTCTGCAGATGAGTAGATCCTTCTGATACCCTTTGGAGAGGACACAGCTAAGATATATCAGGCTTCTAGCCAATAAAAATTGCATAGCTACTTATTTTTCTTGTTTTATATGACTAAATTCATTGAAATGTGTTATAGTAATAGACAAATAATGCAGTAGTATACGCATTGAGGACGTTAAACAGCTCAAACTTGAAGTATAGGTCTTTTTCACATTAAAAATATCAGGCAATATAAGTTAAAAGCTATGTGTCTGATGCTGTGTTCCTGTTGACCTGGATTTTCAAGTTTGTTGACCTGGATTTTCTGATAGCTACAGTGTGAGACAGTTCTATAACTCTGAATTTACAGATGAAGTAGACCACAGCCACTGCAACACGAGTTCGATCCCTGCTGCCGGCCAGGGAGGGGACCCACATGGTGCGGCAGACCTCTCCTGCTGTGCCCGCTGCTCCCCTCAGCAGTGTACTTCTGTTGATCAGCCTGTTCTGCTTCCCGCTCTGTCTGTGGTGGATCCTCTCACCCCCCCCCCACACCTCTGGCCTGTACCCCAGTGCTTGTGTGCATAAATAAATAAATCTTTAAAAAAAAAAAGAATTAAGCCTTTGTGTGCAATACATTGTCACATAATAAGTAATGAACAACTGGTAGTTTTTTGGTGTTTTGTTTTATTAATAATGGGGGTAAACAAAGTAGGGTAGGATTGGAGAATTCTTAGTAATTCTTTCTCTCTGGAAGGCAGCCAGGAATTCACAGGGACTAAATTCCTACTTTGGGGATCCAGTTTCCTGGCAGAAAGGAATTCCAGGATGAGATGGGGAAGACTTGTACATCAGAAGCCCAGGGGTTAATGACTTCATGGAATAGTTGCATGGAGGTGAAGTCAGTTGTGTGCTAAGGAAGAAACCACAGGATAAAAATCTTATGCCTTTTTCCTGAATATACAAGAATGATCTCTATACTATCCACAACCTCTCATCCTGACTATCTATTTACAGATGTTGGCACTATCAAATCAGATATTATGTGAACCAGAAACATATTATTTTTTAAGACTTTTTATATGGCTAAAATATACAATAAAATCCTAGTAATGAAATATATTGATTTTAACTGTTTTCAGTGACACCTCTTTTAAAGCTGTTTTCCTTTTTTATTTTTTTAACTAAACCATAGTCTTTCTGCATATTTAATATTCACTCTTGGAATTGCTTCTGAGGGGAAAATTACTTTTAAAATAATTTTCTCTACAATTAGGAAAATGAGGATCTACAGGACCAACAAGCTCTTAATTTGGAAATTACTTAATTTACGACTTAGAGAACAAAAATATTGGCAGTAGAAAAATTGCAAGCAAAACAAAAGGCTAAATCCTTTTCTGTTTAAATAGCTGGAAAAAGATTTTAGTCTGTTATAAAAGCTGTTAAGATCTTTATCTAAAACTCAGAAAGGTTTCTCAACTTTGCACTTAGTTATTTTTGTTTTATTACATCTTTAATCACAAGTCTAAGGTAGGGGATGCTCTAAATCTTTATTTCTTTTGTTTTTGAACCAAGCAAATTTTATTAGAAACTTATACAGGGGGTATTACCAGGTTGGGGGTTATGTTTTTTTTATTTTTTTATTTATATATATTTGATATCAATTGTAATCCCCATGTATTCCCCATTACCATATCACCAGTGCACCATAACCTCAGTCCCCCCTGCTCCCCTCTGCCCTCAACCCTCCCTCTCTTCCCTCCCCATCAAGTGTCCCCAATTTGTCCTTGTCTTTTCATTTTTTGTTTTTGTGTCTTTATTGTTATTGTTATTATTATTGTTGTTCTTATTCCTTTCCTTGATCCTCATTTGGTTCTCTTATATTCCTCCTAGGGGAGGAACCATCTGGTATTTTTCTTTTGCCTTCTGACTCACTTTGCTGAGCATAATCCCTTCAAGTTCCATCCATGTTCCTATGAATGTGTATAGTTTTTTTCTTTTTTGATTGCTGAATAGTATTCCATCATGTATATGTACCACGGCTTCCCGATCCACTCATCTGTTTTTGGGCATTTAGGTTGTTTCCAGGTCTTACCTATTGTAAAGAGTGCTGCTATAAACATAGGAGTGCAGGTAGGGTGCAGGTATTCTATTGTTTTTTTTAAAGATTTATTTATTTATGCACACAAGCACTGGGGTACAGGCCAGAGGTGTGGGGGGGTGGTGAGAGGATTCACCACAGAGAGCAGGGAGCAGAACAGGCAGATCAACAGAAGTACACTGCTGAGGGGAGCAGAGGGCACAGCAGAAGAGGTCTGCCATGCCATGTGGGTTCCCTCCCTGGCCGGCAGCAGGGATCAAACTCCTGCTGCAGTGACTGTGGTTTGCTTCATAGTGTGTTGATTAATCCACTGAGCCACCAGGGAGGCCCTGCAGGTATTCTTTTGAATCAGTGTTTTTGTGTCTTTTGGGTATATTCCTAGGTGTGGGATTGCTGGATCATATGGAAGTTCCATTCTTAGTAGACTGAGGAACCGCCATACTGCTTTCCATAATGTTTGGACCAGCTTGCATTCCCAGCAGCAGTGTAAGAGAGTCCCTTTTTCTCCACATCCTCGCCAACATTTGTTGTTGCTACTTTTTTGGTATATGCCATTCTTACTGATGTGAGCATTTTTTCATATGCCTGTTGGCCATTTGTATTTCCTCTTTGGAGAATTGCCTTTTTAGCTCTTTTTCCCAATTTTTGACTGGATTGTTCACTTTGTTTTTGTTTAGTCTGGTTAGTTCTTTGTGGATCTGTGTGATAAGTCCCTGTTAGTAATGTTGTGTGCAAAGGTTTTCTCCCAGTTGGTGGGTTGTTGCTTTGTTTTGTAAACCTGTATTTCTTAAAGCAGTTCCTTGATTTACTTATACCTCTTATTTACTGCTTCTTATCCTATATTAAATATTCCCAGAGTGTTATACATATTTTAATTCCCTTCATTAGTGTAGGTGGTGGTATACTCATAGACATGGTATATGAGCCAGGTGGTAGGTCATGTATATTTGAAACACACAAACACTAAAAGATTGTGTGATCTCAAAGTGACTTAGTTTCCACATGATTAAAATCTGGGAATAGATCTATACCACAGGAATAATATTAGATGAATTAATTTATATAAGGCACTGGTAGGTGTCTAGCTGAGTTAAATATTCATGCCCGCCATTTAAAACCTCATTGCCTTACAAAAAAAGTCTGGGTATTGTCTGAACAAAAGCCGTGACCACCCCTTTCACATGTGCAATGTATAAACAGTACCATGCCATCTTGTGAGAGAACCTTTCAGGTTAACATTTTATCTCTGTGTCCATCACCGGGTCACATGCTTTTAAGCTTGAGTCTGTTCACAACTGGACTGTTTTTTTCTGATATTTCTCCCTAGAGTGGACTTTTTCTTATTATTTATTATTAATACTTCATGTATCTTTTTGTGATTACAATTTCCTTTTTATTTTGATGGGAAAATCCCAGCAATTACAAATCCTTTCTTCTTGTTAAGGCAGATATGACTTCCACTGATCCTACTGCATTAGAATTTTGCTTTATATTTTAATGTTGAGTGGAAGACAAGGAAAGCGAAAACAAGCCTCATCAAAAGGGAACTAGAAAGTATTAGTAGTTGAATGATCAATCAGAGAAAAATGACTAGCTCCTTACGGTTTATAAAAACAATTTGGCAGTTGTTGTTCAAATGACAGTGGTTCACTAAGAAAATGTGTGGAATTTAACTGAATGATCTTTTCTGGAAGCAAAATATAGTACGGAATGCAATAGCAAAGACTAATGAATGTGAGAGTAAGATATAGTTTAATTTTTACAATAGATACATTTCTGAAAAGAATATAAGATACACAAGGTTATTTGCATAAGAACATATTTAAAGTAGTCTTAAATATATATGTGGATATACACAACATATAAATTAAATATCCAAAGTTTACCAAAGATCTTATAATTAGTTATTAGGGGATTTGTTAGTCAATCATGTCACTCTTTTTAGGAAGCTTCAGTTCTTTCCCTAAGATTTTTCAAGTTATTCATGAAGAACATTCTTAATTATACATTGAAATGTGATGAGTGATAGGTGAAATAGGCTGCTACCTTGACCCTAACAGGTACTCAGTAAATTCATATAGACTCTATGGAAGGTCAAATCAAAAGTACACATTCCCACTGTGTGGCTTTTGCCCTTTGATATGTTGTTCTGGATTCATATTCCCTAATGCTTCTAAGAACAAATATATTATCTATTTCTTAACTAACCTAGATAGGAGTAGAGTCCAAAGTAGAAAGGGGGATGAGGGTTACTGGCAAAATGAACATGAGATTAAAAGTCAAATATTTTATTTCTTAAATTGTGTGAACTTCATTGGATCAACACAGTTATAAGGCAGTCAGGTAGCAAATAAACATTTGTTGACTGAATGAAATAATGCACTGATAGAGGAATAAATTATCAACTCATAGAAGAAGAAAATCTAAGTGTTGAGATTGAGAGTATGAGAATTTTCAAAGCAAAACATGATTTATATTATACATATATGCTTTTATCACAATGAAAATATATATATTTTTTTCCACAAAAGACAAGTGTCTTGATGTGGTGATGAAAAAAAAGAGGATCTAAGTTACTATGTTCTCAGAATCCTTTACTTCTTAGCAGAGGTAACTTTAACTGCTCAGATTATTAGTTTCCTCCTTTGTAAAATCATGTAGGTTTTTTAGTGATTCAGCTCAACTCTATGATTCTATTCCTCTACTTAAAATATAGTTTCTCTACATAGAAATTCAGTTAAATGTCACACCACATTCTGGTTTGATGCTAAAGAATATATACTTCATTTAACCTGGTACTATTTTAAAAATTGCATAAAATATAAATTTTATAGAACTAGAATAACACAATAATTTCAATGACACTCAATGCATACATAACGAGAAAAGGTGAAAATGATTACCATTTGAATTAAGGTAATTTGAATAAAAGTGATTACCATTTTAAAAAGGTAATATGTTTTTAATTTCACACTAAACCTTGTAAAAAGTGGTCTAATTATTAGTTTAAAATGTGGGAAAATTAAGTGCCCCTTCCTGAACAGTAGAAGACTAGCAATGACAGTCACAAGAAAGGACATTCAGGAGGCTTCAGTGATGTGTTCACTCATATTCAGGTACAAGCAACAATTAAAATTGAAAAGACAAAGAGTCTGATATCAAGGCATTCTACCAAAAGTGAAAAAGGGAAGTAAAATAGATAAGTTATGATAGTAAATATTAACAAAAGCTATGAAGAAATCTAGAGGTAGACATTTAAGTGACAGTATTTCATTGAATTGAGTATTTGAGCAGATTCCTTACTTAGTAAACTGATTTAAGAGAAGGTTTTTCTGGGCAGAAGGCAGGACAAAGTCAATGTGTGAGACAGGGATGATTTTCACTTCTTAAAGGAACAGGGAAATGTACCACAGAACTAGAATGCAAGAGCCAGCAGAAGGAAACAAATTCAAAGCCATAGGTTCAAGCTGCATTTGTCATTCTATAGATCATTGAACTGGCTTTTATTCTAGTGTGATGAAATATTGAAGGCAGAGGAGGACACACACAATCTGATTGACATTTTAAGATATCATTGGTAGCAGTAGGAATAAATGGTTTGGGGGAAATAAGAACAAAAGACAATATAGGTACTGTAGTAGTAATACATGTAAGAGAAGATGGTGGCTTGGCAAAATGTGAAATGTGGAACTGGATGAGTCTCATATGTTTATAAAGAAAAGTCAGCAGTTTGCTGGTTGATTTATTCTTGGGTCAGAAAAAATGTGCATGTTTAATGAATTTTAAAGAGATAGAGAAGAAACGTCAGTATTGTTCAAAAACTTCTGTGAAAGACATGGAAGAAAGAAAATTATAAAGGATAGATGGAGTGGAAAAAAGTTATTTATCACACATGAAATTTATTGTGTACCATGTGAGAAAATAGACTATGTTACTAGGATATTTTTTTTCACTTGGGTTTTTTACCATTTTTTTCTAGGAATATAGAAAAATATGAAATCCTAAGTTTAACATATTTACTTAAGTTCATTTAAAAAATAAATTAACCAGGTGCCTCCCTAGTGGTACAAGGGGTTAAGGTGCTACACTATGAAGCCACATGCAGACACTGCAGCACAAGTTTGACCCCAGGCCAGGGAGGTGATCCACATGGTGTCACAGACCTTTCCTGTGTTTCCTGCTGCTCCCCTTAGCAGTGTATTTCAGTTGATCCTGATTGTTCTGTTCCCCACTCTGTCCGGTCTTTCTTAAGCCCTGCACCTCTGGCATGTACTCCAGCCCTTGTATGCATAAATAAATAAATCTTAGAAAATATAATAATTAGATAAAATAACTTAATAAAATTTCATTAAAATGCTTTAGTTTATATCATATATTAGTCATTAAGTTCATTCATGTATTTATATGTCTTCAACTTGAGCAGATATTAGCAGAGAAGTAGCTCTGTGTGACTGCTAAAGGTCTAGGTGCTATCTGGCAGGTCAAGAGAATAAGATGG
Source organism: Galemys pyrenaicus (assembly GCA_019455555.1). Taxonomy (NCBI): domain Eukaryota; kingdom Metazoa; phylum Chordata; class Mammalia; order Eulipotyphla; family Talpidae; genus Galemys; species Galemys pyrenaicus. The sequence goes on along the minus strand of JAGFMF010011791.1, from coordinate 6,137,063 downwards.
AAAATATTTTGAGGAAGGAATTTGCAATCTTGTGATAAATCTGTATTATACCAACTGTATATACTCTTAATGTCTGATAAATTTAATTCAACTAAAATAACATTGCAAGGCATTTTTCTTCATCTATCACAATAGTTATCTGGCACCTGCTTCTAAATCTACATATTTAGCTATGTAAATATAATTCTGGCCTTGAACTGTTTACAGCATATGCTCACCTAACTGATATCCTACTGCTGGTATCACTTTGCAGTTGACAGATTGCCACTTTCACTTACAGTAAGGCCGTGAGCTAAGGAAATATTTTGGTATAATTCTTATTAATTTACCTAAACAGGTAGATCATTATCATTGACTAAAACCAGATGCTGGTTCTCTTTATGATCAATGAAGAGTACTGCATACTAATCACACTTTTTCTTTTTACCTTTATTACAAAAATCTTAATTTTTGAACATGAGACATGATAGAAAATATATTTGAAAGACATATCTCCATGTCTCTATCATTCTTGTATGTTGTATATAAAATTTTCATTTTCATTACTAGTGTATAACTTAAGATGATATAAATTGGTGGTAATATAAATTAAAAAATACCTTTCAAATGGTAGTTAGATAATATTAATATTAAATCTGCTTACAGCTCCTGGGAATGTATTGGTCTGTGCCCAGTGAATATACTTTACCAGATTCACTGTTTTTCAGATCTTAAAAATTATTTATAATGAAGAAATAAAATAATATTTTATGTTACTAACTAAAATAATTTATTATTTCCTAAAATTGGACTTTTCCAATTTTAAAGTGGATAGAATGGCTGACCTTTCACAGATTGCAATCATAGGTTTGTAGATAAATTAATAGGATCTGAGGCCCTAGTAAAAATACATAGATGTTAATGTTACTTTTAATATGTAAATAAATAATATAAAGAAATATATATTTAGTTGAACATATATATAGTTTGATGAGTTTGTTAGAATATGAAAATCATATCTTTAGCTGAGAAATTATCACACCTAATATTTTTCTTGAATAAAGGTAATGTAGAAGAGCATGATGTTGGAATTGTGAGCTAATATTTGTATAATGTTAATCACTAGTACTTAAGACTTAATTTTTTATGTTCATAAGTATGTAAAGCTTCTCATGTTAAGCTGATTCAGTTAGCCATGCCAAGGGGTAAAAATTCCAGGGATTTGTCTGGCGACATGTTTCTGAAAGGCCTTTTGGTGCAGCTGCCTTCCATTTGTTTCATCAAGAGAGTAAGCAAAAGGAGTGGTTCTTCATGATGAACTGTCAGGAAAGTGCCAAGATAGTTGTATTGCTTAGCAACTTGGCAGTAGAAATTGTTAAAATATTACAATCTCTCATATCTATGAACTGAGACCATCTTTCGACTGATGGCTCTCAAGTTCAAATGTGATTAAGACTCAGCCACATGGCCTTGGCTGATATTTCAAACGAATGGGAAGATGCTAGAGAAGTTGGATACTTTGAATTTATTAATAGTAATTTTTCAGAAAAAACCTTTGCTAGTTTCAGCCAAATACTAATCTAAGGAATTAAGCTGTCTCGGTTTTGATGTTGATAAGTACTGCAATCCCCATTGATCAATGGGATTTCCTTTGCATTTGGAAAGGAGGGTTACATCTATTGAGAAATTGCGTGCCAAGTAAAATCCAGAGATAAACAACTTTCTAGAAGGGAAGCTGACAGTTTACCGTTCATTTCCAGAATCTAAAGGAGTTGTTGTGCTTCACTTTCTTTTCCTGCAAATTATGGAAGGATGAACGTGACAGAGTGATGACACCAGCTAAATGGAAGCATAGATAGTTTTTGCAGATGCTTTATCACATAGCTGTGCCAGCACACATGCTTCCTGCAAACATCCTACAATTTAAACACTTGGGCACCTCTTAACTAATGATACTAATTTTGCCAATTGATTAGTGGCTTCCTGCTGTGGATATTCACCTACATAGGAGCATATATTTACTGGTAAATAAAGTTTCTTCATAATATGAAGATCTCCTCGATAACTATATAAATCATTAAGATTGAATTAATACATCAGTGTTAACCCTCCATCATTAGTATTATTGATCTTTAATGGAGAGAAGAAATATTTGGAAAAAAATATGAAAAAGTATCTGATTACTCAACAAATATGCCTGTAGTATTTCAGTTTATGGCTGATATTAGGACAAGGTTTCCATTTTTACTTAATCTCACCATATGCATAGATAGTTTACAAGCTAATTGAAAATTTTACAAATGGGTTTTCTCATGTCAAAATTTGAAAATGATTAAATTGACAATAAAACAAAATATTAAATTGCAGATATTGTCTACCCAATGTTAAAATTAAGATCTTGTAGAAATGGTTCCAAATCTGTTTGATCTTACTTATATTCAAACATGCACTTGAGGTGTTAAAATTAAAGTTAAATTAAAAGGTATCATTGAGTTCATAGGTAATGATGGAAAGGACTTTTTGAAAAACATGAAAGAACAAACAGATTTAGTTTCTTGTTTTTAATTTTCCCATTTAATTTAATTTATTTTTTTTTTAAAGATTTATTTATTTATGCACACGAGAGTGGGGGGTACAGGCCAGAGTCCAGGGAGGTGAGAGGATTCACCAGAGACAGAGTGGGGAGCAGAACAGGCAGACTGACTGAAACACACTGCAGAGGACAGCAGTGGGCAAGGCAGGAGAGGTCTGCTATGCCATGTGGGTCCCCTCCCTAGCCCGCAGCAGGGATCGAACTCGTGCTGCAGTGGTTGCAGTGTGCTTCATAGTGCGTTGCTTAACCCGCTGCGCCACCAGGGAGGCCCCATTTAATTTATTTTAAAATGTCAACATAACTGCTCCACGAGCAATTTTAAGAAGGAAAGACACTGGGCCTCCCTGGTGGTGCAGTGGGTTAAGCAACACACTATGAAGCAAACTGTACTGCAGCAGGAGTTCCATCCCTGCTGCCAGCCAGGGGACCCATATGGTGCAGCGGACTTCTCCTGCTGTGCCCACTGTTCCCCTCAGCAGTATACCTCCATTGATCTGCCTGTTCTGCTCCCTGCTCTCTGTGGTGGATCCTCTCACACCCACCCCACACCTCTGGCCTGTATCCCAGTGCTTGTATGCATAAATAAATAAATCTTAAAAAAAAAAAAATGGGAAGACGACTAAAATTTTCACTAACATTAAAGAATAATTGTTTAAATGAATCTACATATTAGTTCAGAATTGATTTTGAAATATAATTGTTATAAATCTCCCTATATTATTAAACCTTAAATATATTAAGGTTGTTATACTTATTTTTATATTTCCAAAGTTTTCACTTTGTGTATGAGGTACATCAATTATTTTATAAGGGAACAGTTGTTGGAACTTAAATTTCTACAATTCCTGATGCAAACTATAACACTAAATTATTTTTTTTAATTGTTCATGTACTGTAGAGTTATGTTAAATTTAAATAGCAAATAAAAGTTACCACAAAGGGAGAAAACTTTTAAAATGTTAAGAATTTCCTGCTCTACAGTGGAAATCTTATTGCTTTCATATTAATAACTTTTTACCAACACACATTTATTTTTGTGTTTTACTAAATGTGTGACTTAACAAGCACCAGGTTTTTTAATTTTTTGTTTAAACAAATTGTTAGTATCTTTCAAAATTATCATTTCATTGAATGCAGAGTAGTTTATAAAGAGAATAAAAAAGACTATTGAGAGACATTACCAGCCTATTTGTAGCCAAAACTTAATGAGAGTTAGTTGCATGCCTATTGGGTACAGTTTTATTTAAGCAAATATCAGATGACTTCATTTATAGCACTAGTGTGCCTGTTTTTGGCAATGTGTTCTCAATAAATTACCAAAATAAAATAACTGCCCAAAATAGGTCTTACTTTAAAAATAGGTGCTACCAGTTACAATAGTAGGAGAATAGTAAGCTGAAGATTTAAACTGTGTCTATTGCTCCTGGGAATTGATGGGAATTTTCAAAGTTGAGAGCAACACATACCATTAATGTGCATGGCTATTTTCCACAATTAAAATCACAAATGTCAGTCATTGAATTTAGTATCAGTAATCACTGAGAAATGCATTATAGTATATTTAGTAAATGTCCTAAGGCAGTATGTAATCTGTAGATGGTTGGAGGGTATGGGAGAAAGAGAGAAAAAGAATGAATATGAATATATGAATGATGAAGGAGTGAGAAGTGATCAGTCCCAGTAAATAAACTCAAAAACATATATAAAAAATCAAAATTGCATCAGTATTATACTAACTGATCTAATATAATTTGTTTATATTAGAACTTATCACTAAAACTTGAGTGCCAATTTATATATAAAACTGGAACATGATACCTAAAATTCATTTATGTGTTTGAATATATATGAAGCATTGTAAACAAATATTACCTCAAAAATTTTTTTTTGAAAAATGCTCCCTAGAAAAATATAAAGCAAAGTCGGAGTTGTAAGAAACTCTTCAAAATAGCAACTATAATTTCAAATCACATCTCGATATCAGGTTCAAAAGAACTTTACAAATAACATTTACAATCATGACTAACAAGTGCTTATATTTAGAATGATGCACCCATTTGTGGTATTTTTTTTTCTTTTGTGGTATCAGCTCATATTTTGTGATATCTTATTTATCATTTTTCATTCTCTTACTTACAATTCCAGAATTATTTATTAAACTCCAATAAGATTTTAGGGGCCTCCCTGGTGGCCTAAGGGTTAAGTCAGCACTGTCATTGCTATGGCCTGAGATCGATCCCCAGTCAGGGAGTTAACCCACATATGACACAGCAGACCTCGCCTGTCTTGCCAGCTGCTCCTCTTAGCAGTGTATTTCAGTAGATCTGCCTGTTCTGCTACCCTCTCTGTCACTGGTGAATACCTTCATCCCCCACATTTCTGGCCTATACTCTAGTTTTTCTACCATAGGGCAAAAGCTCTTGTGATATAAAGCAGAAATCATGTAGTCAGTGGCATATTAACTTTATAAATATTATTATGTACAAATATTTAAGGTTGACTTATTTTATATATGTGCATAGATAGGCACATATAAACCTTACTAATAATGGTATTTCCAATGCCAAATACAGGTGTTTGTATAGGTATTTAGTGGATAGAAATATTATAGGGTGGTGTGATTTGTCTTTGATCATTCCTGACCCATATTGAAAGGAACTATTTCACATGGGAAAAGAGCACAGCTGCTCCTCTCCTTTTTAAGAGCATGTATTGTGTGGAAATGGGGGTATGCTCTCCCCACAAAATTGATCTTTTAATTGAAGGCCCCACCTTTAAAGCACTCTCCCTCCAAGTATCCACATTTCCTACTCCCTCACTTCCCAAGAGTGTGTGCTCACTTCTTATCTGCTAGCTGTGTCTGCACCCTCCTCTTCTCTTTACACTACAGCAACTCCCCAATCCCTTTTTACCTACTTTACCTTTCCTGTTTTTCATCATTTCTCCCTTTCAAATCCATCATTTAAAATACCCACATGTTAAGCATATGGCTTCTCTGCTACTCCCCTCCTTCACTGGAAGGGTTTTCTGTTATCCTGTTCTATTTAGAATAATAAGCATTATTTCAAAATGCTTAGAAAACAAAAATAGCCCTTCATATTTCTTGACTAAATGAAAAATATCAACTTTGATGTGCATGTAAAAAAATATCTTATTAGATGTGAGAGAAAATTCATTCATATGCTCATATCTTTAATGAGATTTGCATTCACCTTAAACTATGCTTTTATTTTACACAGTCTGTTATTAAAATGTTAAGGGAAATACACTAACAATGTATTTAATCCTTTTTTTTTTTTTTTTTTTTTACTTACCCAGAACACTATTATTAAAAAAAAAAAAGCAGAAGGCTTTTAGGGAGCTTTTGTTCCTTTGTTTTTGTTTGGTTTGCTTTTTATTTTTTTCTCTATGTGTTTAGCCCCTTTAATGTGGATAACTGCTCTCAGATAAACAATCCCACAGCATCCACTTATAGTCTCAGAGTTGTCCTCATATTCTTTGTAAAATGAAAGCTCAGTTAAAGACACAACTTTTTTTTTTTTTTTTTTTTTTTATGGTGCAATTTGTTTGCTCTTAGGCGGGTCACTCTCTTTGCCATTTGATTTCCTCAACTGAGCAATTTATGACAGATTTTTAAGGCCTACTGTCCATTACAAACAGCAGGTTTTAAAAACTCCATCATCATCATAAGCTTAATGAGTAAATGGCTGAAAGCTCAGCAGCTTGGTAGGAGAAGTGTGCTGGGGTTTGACTCTGACAGCCAGCTTGCTGTTGCTGTAATTAATAATGAAATGTTACATCTCTTGCTTTTTATGTGGAGACAAGGAAAGTGACAGGGATTATGGAGAGAAATAAATTTACATTGTAGCTTTACAACACATCCATAGCTTTAGGAGCCCAATACATACACAATTACTATAAGATGACAGTTTCCGAAGAAAGTAGTTATAACAATATTTAAAGCTCTAGGCTGAAGAATCAGAATATTGTAAGAATCAAAGTGGAGAAAAGATACTTTCTTTTATCCTGTCCCTCCTTTTCCTGATACTTAATTTTTTCCTATGCAACTGCTTATTAAAAGATCAAAGATAGGTCTGACTTGTCTCTATGAGTGAATCTATTTCTGTCAATGTCACAGCCCACTCAATGTCACAACTCACTCACTTTCCAACAGTGACAAAAGTTCCTATCACACTCTTTCTCAGCAACTCACATGGGTCCCCCAGCTGCAGCCCCCCCTTCTAGAAAATATTTTATTACAAGAAGAAGGAGCTGTGGGTTTCTTTGAATGAGTCCTACCCAGTAAAGTCAGTTTCAGAGATCACTGTCATATTTATGGTAAGCTATTAGCTCACAGGTCAACATTTTTTTGTCTTTTTTCTTCAGTGCACATATCTGGACACTTTGCTTTCTCCACCTATTAGAAATGATGTGTAGAATCCTGCTATTTTCACATTTATAAAATCTAAAGATGCCAAAACTCACAAAGCTAGCTACTTCAGCTTGGAAATGGTAGAAAATAATGTAGATACTCCTAACTCCTAATGAGGCAAACTGTCACATGAAGTCAAGGATCTTGGAAAATACTAAGTCTATATAATTATTTTCATATTTTATTATTCTTTCTTAACTTTCCCTTTGTACATTTTCATCTGTCACATTGTTGGCAAGACTCTCAAGAAGGGATTTTTCCCCTCATTTTTTATTTTTTTCTCCATTTCACATCTACATGAAACCTTTACCTGTGAATAGGTATGATCAAACATGAAATTATTCAGTTGGAAAATGAACAGTATTTGTATTTAAATAATTTAATTGGGTAAATCAGCTTACATCCTTCATTTTCTTGTTTTTATTATTGATAAGCATATATACAGAATTATAGGTGCACATATATTCATGTATAAACCCTGCAACTTATAGAAAGTTATGTCTCCGTAAATTTGTATGCGGAAATCCTAATCCTCAGTGTAATGACATTTGGAGATGGAGCCTGTGGGAAGCTACTAGATCATCAGGTGGAGCACTTAAGAATGGTATTATTGCCCTTAAAAAAGAAAAAAAAAATAAGAGCTCTCCCCTGTCCCATTTGAGGACAAAGCCAGAAGACCCTAGTCTATAAACTAGGATCTTGATCTTGGATTTTTCAACCTCCAGAGCTGTGAGAAATATCTGTTGTTAAAATTACCCAATATCTGGTATTTCTGCTGTAACAAATTAAGCAGACTAACACAAACCCATATAATATAAACAGTCAAACTGTTTTATTAAGGCAAATCAAACTGCTTTCTGTATTTAGGATTAAATTTTAAGTACACAGACATAGGAACTGAAATTTCTGATGAGATTTATACTCTACTATTTAAAATTAGGTTAATGTCCATACTTAGTTTAAAACAGATTGAATTTATAAGCAAAAATTTTTCATTTGGATTGAATTACAAAGTCCATGCTTAGTTATGTTTCACTGTATGAGTCTGTCTACTCATAGGCTTCCATGTATCTAAAATATCACAAGAGGGCCTCTCTGCTGGCACAAGGGGTTAAGTCGCAGCACTATGAAGCTATCAGAAGCCAGGGCAGCACAATTTCAATTCACAGATAAGAAAGTGGCCCACATGATGCAGCAGACCTCCCTGTCTCTCCCGCTGCTCCTCTCAGTGATATATTTCAGTAGATCTGCCTGTTCAGCCCTCCACTCTGTCTCTGGTGAGTCCTTTCACCCCCGACCCCTGTACCTCTGACCTATACTCCAGCTCTTATATTCATAAATAAATAAAATGTCACAAGTACTACAATTGTCTCATAGATTTCTGAGCTGAATGTATGATTACAACTTGAAATTGATGGATAAATTTGAGAATTCAGTAATGATCACTCCCTTCTGTTTAATGAAAACACACTCTTAAAGACAAAATTGCCAGGCTAAATTGTAAAAGAAACCAAATCAAGTTCTCTGAAGACACTTATATCTTCTGATTATAATAAAGAAGCCCCTTCAGAAATAGTACAATAGAAAAATTTATTTTTTTCTCTTTTTATGAAAGGGCAAACAACTTTATCTTATGCATTGTCAACCCCTACCTCTTCATGTTAAGTTTAATTTTGTGTGTTTGGGATGATCATCAAAGTAAATCATTTCAGAGTTTTATCAGTTTGTAAAATGACATTGTATTTTCAAACATTTCTTTTTTGTTGGAGGATGAAATATGAAATAATTAAAAATAAAATACGCTTCATTCAAACTAAAGTCCTTACACAAAACATGGAAGTTAACAAATCATACAGATTATATCTACTATATACTGATCACTTTTCAATTAGTATAAGGAAATGTAGTTTGAATCAAAATAATGCCACAAACAAGTATTTCTTGAGAACAGAAATACACCAGGAATGTCCTAAAGGCCAGATATAGACCCATAAAATGACATGCTTAGTCTATTTATCCTAATATTCAGACACCTTCTGTTTTCATTTCAGCCAGTATTTTTTATAATTTTTATTTCCCACATATTACTTTCAAGTTCTCTTTGAAATAAGCCCATTGAGATAATTTTGCTAGAGCTTGCCCAAGTCTGTATTTTTCTAGGATTTTTCTGAATTCCTAGAATGATATTAACCATAAGCATACAAATTAAAGTATCACTTCAAGTGTGCCCAATGTAAGCCAGATATTCTGCCTAACATTTCACCTTCCCAGAAATTCTATGAAATTGAATGTCTATGTTGCAGAAAATAGGGAAGCACAGAGATGTTGCATAAACGTGTCATTGTCCCCAAGTAGTTGAATCCCGTGAAACCTGTACACTTCTTACTTCAATACACCATCTTATTTTATGTTCCCCTTTCCACCTTTATCATACACACACATGCACATATATATATATATATGATTCACCTTTCATACAGTTTTGCTTCCTATAAGTTGGAAAGTATTATTACTTACCATCTCAAGTAGATTTTACACTTTTTGCCACTTGTCACTTAGCAGTTAACACTCCACTCATCTGTGTTTGACTTAGTGCCTCACTAATGCTAACAACCTGAGGACAAATCATGTGTCATGTGTCTTGAGAATTTCACCTTTACACAAAGAAGATAGCAGCTATTTATAAAACAAGGGGATGTGCAAATGTTCGTATTTCTGAGTCATAGGGCATAATTCAGAAAACTTGCTTTCAAGAAAGTTGAAAAGCAGAAGCTGCTTTTAATTTACAAATGCTAATGCTTCCAGGATATTTCAAGGACTATGTGTTTCAGTGAAATATAAAAAGTGAAGAAAATTTCTTGGTATGACGATATCTTGGAGGAAATGGTAAAATAAAAAAAAAAAAAAGAAAAACAACTCTACTCTGTTCCACTTTTATTTCTTTTATCATAATATTAAACTTAGCTGTGCACAGAGTTGTACTTTAAGGAGGATATATGTACGCATCTTCATGAATTGTGTTAAAAATGGCCGGATAACACCTTTTTGTTTGCTATAAATAGGAGATTTTTAAATGCACAAAATGTCTATGTTTAATAGAAATCAATTGATGTCCTATAAATAGTAAAAAAAAAATTGGATCATTTCTTCTAGGATTACATTTTCCTTGGTTGACAATAATAATCATCTCACTATGTAAATTTATCAATTTAAGAAGAGTACATTATCTTATTGAGTTTGATCATGCACCCTCAGCATCTATTATTCCTATTAACTACAGGTTCAACTTGCACCTTGCCCTTTTCCTCTTCTAATTGGCAATGGGCAAATCATTTCTGGTCAAGATCAGGAGCTCATCTGCCCATCTAACCCTGAACATCAATCCAACAAAAGAGCAGATCCATTAACATTAGGCTCGTGATTAATAAATGCAAAGGTCCAGTGAAGAGCAATAATGCACTTTGGCTCCTCCATCAATCTCTGGCACCTCAGAAGCTAAGTGTGATGAACAGTGGGTCACAACCTATAGCTTTCCCCTGTAGGTATAACATATTATATATACAAAATGGTAATGTGAGGTCATTACATCAGACATTTTCCAAGTCAGAAAGTGTCACTGCATATCTTATTCTGCTGGTAAGCCAAGATCCAGACATATGGTAGCTGCTTATATTACCTCCATAATATCTCATTTAAGGCCCTCCCTGGTGGCCTTGGGGTTAAGTTTCAGCGTACCATTTAGATGGCCTGAGTTCAATTCCCTGCCAGGAAACTAACCCACATGGCACACAAACCTCTTCTGTCTTGCCCACTGCTCCCCTCAGTAGTGTGTTTCAGTAGATCTCTCTGTTCTGCTCTCAACTCTGTCTCTGGTGAATCCTCTCACCCCTCACACCTCTGGTCTACACCCCAGTTGTTCTACCCAAAAGTTAAAAAAACAACAACTACCCCGAGGACTGCATACAATGCTTCTGACCTTTTTGCTACTGAAAGCTGATGGCATAATCTAAGAATACAAGAGTCAAGCTCAAATAACATAATCTACCAATTTTGAGAATCATTTGTATAATCACATATTCTCAAAGTATGTGAGCATATTTGAAGTTTGGGAGAACATGAGAAGTGAGAAAACTATGGATATCTCTCAATTTTAAGGTCCTGAGGGGAAGAAAAATGTGATTTTATTAATTTTATGTGGTTCAAAATATAATAAAATAATCCTTAGAATTCATGCATTTATTGCTATTTTGCTTAAAGTTCTCTTTCCCATTTATTTCTTTTTCACCTATGTTCCTCTATCACTAATGTCTATCATTTTTTCTTCTTTGTAGCTCCCTTTTTACGTGAACTTATTTTAAAAAGCACGACATCATTGATTTTTTAATTAAAAAGAATTTCTATGGGGTGCTATTATTATGCTGTACACCTGCCCATATACACTCAGTTTGATTTTTTCCCCCCTTTTTTGTGAATTAGCCAGACGTTCTTCTTTTAACATGTGTTCTTTTGTTCATTCTTTATTTGACTGCTTTTTTTTTCACCTCTGGCATGTCTTTTAATACTAAAATGAATCAAGTCTTGGAAGCATTAGGTAACTTGTTTAACAGCTTTTTTATATTTTTATATGTCACTGGGGATAATAATGGAAGTGGTCATTTAATATCTTGACAATTAGCAATTTTGTTCCAGTATTTCTGATGTAGCTGCTACTTCTACAAGTGACTGGCAGAGAAGTAGGTGTAAAGCTGAAGAAATGAGAGACTCTACAACTCCATTTACTTATGAAGTAATTGCATACTTTATAATAATAATTTCTGAAAGTACATCTGCATGCACAACAAACACTAAGGAAAGTACATGGAATTTGTATAGTAAAACAATCTTTCCTTGATAGTTACTGCTTTCTGTATTTTACTCAACATCTACAAACACTATTTATTTGCCAGTGCACTCATGATTTCAACACAATTTTCACTACCTTGAGAAAAGCACACCAAGGTTCTTTAATATATGTATAGAATTTCTGCTATTCCCTTAATATCAAGCCAAAGAAAGATGAGGTGCAGCCAGTAGCTTTTTCTTAGTGTCTCATAACATTTAACAGTAGAAAGTGAGGTGCAGAGTAGAGTGTGTTAGTTGTTATGTTTTTACAGGACAGAAGGGTCACTAAGAGAGCTGGTGGCTTCAGGTTGCCTTTAATAGAATTAAGTGTGTTACTGTGACCTGGATGGCTGAAAGCTTTTCCCTAAGTGCTTCATTTCTCCCTGAGAAGCAGATTAGAGTCTTTAGAGGATGAAATCCATTATTTTAATGTAGATAAATAAACGTCTACTTTTATATGCTCAGATCTATGCACATTGCAATTAAATAAAAGTGTTATTAAAATCCTGATAGACTTTACGTTGAAAAGTAATATGAATTTTGGAATATGTTTGGAATATAAAAGCAGTTTAGAGTGTTTTTTTCAAAAGCTAAATGAGCAATAGTTGTTTTTTTTTTGGCTGTTGTTTATTAAGTGAAATAAAGTTAAAATAGGGAAGGATCCAACTTCTCATTCCAAAATTTAAGAGTTATCATCCAGCTAGTATAGTTTTAGAATAAGTTAAAAGAAAATTCAAAAAGTCAGTGCAGCACTTTTCTTTGCAAATGGGTTTATAGTTTCTCAGAAAGTGAGAAAAACATCACAAAAATCTTTTACTTTATTATTTTTTTAAAGATTCATTTATGCATACAAGAACTATAGTATAGGTCAGAAATGCAGGCAGTTGAAGGTATTCACCAGAGACAGAGTGGGGAGCAAAACAGGCAGATTAACTGAAATACACTGCTGAGGGGAGCAGTGGGCTAGGCAGGAGAGGGCTGCTGTGCCATGTGGGTCCCCTCTCCGGCCAGAGGCAGGGATCAAACTCGTGCTGCAGTGGCTGAGATCTTCTTCATAACATGTTTTTTATTTCACTGTGCCACCAGTGAAATCATTTAAACCAAGAATGGAGATAAGGCAAGAGGAGGGGACTGGAATGATTTACCTGGAACACATCTCACTATGAATGAATGGGAGCCTCAAGTCTAGACAAAAGGAGCAGTGTCCTTACAGAAATTGAATAAAGGGAATGAAAGTGGTAGAAAACAATATACATGACATTCCATCTTGTTTCCAGTTGTTGTACAAAGTTAGAACTGCTGCATGGGGAATCCAATAAAAGAAAAGAAATTAGAGCCAATAATATCATATAGAAAGTTATCATACCTGATTACATTCTGTAAATTATTTCCTTTTGCACTCATCTTAATATCTCTATATATTACAGAAAATTAAAATATGTGTATTAAGTCAATAAATCATACCAAATCCATGCAAGTATCACTTAATATTTTCCATAAAAATATGTCGACACAGCATTTTGTAGAGTGGTTTATTTCTTCCCTGCATTTTTTATTCCTGTGAACTTGAATGGCCAAGTACTTTAAGAACCTTGAATGTAATTTTCCTCCTGGACAAATACCTCAAACATTGCACTATAATGGCAGCCCTTTATTCTTGGGATATTTTGTCATGTGACCATGTGTTGAAGAGGGCTAAATTAAGCTTAAGAAGATATGTATATTTGTTTTTCTTGTCATGATATTCCTTTTAGTTCAAAATCCTGCTTCATGGCAAATTTTAAATTTGTGTTTACATAATATAACACAACTATGAAGATACTCAATAAAATGTTGTTTTAACTCTAAAAATTTGGATCTGGAAGAAATCAGTACTGGGAGTTTCTGTACCAGAAAAGAAAGTGATGATTCGGTTTTATACAAAGCTGAGGAAATAAAGTGTCAGAGATTTTTCCCTTTGATTTCCTAGGGGTGCAAATATAATCAATAAGAGGCAGCAAGGCAAGCTTGTTTTTAGCCTTGCTCTGAAAAAAGCAAACTTTATCTTTGTGAAATGAAGTTTTTCTGTTCATATGCAAATCGGCCTCCCCTTTAATGGTATTGTTATTAGTGTCCTTCTATTTTGAGAATAATTCTGATATCTAACCATGAACATCTTTTAGCTCCAAGCAACCCCATGAACTCTAATATGTACTTGTAGCTACAGGCACTTTAAAATTTGAATGTATATTACCTTCCATTCCTATAAATATAGGTGTTACTTTGTGTGAATGAATAAAAAGATAATCAAAGCATTATACCTTATAGGGATTATAGCTTGTAGAGTAGTCCTTTTGATTGTGAGGATATAAAGTACTATTACAATGTCCTCTTATTTATACACTGAATGTCAAGTCCTCCTTCATTGCAGCTTAAGATAAAGAAGACTTAGTAGTGTCCAAAATGATACTATCTCCTGTCAATATTCGATACATTAAAGGCAAAAAGAATTTCACAATTTCATACCAAGAAGGAAGAGAATTTTGAAATTGAGCAAGATTTACTATCTGTCTTCCTCTAGAAAATAATCCAATACATATGGTCTTCACTCTTTCTGTGCTTAAAGTTTTGATTAGAAGAAGCCAAAAGAATACATAAAGCAGTCAAAGGCAAACTTACTATTTTTTTTTATTTTCAGATTGTACCTCTCCTTCCTGTTTTCACTGTCAACAATCAAGCTTATGATTCCAATTATATTTCCCCAAACCAGAATATTTGGATGTGATCTGCTGAACATTTATATATGATTTTCCCCAACACTAAATATGCAATTACATCTTTTTATTATATTGGGGGCGGGAAAACCAGGGTAATTGGAGTACTTCAGTCCTTAAAAATCTGCATACAATAAGATGAGATAATATATGATAGGAGGAGAGAGAAGAAAGGAATTGATACAACATCAATAAAAATTTTCAGACAAATGAGAGAGAATGTTGTTTGGAGATATAATGGTGAGAGTTTACTTAATATTTGATGATCTTAGTGAATACTTATATTTACAAAAATACATATGTATATATAATACTTTTTAAATAATAGTGGTTGATAAACTCTTTTAAGAAAGTGATAATTTGAAACTTTGATATGAATCCTCAACTTTAGATTTGCCATATTTTGCTATAGGCAGCTATTGCTATATTCCAGTTGTGAAATGGCATATCATATTCTCTGCTAAAACACTGGAGTGAATTGTAACTTGCAGTGAGATGGCAATTGTAGAGATTAAATGAATGAGTGGGTCTCTGATGCATAGAGAGTTGAATCAGCAGAACTGATGATGGATTGGAATTGTATTTTTGTGAGAAAAAAGTGGAACGATTCTCTTGAGTTTAATTTAAGTAGTTTCTGACTTGTATGGGTACTTAGCTAGGGGTACCACCCGAGGCAGTATTGATATCAGTAAAGAAGACTAAGTTTGACTGAAGAAATCATGAATTTGGTTTTGAGGTATGTGTGGGTTGGGAGTAGGTACATCTAATTAATTATACTAAATAAATAATCACATTTGATCCATATTTCACAGGAAAACATTGAAGAAGTTATCTAATTCTATGTGGCTCTGAGTAGAGGTTCTAGGAAAGAATAATTTTTCCAACAATTTCTCAATATCTGATTAGGAAAATTCGATTACTGGTTACATGCTATTTTGCTTTATGTAAAGTAGGAGTAATATCTTTACTTCAATATTGTAAGGATTAAATTGTAGAATCTATTCAATGTTTGGTATATACTATGAGGGAACTTTTTAATATTATCTGTAATGTTATTATTTCCATTAGACATCATGCGTGTCTATCTTCTATGCTGTAACCTCCTCAAGATCTTAGATTTTGTTTCATTTATCTTTTGTCTCATTTATCTTTGTTACCCAGTACTTAAGTACTCATAAACATTTATGTATTTAAAGTGAACAACATTTCTATTCATCAATTCAGAATTGGGTTCTGTCCAGCTTTTTAAATCAAACGCCAATAACCCATGACAATGACAAACTTTCTTAGGGAATAAAATAGTTCTTGCTGTCTTCAGCACACATTCCAGAAACTTTATTTTATACTTTCATTCACTAAGCATTTTTATGTTTGGGTCTAGGTCATTTCAAATAAATCATCTATATAGAGAATAGCTCTGTGTCATAAACTTCTTTCATATTCTTTAAAACTAATAGAAAATAAGTTACTGGTTATAAGAGGCTCAATAAATGCTGCCTAGAATTCTGGCACCTTAGCAATGACAGGAGAATTAGGTTAGCATTCTTCATGTACTGGTGACAACACAGGCCCAGAGAGGCACCTAACTTAAGTGAGTTTACAAGCAGAAGCAAGGCAGAGACAAGTCTAGAAACAGACCTGGTAACTTCTATCTCTCATACCCTCATAGCATATAGCTTCTCTGTTCATTTATTTCTTGATAAATGGTTAAAACAATAAGTAAAAATCAGGGGAATTAAGTCTTACCTATTAGTAATGATAGAAAACCCCACTGGCATCAAAATGAGCGTTACAGAAGCTCCAGCAAAATTTAGTGAAGATTGTGTCAGTCAGTGAAGATTCTGTCAGTCACTGTGGTAGTTAGTTGCTGCTTTGGGACCAGTCTCCTGAAATCAGGATTATAGAGATTGTTTTCCAAGATGTCAGAAGGATTATTTCCCCAATATGTGTCACCTTCATTTATGATACTAAGGTTAATCGAGACCCTGGAGGCAGAGATGTTCTTGCCTTTCCCCCTAGTCTCTTTGCTCTACTCTTAATTGAAGAAATAATCTTTGCTCCCTCTCCTGACTTAGAAGAATGTGGGTGTTGTTTTGTTTTTTTTTTTGATGTAGTGTGTGGATACCATCCAGGTGTACATTTATCAGCAAACATGTCCTCACTAGCTGAGAAACTCACCATTTTATTCTTAAACATGAAGTCATCCCCTTCCTTGTCAACCTGCTCCTCTTTTCTAGACACCTCAGTTACCATAACACAGGATATAAACTCCTGGTTGACCCCATTTTACTTTAGAGCGTGGAGCCATATAAATTTTCCATATGTGTGTTATTAAATTTGGTCTTTTTATCTCATGTTAATGTATGTGTCTAGACTCAAAAGAACCCAGAGGAATCGGGGAAATATCCCTGTGTTCTGACACTGCCATATCAAAGTAACATAAATATAGTGGTTTAAAACAACATTCAACTATTATATTGTAGACGTGTAGAGGAAGGTCCAACATGGCATGACTTGTGCTCTGTTTTAAGGCATCACTAATTTAATCAAGGGAGAGGTAGGGCTGCTCTTCTATATAGCTGAAATTATTTCCCTAAATTTACTGGATGCTGGCAGAATTCAGTTTCTTAAGTTGTAGATTTGATGTACCCATTTCTGTGACACAGGTCTCCCTTTCATCTATCTGTTAACAAAAATTTTATGATTTTGATGTCTTTAATCACTTGGACTGTAAAGTACCGAGTTTCTGTGGGCACCCCAAAAGAACAAAGAGCAGACACAGGGCTGCAATGGTCATGTAGAGCTTTAGTTACGCCAGCATGCTGGGGTCGACCGTTCAACCGTGACATGCAGGTCTGGCTGAGGCAAATCGACCACGAGGGAAGAAGAAATGGGCTTTTATAGCCAATTTCCCGCCTTACATAGGTTGCAGCCAATAAGCTGAGAGATCAAAGCCCACACAATGAGCACAGCAAATAGCTTTAAAGAGAGACAAGTTTCAAAAATTTTAAACTTACAGGAGATCCATTTTGGGCGGGCTCAGGCTTCTGCCCCATACCTGGGTGAACATTCTAAGATAACATTGTTTCATCTGCCTTGCCCTTAACTGTCCAGGAGAACCTGAGGTATGGGATCAGCTGACCTACTAGATAGATAAGGCCTGTAGGTCCTTTTTCAAGTTTCAGTCAGCTAAGTTTAGACAACTCTGACTCTAACAGGACTTACCCCCTCCACCACATCTCTTAGACTTCTGCCCTAATTGAGTGGAGGGGGGATTCTGGGAGGGGAGGTTTGTTAGATTGATTATACCCGTTAGCTACTTAATAATTTTAATTTCATCTGCAAAATCCATCTACTATGTAACATACTGCGTAATCTAACCTACTCAGGGTTATGACACCAGGGAATCAAAGTTATGAAAGCTATAATTCCGGTTATTCCAATTGCAAACCAAGGTTACAGTATCAATAAAAAAAAGATGTTGCCAGTCATGATATCAAATTTGCTGCATTTTGAATGGGTCAAACAATAAAAGGCAAGTGTATATCATCCTAAAACTACAGTCAATGTATATAAACTGAACTGACTATTTTATGAGTGGAAGAGACAAATAGAAATATAGCCAATAAAAATAATGGTGTTGTTAACTGGAAATAAAATTTCAGTGTAGTTATACAAAGAGTTTATTAGACAATGAATGTGAGCATTCAAACCCAGGAAGCAGTCCAACAGATTTTACTCTGTGAGAGTTGTTCTAATAAACACAAGTTTTAATTTACATTATATAGGTAGGAACAGTGAATCATCAGCATTAAGAATGTAATTATTCTTGATAGGAGGAACTTTTAGTTCTAAATTGTTCTGACCTGATGTTATGCTGATATAAGAGAAAGACAATGCAGGATTTAATGTCTTTTCTTTCTAAAGAATGCCTTCCACTGATACAAAGGCTGGATGCCCATTGCTAAATTGTCCTTATTTGACTCATTGGTCAACAGTGGATATAAAAAGTCTGGCTTTAACTTCAGGTAGAATTCCTGCATAAGTCACTGAATGGCGCCTGTTCACAATTTAAGGCTCTGAAAATAGCTTTGTTTTCCTGCCTGCTGTGGGAAGGAGGGAGCAAATAACTTTACAATATGTTTACAGTGTCAATAAGCAGTTGATAGCAATTTAACACCTTCTTAGCTGCTAATCTTATAAATCAATTTCTGATCTTATTTTTGAAACTAAGTTAGAAATATATCTTTGCAGTTATATGAATGTTCTAAAACATTAAGTATAAATGACAATTTATAAAATTAAATTAAACCATCCAAGGAACAAAGCTGTATGCTATAAACCTGTTATGGAAACAGACATGATCTTGTGGTTAAAATGCATGGAACTACAGAGTTTGTGTATAAAAGCAGTCCTCTGAGATAACTGAAAGTTATGTTGTCAATATTATCAAGAGCATTTAAAGCTTGATAGTTTTTGAATGCTATCAAATAGCATCTATGTAAATAAAAGAGTGTTTATCTGGATGGTTAAAAGAGAATGTAGATTACCCAGGGATTTACAGAATGAAACCAAGATGTAAACTTTAAGCCTCTTTGTTCCTGGGTTGTTAGCCTCAAGATAGTTCTCCAGAGATTAGCAGTTGCTGCAACAAATAGGCAATGCTTCAAAATCTTCACCTCTTTGTTTTCAAATCCACTGGGTTTTTTTCTCAGAGAATCATTTTATTTTTTTTTCTTCATGAAAGGCAATTTATTCACTTTTACTTGATTTCTCCCTTAAGAGAAAGATGGTATGTAGTTTATTAACATCTTTAATTTTCTCTAATGTGAGTCAATGAGAAGAAAGAAACTGGTATAGTGTGCCTTCAAGTAGAATTCTTACACACACACTAATTTCAAAAATAGAAACGATAACACTGTTCTTCCCCAGAACTGAGCAACAGCACAAAAAGCACTATTAATACTTTATTTTTTGAATAAAAAATTTAAAATGTGCAGTTTGCATTTACATCTTGATGTAGTAAGCATACTACTTCATAATTTAAGAAATCACCTTTATAGTTCTTTTGTTAAGAAATCTAATCCCTGTGATTATGACCATATAGAAAATAATTTATTATTAGATCATGTAGGAATATCATAGAACAAAATATTACAATTATATACTTTATCCAGGCACCTTATAATTCAATCCTCTAACCAGAAAAATAAGCAAATGAAAAACATTCAGACTATGGGTGTTACAGGGCAGGGAGAGGAGCACCCAGAACCCCCAAGCCTGCCCTCTCTGAATGGGTTCTGCCATCCGCCGCATTAAGACAAACATACAAAACC